>VZTI01000065.1:1017582-1121468 GCA_013397865.1 Struthidea cinerea | reverse complement strand
TTTTTTTTTTTTTTTCTAATTATATACTGAAAATTGGAGGAAAATTTTGCATTTTGCAGTTTGGGCACATAATTATAGCAACTCCCTGCACATTATATACTATGCAATTGTGCAACTGAAACTACAGCATTTTTTGAACTTTTTTTGATTTTATTTGAAGTCTGTTTTATTACAGCTAATTAAATGTGTTTGTTTGTTTGTTTTAGGTTTTCTATAAAGACTGGGGGAATAACTTCTATATTGGCTTAAGTGTGAGCCTTGACAGAACGTTCCGGTAAGTAAAAGCAAATTAATTTTGTCAGACTCATAATGTATTTCCATTTGAAATGGTTGGCTCTAGGAGACAGCTGAAATTCAATGGCTGACACAACCTACAGCCATGTCCTGACATAAAGTTTTAAAATGGGATTCTGCTCCTCAGTGAAGCACTTCTCCCACCATAATTTCACTATCTATTACCACCTCTTTTGGTTCTTTACCCCACTTTTGTGTTCTGAGGCTGAGATGTTTGATCATAGTAAGCGAGGTATCATCCTCTTTTCTTTGTTAGATGAAAGAAAAAGTTGGGTGGAAGTCTCCAGCATATTCCAGTCGGTACTTGCAGGCATTACTTAATGTTGAAATGATCAAAGAAAAAGAACCCTAGAAACCTGCAGTGAGAGGCATCAAAGTGATTTTTAGAGGTGAAATATCAATACTGGAGAGCCCTTTTCTGGATTTTCAGATGGTTGTACTCTCAGAGTTCAGGGCAGGACAGCTTCAGGTGACACAGAGTCATTACTCCTCTACAAATGTCTTTGGAAACAAAGTGCCCTGGAATTGTCTTAAACATCCCCTGAGCATGAGATGTGTTTCAGACACGTCTCCTGTGGCACTCTTCTCTCTCGCTGCATCTTTTTCTAATGCATTATTCTGAGATCCAAAGATTGATCAGATGAGTCTCAGCGTCTTCATTTTAGTCTTTCTTCTGTTGACACAGGTTCCCTTTGTTGGCCACAAACCACAGAGACTCTATAGTCTCAGCTCCTGGAGTTTCTGCTTTCTACATCACATTCGCTGCTCAGATAATTGTTGTTTTCCCAGTCCTCCCTTGTTCCCTCAGTAGCTTAATTCTCCTCCATGTTGGATGATGGTGCCACCATTTGCTTTATATTCTTTCTCCTGGTTTATTATGTACTGGTTTTTCCAATTTGACTCAGGAGGTTTGCAAGCAGCTAGGCATCCTGATGAATTCCTTATCTGTAATTTGCTTGCAAAAATATGCATACAGTTACTTAGTTTCTGAAAGTGGAAAAACATTGGATTGTCCTGGAGCCATTATCGGCTGAAGATTGTCAGTCTTGGCTGATTCATCACTTGACTTCCAGCACACTGGGGCTTTTTCACTTTTTTCTTGGCTACTTTTTGAAAAGAAATTTGTGAATCACCAAGCTAGGAAATGATTGATGCATAATTGAAAAAAAAGCTAATAGGTGTGTAATATTAAAGATTTCCTATGCTTAAAATGGTTCAAAGTGGTTCCCAGTACATGGTTCAAGACTCTTTCTTATCCTACAAGATCTTATATTATTGCTTTTGACCCAGGAAACTGCTAAAATAAGTTCAAGTGTCTGTTTCTATGCTCCAGAGAAATCCAGGTCCGGTGCTAGACTGGTGCATTTCCAGCACACTATCAGTGTTCAGAGACCAAGAGAAGTTGGGACCACCAGTAAAGATTATTAGTTCAGACCTGGTCCAAGTCAACACTGTAGGCGGTTGATACGAAAATATTTTTTACTAATTCTAAGTGGAAGATATTGGTTTCCTTTTAGCAGACAACAACATGTGTTCGTTAGCTAAGATACAGGAAACTTAAACTATGAAACTCAAATGTATCCTTTGCAAAGAAATGTTAACTAATTCAATTTAGAATTATAATCCCCTCAAATTACTTCTTTCAGGTGGATGGATGGAACATCAGTGAACTATGTTGCCTGGGCTCCAAATGAGCCCAATTTTGCAAATAATGATGAAAACTGTGTGGTCATGTATACCCATACAGGTGGGTGCTGTAACAACATTCAATCTGCAGGATGTGCCTTAAGTCTGGGAGGGCTGCAAGGGTAAGGCTGGGTGGGTTATCATACTGAGCAGGCTAATGTTTCATAGTGTTCAAAAAGCAAAGGACAATAAATTGTAGTCTCTTCTTTGATTTATGTACTTTTAAAAAATTGAACTCTACGTAGCTAACACAGTGAATTACACCCGCAATTTTGTCAGAAAATTTCTAAGTGAACAAATCAGGTAAGCATCAGACAATTGGCAGATAGAGCCAGTATTGTTTCTCCTCTAATTTCTGTATATTTTATGCCTACCTCTCCAGGACATCAGCTATCTGTTGTCATTTGTGCAGTTCCTAAAAACTGAGATTTGGGCATGGCTTGGATTAGTATTAAGCAATGCTATACAATATTTTAATTAAAATAAAATATTCTTTAAAATCCATTAATACAGAGAATTGGAATTGTGTTTATACTAGCCAAGAACTTAGTCTTTTTTTGGAGCAGTAAATCTCTTCTACTTTTAAACATTTCTAGTCTCAAAATCTATAGCTGAGATTATCTTCCTAGGCTCTCTTAGAGGTGAATGGAAGGATGTGGACAATTTTGGGGAGTAAATATTTTGTCCTTTGGGAATCTTTCTTCAGATAAGATGAATTATGTCCCTAAGGTCTCTGAATTACAATGACAATATCTCCATTAAACACTAGGTGTGAATAATTATGCTGTAGGTAGTTACCTTGTAACTGCAGCTAATGAAACGTTATTTTCTTATTCATTCCTGATCTGTAAGATGGGGATAATGATGTTAATGTTGTCCTCTTAGATCACACTCCAATAGGCAGAAAAGATACCAGAAAACTCTAAGACTGTGAGAAGCTCAGATAGTAAGGTAACCAGGACTGAGTGCCTTATACAGACAGTGATTCCAGAGACATTACAGATCTCAGAGATTTCAGCATTTGAACTAAAACCCCCCTTTGCCAATGGTATGGTTTTGCAATATTGAAATATCTCTGTTTCTAGACAAATTATTTATATTCTAAATTTTTCTGGAAACCTGAATATTTCAAAGAAACAGACATGCAATTACTTATTATTCCTGGGGGAGAGAAATACAAATGCTGTAACCTGTTTTACTTCCTACGATAGATTTTCTCTAGGAAAGGACACTTTTTATCTCAGTCTCAGTTGCATTTTGTTTTGTTGCGTTTTTTAAAATTCTAATCTGCTTTCAGGTACATGGAATGATCTCAACTGTGGCAGTGTTGAGTTATTCATCTGTGAAAGGCTCAACAACACTGTCCGTCCAACTGTTGCTCCCACTTCACCACCACCAAAGGGTGGGTGTCCGGAAGACTGGCTCCTCTTTGATAACAAGGTGCAGTATGAAATGTCAATATACTGTATTTTTAAAAGAGCAGAATGAAAAAAATCTTTGAATCAGTTTTTCAATTGCAGCAAGGTTTTTAGTTATCACAAATTATACTCCGTTTGTGTTTATTTAAAGACCTTAAAATTACAAATCCTGAAACAGAAATTACAGCCTCTGCTGGGATCACAGCAGTTATGAGGGAGATCTTGAGACGTACAAGAAGAAAGTTTCATCTTACAACAACTCTACACAAGGGAAGTTGCTCGTCTATTTTTGGCAACACAAAACACTAGCACAACTATATGTTCTCATTTACTGTGCTGAGCTTATCTGGCTCTCACATGTTGCCTGGACACTTACTCATACCTTGCCTACTATGAACTGGCTCTTAAGCCACCAAGGCACCTTCCCTCGAGCAAATTTATCAGTTTTTTTCTATAACCAAACAACTTAAGGATTTTAAGTAATCCAATTATAAGATTCACTGCACTTTATTATGTACAATCACTCTTAACCTTCTCAAAAGACAAAACTTCAGGATACGAGACTGTATGTAACAAAAACCCATAAATTTTCATCAATGAAGCTATAAAAGGTATAAAGAAATGACAATAATAGTAATTAGAATAATTACACCTAGTAATGAAGATAATTCTCAATAACATTGTTTTGTCTAGCTCTGTCTGTCTTACCTTCGGCTGAGCAAAAATATTTCCGTTTGATAGATATCCTTTATTTGAGATCCACTGGCTGTTGTCTCCCTTTTCCTTCTCTCTCTCAGTCCTGAGTAAAAGTCACAAACTCAGTGTCTTCCATTTCATGGTGGTCTCTCAAGCTAAAATCTCTATTTCTTCCTCTCCTCCTGGAAGAGGAGCTTCAAAGGCTCTTCTCTTGACTCTTCTCTAAGTGTTTATACATCGCTTCTGACCACCTTCCATTTTCCTCAAGTTTTCCACAAACGACCTGCTTAACTTTTCAGTTGCATGTTTCAGGTAGCACATTTAGGTTGCTTGACTCTGACAAAGCTGTCTAATGACTTAAATCTCATAAGATCATATTACAAGAAATGGTAAATTCATGGCTTTCTTTATAATGTCAGAATCATTGTCTTTTTGTGATTATCCTGTGAGAAACAAATCTGGTTTGACAAATAGGGTAACAGAAGGTGAGATATTTTGCTCCAATAACATATCTTATCCTTTTTTGTTTTGTTTAAACTCAGAAGGTTTAATGCAATTTCTGCTGAGATCAGTAGACTAACATATTCCTTCTTTTAAGTATATGCTAAAATATTGGCCTTTATACTCATTTTCTAGTACAGGTCTTTGTCATTTAAACCTAAAGACAAGCTAGAAAGTACTGTTAAATTAGCTAACCTCCCTTTTTACATAAAATATCCAGCTTATCTTGTTTGTTACAAACAGAAATGTTTTCATCATAAATTAGAACAGCATCTAAATTCAGATTTGGCACGCTTCTCTTTTTCAGTGTTTTAAAGTCTTTGGCCTGGATGAAAATGATACATTGACATGGCATGCTGCACGGAACAACTGCATTGATCTTGGAGGAAATCTGGCTACGATATCGAAAAAGGAAGTGCAAGGTATAAAGTACCAATATTTTGACTCTGATGAGACACCCTGTAATTTCTGATAAAAAGAATAAAAAATACGTTAGAGCTCCTGCCATATATACTCTTATTTATTCCATATTAATATAAATTTTTGCTGAGTGAGAAATTGCACCTTTGGAAAAATGCTTCCATGGGTTTTAGTGTCTTGATTAACTTTTAGAGTCATAGTTTGGAGGTGAATATAGGATGTACTGCTGAAATATTAAATTTTTTTATTAGAGGCTTGTCATATAATTAAATATCCACATTTACTTTTTTTTAAGGAACTAGATGATCTTTGAGGTCACTTCCAACTCAGGTCAATCTATAATTCTATGTTTCTATGTACAAAAAGCACACAAAAGGAGTAATATCCAAACCCCAATCACTGGGCACCTAGCTGCTGAGCTAAATGCTGTGGGTGTCAGTGGAGAACACATCCTCAGGCAGCAGCAGGCTCCAGTGCTGGAGTCCCAGCTTCCCCCTTTCCCCTTGTTGTGCTGGACATCAGCACCTGCTGGTCTTGCTGCTCAGTGTGTTGCAGATGTTTTCAGAGGCCTCATGTTTGCTCGGGACATGTGCTGCCTCAGGTCCTCCTACCTCACTCCATCAGTCACAGTGGTTTGTACTTCTACTCTGGAGCAGAGCAAGGAAACTATTTTGGTGGAAAGTCATTCTAGGCAGGAACTAAGGAGAGCAGCATCTGGCATTCCACAAAGCTGACATCCCTGTTCATACATACCTGGTTATTAAGTAGTTTTATTTGTGTTATGCCTGTTTAGAAATGAAGTTATTAAGTCAGGTTAACAAAGAAGTTACCAAAAAAGAAAAGGGAATGCACAGTCTGTGGAGTCATTTTCTACATGCCAAGGCTTAGTGAATTCATGTTAACTTCTGTAATACATTAGAACATTTTTCATGCTTCCTCAGATGATGAACAACATAGAAGAGTGTACAAATAAATTCCCATTTTATTAAAAATTTGCCCATCTGTGAGTTTTTAAGTACTTTTTTCCAATTTTAACTTCTGATGACTGATGTTAAACATTTATTAATAGCTATTTATTTTATTTTTGTCATAAGATTGCCACCTTATTATAAAAGAAAACTCATCCTCCTGGTTCCAGACACTTTAAAGTCAGTGGTGTTAGGGAAGAGTGCATTCAGTTTCCTTCCTTATACAATTTTTCTTTTTTCCTTTCAGCTTTCCTTATGTCCCTCTTAAAAGATGCTGCAACTGATGCTTGGATTGGACTGAATGACATAAATCAGGAGCACACATACTTATGGACAGATGGAAGCCCAGTAGACTACACAAACTGGGCAAAAGGTTCCCGAAGTTATTACAGTATGGTAAACATCAATTTCTATTTGTCACTTAAACATTACAACTTTGGTAGATGAGCAAAATGTATGTAGCTACTATTGTATTTCCTGTCTTTTGCTTTACGGAGATTTTTAGTAGTCTCGTTGCTTTTTAAAACCAGAGTAGCCATGTGGCAGATCTATCTACACACATTTTTTCAGCTTCTGTATTTGTCATGGTTCTGTATGAGTCCAGACAGAGGTTTTGAAGCATTATCCAAAACTCAGACAAGTGAGCAATTTCCCTCACTTTATCATGACTCATCAGGGTATTCAAATTAACCATGGCATAAACTATATAATGTTGGGATGTGGTGAATGGTATTTAGATTTGATGAAAATACTCAAGATTATTGCATGCATTGACAGTTCTTGGTACTGAGCCTGTCAAGATAAATGCACTGAGCAAAATACTGTAAAGAGGGGGTCTGTGTCTTCCTTTCTAATTTTTATCTTCCCTTAATCTTCGTACTGAAAAATCCCTTCTATGTGCTTTGAAACCTCTGGCATGTCTATACCTTTTTGTGTGTAATTGTAAGACAAAACTCAGTGTTACTCAGTAATTGCGAAATGTCTAAAGTAGAATACTGCCCAAGAGTATTATTTCTATACTCCTGTGCTAGCTTTACCAAGTTTCTGTCTTTTCATAAGAGAATTGCTTAACATTCAGCTAAAATGGAAAGAAGTTTTTTGAGGTCCAGCTGCCATCAGGCTAGAGCTGGGTTTTGGGATCTCCAGGGCGTCCCCATCTCAAGCATGCCTATGCTTTCTGCAGAAGGCTGTGACTACTCCCTTCCAGAAATCACTTCACGTACAACTTCTTTCTCTTGCAGACAAGACCTGGGCTAGTGCCAGAAGGGGGTTTGGAGGTAGCATAAGGTTATACTGATGTGAGGTGGGGACAGCTACTGCCTCCTCCTGAAGGAAGCCAAGCCACGTCTTCCCATGCTGTGGGAGGAAAAGGAGGAAGGTAAAGGGTCCAAAATGCAACAGAAAGGGTGTGGGAGGTGTCTCCCACAAAAGGTTGTTTCTGACAAACTACCTCTATATTACTGCACTGTGGTGACCCCTTTGCTTCCTAGTCCTGAATTGGGGCAGAAGGAGGAATTCAGTTCTCCAGGTAAGCTTCAGTGCTGAGGAGAAATTCCCCATAACCTCCAGGAAAACAGCAACAGAGCTGCGGGCCAGACCTAGCACACACATATGAACCCGCACACACGTACACACATACAGGGCCATGCACATCCAGATAGCCCCAGACACATCCTCCTGCCCCTGTGCTGTGCTTTGCACCTCCCTCTATCATCCAAGTGCAAACTTTCCTAGGGCTGAGTTGCAAAGGTTTATTGTCATGTTATGTGCCTGACCATTGCTTATATGGATTTTATGACTTCCATGTTCTTCTGTACGTGCCTATATGTGATATATGAGTCTGTGTATCCAGGAGAAGTAGGAATGTTTCCTACCTATCCACATCTTTTTTTTGTTAATTTCATTTGTCTTGTAGGATGATTGTGTCTTTATGATGAAGAACCCTATTGAACAGGCAGGAAAATGGAAAGATGAAGGATGTAAAGCAAGCAAAAGTTACATCTGCCAAAAAAATTCTGGTGAGTTTTCTTTCACCACTTTCTAGTAGACCTGGTTTATTGTGGTGTTTTCAAACTGGTGCTAAAAGTGACTTTCCTGTAATTCTGCCCTAACCTAACTGAAATGAATGACAGTATCACATGCATTATGGACCATTTTAACAAGATCATCACACATTTTATTTTTTTTTGGAGAAAATTTCTTAACTTTTTTTATTTCAAAGACCAGACCAGTAAATAACAGAAAAATAGATCTATGTATCATCATGTATTTTACTACTTTTGGCAGTCAAAGGTGACTGAGTGCACTGTCTTTACATCTTTAAAACTGGAATTTTTAATGTTATACTAAAAACACTGCAACTTTTTATTTTTTAAAACTGCCCTGTTTGATTTCCTTTACATTCTTTCTCAGACAATTTCGGCAGCAGCAGTTGCATCCTTCTGCTTGCTCATGGTGTTTATCATGACCTGCTCCTTGTCAGAAATATAACAAATGCCAGTATATAATGGAAAAAGGGAAGGAATTGTTCCCTTTAATGCCCTACATTGGTACAATATGGTTTGGGTAGGTCAGGTGCTTACAAGGCCTATATCTGGGGATGACAGATATTTAAGCTACAAGGTCATTCTGAAAAGTGTTAGAAAATTTTTTCATGGTACAAAAAAATGTGGCTTTCTTCACTGCAAGGATTCTTTGGACATATCTTAATTTGTTATTGCACTTTCTCTTAATTACATGACAACTCCAGTATACTAGATATTGTCTCTGTTATAAGTCTGAGCCAACACAAAGTTAGACTTTTTGGCTGTTCTTTTGCTTGTTACAGACCCCAAATTGCTGAACTCCCAACCCACAATTCCGGTGTTTGGTTTTAACAATTATGGTGATGACCGCTATGAAGTCATCAACTACAAAATGAGCTGGGAAAAAGCAGAGAAGAACTGCAGGGACCAGTCTGCAGAACTGGCCAGTATCCTGGATCCTTATGCTGAATCTTTCCTGTGGTTACAAATACTAAAGCACGGGGAGCCTGTGTGGATTGGCCTTAACAGCAACATGGTGAGTCCACCAAACACTTGTGACAGTCATACCAATATCTGAGTTGAGCTATTGGTCAGACCCACAAATGTGTGGCAGGAATCAAGGCCTTGCAGAGGATTCTGACTTCCCTCAACTTGAGGGGATTTACACGTTTAAATGTTTGTCCATAGTGTAAACAAGAACTGTCACAGCCCACAGTTCAAAGGCCACCAAGGATGTAGCTGCAGCACTGAGTGGCTCCAGTGGTAAAAGCGGTGATGGAAGTTCTCACTTCCTGCTCCATGGTCTACCACATGCTCCTGTGGTGGAGCAGTGCTGTTTCTGAAGGTGCACTGTGGAGCACACCACAAGAAAAAAATACATTAAAAATAGTTCTTTCTTTGTGAGTTTAAGTTTTTTGTTTCTATTCACAGCCCAGCAGTACAAGAGCTTGTGCTGGGCAATAGTGGAAAGAGCCGGGCTCTGGCAATGGGGACTCCTTAGGCTGGCTTTTGGAGCTGAAGCCAGTGCCTTGCGTAAAACTGCCAAAAAACTCAGCTAAGAGTGGAAAGGTCTGAAATGGGAAGCAGCTAACAGAGGCATGTGAAAAAGGACATGGATAAATATAATGTAGCTGGATATTTTTGGAATTGAAGCTGAGGGGAAATCAAATGGAGAGAGGTAGAGCAAGAGCTTGGTGGGACACAGGTCCGAGAGCGGGCACAGGTGCTGAGGTGAGAGGAACTGGAGCTGCACCTCAGTGAGAGCGCTGGGAAACTGGGACTAGACAGGAATCTGGAATGAAGCATGGCCAAGGGTCTCAAAGCAGACAGGAAAGGAAATGGTACAAAGAACAGGATGGGAGCCTGCCTCCAAAGATCACAGAAGGAAGGATCTAGGCTGCACAGGATGGGGTGACAGAAGCCATGGATGTGATTAATGCCAGGCATCCTCTGCAAGCACTGGTGAAATCCACAGACAAAATACGTGCTTAGCTCATTTCTGGTAGCTGGTCCATGAAAGACCCACAAACTTACCACAAGCTCAGTTAATGTGGGTGGCAGGCATCTGTGGTCCAGCCCCAAGGAAAGCCTCATCATTTTTTCTGTTTCCAGTGAAACCTCAGATTTTTCTCTTCGCTTTCTAAATACCTAGAAAAGCCTATGTTAGAGGAATGATGACAATAGCTTCTCTGCAATCTTTATTTGATCTGTGTATATATGTGGACTCATTTCATTAAACCTTCATCTGTATATTCACATTTGTTACCTCAAGGCCCTTTGCCCATTTAGGGCATGAGACGAATGGTGTGAATTGAATAATGTAGGCTGTATGCTAAACAAACATCTGTAGGACCACTGCCCTACCTGCTATGGAGAGTGGGAGTCTGGATCAGTTTCTTATGTATTCATGACATAATCTTGTGCAAGAAACCATGATTCTCAATTTTTCCTAATTTTTGCATACATTCAAGTGTAATCTTAATGTTCTTCCAATCTAATTCTTGTATATGACATAATCATAATTGTCATTTGCTTTCAGAGCGGTGGCCAATACGTATGGTCAGATAGAAGGAGGAGCAGGTATCTTAACTGGGGCAGTGGAGAACCAAATAAAAACAAAGCCTGTGTCTATTTAGATTTGGATGGTTTTTGGAAGACAGCATCTTGCAACGAAACATTTTTATCTCTTTGTAAGCAATCCAATGGTAAGTTCTGAATACGAAAAATGTGATTTGGGAGGCTGGAATTTAAATTAAGGGCTTTATTTGAATTTAGTTTTTCCACATATGCAAAGGTTGTGATAGTGTATGGCTTGTGATAAACTCTTACTTTTTTTTAAGGAGTCAGATTCAGTCTGTCTTGTGTGATTTCCAGACATTTCATTTCACAGGCCAGTCAACACATGCATATCATAAAGACAGCTGCAATATTTCATGCCACATGCCATAGTGGTTTTTTTGCATCCTTGTTTGTCAAGAACTACAGAATTCATGAACTTTAGCCTAACTATAAATATAGTCTAAAATATAAATATATATATAAATATAGCCTAACTGTAAATATATTATATAAATCTATAAAAGTATATGATGTACTTTTACATTTAAAAGTATCATTTGAAATATTGTGAGTTAAGAAACTTCTGTCAGTGTAGCAGCCAAATCAATAATTTTGTTTGTTGCTTCTGCTCAAATACTTTAGCGCTCAAATATTGCATGCAATTTTCATGCATGTTTCAAATTATATAAGAAATTCATAATTTCTGCACCATATTTCACAAAAAAATTTATACACATTTAAGCTCTGTTTTGGCTTTAATCAGGTGATGCAATAGGCTATAAATTCTGCTTTTACATTGATTGGGATGTATGATGTACAGGGGCAGGTACAGACAACTTCTCTGACTGACATTTCTAGAAACTGGCTAGACACAAGCCACAGACTTGTGGTGTTGAGATCCCTTATGTATGCTGACTCATTCCTCATTCTGTTTCACAAGTTTTAGGTAAAAATTGCCATGTTGAAGACAATTGCAGTTAGACTAGTGTAAGTGTCCTTTAAGCAAACTGGAGAACCAGCTCCAACCAGAATAGTTTAATACTAGTTTGTCATGCTTAATTCAATACTTTATCATTAGTTAAGTCTAAGGGATATTCCTTTTCCTGGAATAAATGTCATATTTGTAGAGCAGATGTGTGGTGCAAGAGTACATTTTTCCCTTGGCTTTTAGACTCCACTGACACCTGTGTGTGTTCTTAATAGAGTTAATCCCTAGTGAACCACCCCAGCTTCCTGGGAAGTGTCCTGAACCGAAGCGTGGTAGATCTTGGATTCCCTTCCGTGGGCATTGTTACTATGTTCACACCACTTCTGAGGAAAGCTGGCCTGATGCTTCCATGATGTGTATTCAAATGGGTAAATGCCCTTTTTTTATTAGGATATTTTACAGGTTGTTTTTGTGTTTGGCTTTTTAATCCAGAACCAAATGATAATCTGTGATGTGTGTATGTGTGTATCAATTATAAACTACACCTAATTTAAATGTATTATCAAGCATTTCTACTATATGGCAATGCTGATCATGAAGCATGAAATGATTTTTTACTGAGGTAATTTATAATGAAAAATCTCACTGAAGTTGTATGTAATATTTAATTGATATTTTTAGGTGCTTCTCTGGTTTCCATAGAAGATTCAGCTGAAATGAATTTTCTCTTACTTTACTTGTCTCCACTTGCAAGTGACTTCAGAAAGTTTTGGATAGGATTGTTCAAAAATATTGATGGTAACTATTTCACGGTGCATACTGAGATGAAAGAGATACTAAATAAACAGAGTGAATATTAAGTACTACTAACATACTAAATAATAATAACAATATGCTAAATATTTAATAAATAACCAGGGAAAAATAACTACTAAATATTTAATAGCTTTTCTGCTAAAATACATAAAACGTAAACCACCAAGAAGTCTACGCTTTCTGTATCTTTTTTGCAATTAGTGTACATTTGTCTGTAGAAGGCTTTAGCTTAGTGCTGCAGTAGTTGGTTAGAAATGTTTCTTACAGCCTTTTTAAACTCAAATTACTTGACATTTAACCACTGTAGTATTTTAAGCAAAATGTTGTCTTGTCATTAAATGCTGAGTTGAATTAAATTTAAATTTATTTCTAGACAACAAAGGGCATAGCATCTCATATGAGCTGCCGAGAAAAAAATATTAATCTAAATTTCAGTGGTTTTTTCCATACATTTTTGGTGGAACCTTTCTTTTTAATCCAAATATATTGAATGCGGTTGGTTTTGGTTTTTTTTTTAGCTGCTGTAATTGAAAATTTGATACTGCATTCTATATCATTGTAATTCTGAAGCCAGTTTTTCTTGGCAGACTTTGAGGGTGAACCTCCAGAGTGAGTCTAGGCTGAGCTCCAACTTCTGCTCGAGTCTGTGTCTCTCAGCACCAGCAATGATGCGCCAGGTTCATCTGTTCTAGCTGAAAATGAACAGTACAAAAGCAGTGGCTTGTTCCTCACCTGCCCCCTGCAGTGCCACAGTGCTCCACGCTGTGCGAGCAGGGCCAGGAGGGAATTCCAGCTGCAGGGGAGGGACAGAGGAGGTGGCACTGAGGCAGCTGGATATACCAGTATATGCTGCCATGAAAGCACACCCTGAGGGAGAGAAGATGGCTATTATTCCTATTTGATGGGAGATGCTTGACAGTCAGCAGGAGATGAGATGATTAAAGAGAGATCTGATTCAATTTGCAAAGAAAATTGATTAATCCAGCTCTAATAAAGTAGTTAGCCCCTGATCTTGAATACACACATAAAGAAAATCTCCTGAGCGTTGTGTGTGCTTGCACTGCTGATACCGGCTTGTACAGGTGCTTTGCTTTTCTTAAGGCTCCCAGGCACAGTCCTGGGCACAGGCTCCAGCTAAAGGTCCTCGAGTAGCTGGATAAGTGTTCCTTAAATCACTGACAGCCATGAATGCTAATGAAGTTAACTTTGTGAGCATTTGCACTTGGTACACTCCCACCTGAATAGCTCTGGATGTTAAAAGAATGAGAAACTAGAGCTCTAGAGTGAGAAATAGGTGTTCTGTGACACCAATTTAATCAACTAAAAAGTCCCAGATCTGATCTGATATGTCACTGTGACTGGTAGACTACAAGTTATTCTCCACTTCATTCACTCACTAGGTAATACATTTGATTTTAGGAGAATGGATATGGATGGACAGAAGTGCAGTAGAATACGTCAACTGGGAGAAAGGAGAGCCTACAGTACTTTTTGATGAACACTGTGTTGACATGGATGTCTCAAGCGGAACCTGGAGGACCTATTACTGCTCTGTTGACCAGAATTTTATTTGCAAAATCCCCAAAAGTAAGTTCTGAATTTCTGTGCATTGGGTTATTTTAAAAGTAGTGGTTAATATACATCAGGCCAAACTGTTTAGGCACTGGGTACATTTTATGCACTGATGGTGATGCACGTGCATCTGAATCAAAGCCAAGAGTAATTTCTGTTAAAGATGGTGAGAAATAATGTTGGACAATAACCTGAGTCACTGTTCCCTCAGTTTAAAAGCATTGATTTCTGGGCATTTACTGGACCCTGGGGTAGGGACGAACATATCATCTGTTGAGAGTGCAGAGAACATCCATAGACATTAAGGTTAGAGTGCAAGGAGCAGTAGATGATGAATAGATGATTAAACTAGAGAGTGCTGAGCAGAAAGGCAGGTACTCTCCCGATACGTAAGCTGAGGGGAAGCCATACAAAGTCACTGAGCTCCTGCAGAGAGAAGGTAGGTGCTGCTGATGGGGACAGTACCACCACAGTGAAGTATGCTGGGATCTGCTGAACGAGCAAGCAAAAAGCATGAAGTGAGGGTGGGCAGTGGGGCCCAATAATTTCTCTGCTGACAGAGGCACAGCGAGACATGCCAGGACAACCAAACAGCATGGTATGCTTAATTTGTAATGGTTACTTGTGGCCCTGTGGTTTTTTTGGATGACAACTCATGAGGAATCTGAGTGTCACAGGCTGCGGCGAGTCCTACTTGTGTGCACAGCAGTGCTGCATAAAACATGAAGGATGTAAATCCGCACACATGCAGCTGTCATGGGTCACTCTGTGTGCACAGACCCAGCTGTGTTTGCACACGTCAGCTAGAAGACACTTCGAAATAGGTCACATTTGCCACTAGCAAACAGATCCACCACACAAATGTAATTGATGTAGTGGAGAACCAATCCTGCCTCTGGATCTTCACATGTTGGCAGGTTGGCAATGGAGTCATCTGTGAACTCTGTAGGGCCCAGCTGTCAGTCCTGCAACCAATTAACTGAATCATACTCCCCAAACAATGGAGGGAGGAAAAGGAATAAAAATACAGCTAGAGAGCTGTTAAGTACAACTGTGCTTTTCATTTTCACAAGTGTAAAAAGCGGAGTTCTTTAGTGTGAAGCATTAAGCTTTACACTGTGGAAAAGTAAAAACTTTGAGAACCATCTACTTTACAAAAAAGGTGATCCAAGCAATGAACAGTGAGATGACAGTCTTGGGGTTTTCTTCTTTTCCAAGTGTTTTTAGCAAGTATATTTGATGGATTCAGCCTCAATTGTCAAAACATATTTTCATATATTTTTTTCATGTCCACATACTTTTTTTAGCTCTGGGGCCTCCAGCATAAGAAAGACTCAACTGGGTTGTTTTTAAACCTTTTAAAATAACCAACTTTTAAAATAGCCTACTCCCTGGTTCAGAGAAAGACTATGAAGATGATCTGAGGGCTGGAGCATTTCCCACATGAGCACAGGCTGGGAGAGATGGGATTGTTTAGTCTGGAGTACAGAAGACTCCAGGGAGACCTGGTAGCACTTTCCAGTACCTAATGGGGGCCCACAAGAGAGCTGGAGAGGCACTTCTTACAAGGGCATGTGGTGACAAGACAAGGGGCTTCAAAATGAAAATGAGTAGGTTTAGATTATATATTAGGAAGAAATCCTTTACTGTGAACATGGTGAGGGACTAGAACAGGTTGTCCAAAGTAGCTGTGGATGCCCCAGTCCTGGAAATGTTCAAGACCACCAGATTGGATGGGGTCTTGTGAACAACCTGGTCTCTGGAAGGTGTCCCTGTCCAAGGCAGGGGGGTTGGAACTAGATGATCTTTAAAGCTCTTTCCAACCCAAAGCATTCTAATATTCTATGATTATTTAAAACTTGTTATGAACACAAATTAAAAATCATGTATGCAGTATTTATTTCATTGAACAGTTGCTTTCAAACTGTATAATTACATATTTTTTAATTTTAAAGTTGCTGAAGTTGAGCCAACCCACGATTCACTTGTCAATAATGGTAAGTTGGTTTCTTTTAAGCCCATTAAACAGAAATGTCAATAGGTTTATAGGCATTCATTATTTACAAGTGGAATTTCCTCCAGAAAACTTTCGTTTGAATACGCATTTAACTGTCACAGATTATTTTATTTTAAAGCTGCTTAAAATGAGAACACTTCCCTCAAACTGGATGTCTATTTTTTCCTTGCAAGTTGTACATGTAGTACAATCTAATGCTCCTTAGAACAGATTAAGCCAAATTTTGCATTATCTACCTGAAACATGCATCAATTTTAGCTGCAATTATGATTGTTCAGTACTTTTGTTTTCATTCGGTTGCCTGCTTAGGGAGATATTTGTTGTATGCAACAGCAGTCTCTGGGCATTTGTAGCAATTGTTCTGTTTTGTCTTCCACAGCATCACAAAACAAAGCTGCTGCTTCATCATCAAGTAGTTTAGGTGGGATGATTTTTATACTGATCTTCCTTCTGCTAACTGGCACTGGCCTCACGTTGTACTGTTTCTATAAAAGAAGACGTGATCAACAAATGTTTACAGCTGGGTTTGACAATGCCATATACCGTGGTGATACTGGAACCTGTGAATCAAATTGTCTTGTGACCAATATCGAAGAAAATGAGCGGGCAACAATTTAGTAGCCTGGGTAATCTTGGGCCTGATTTTGAAAAGAATTAAAGTGTTCGCATATGAGAATTCTTAAGGAAAGCAATTTTCTCCTATGGAAATTCTACTATATTTTGCATAGGGTGCTTCTTGCTTTCTGTACTAGCAGGAACAAGCAAACTTGCAAGGCAGATGCAGAGATCTGCTCACAAACTGTAGTACCTGGGAGGATTGCTGAGCTTTCACATGGACCTGGAGCTATGTTGTGTAAGTCAACACTCAGGCAGCTCCAGTCTCTGTGTGTCCAGCATCATCTTTAGGCACAAGAACAGCGTTCACCATATTCAGTTGTGAGAATATGGTCCTTAGCATGTCCCAAAAAGTATACCCAGACCTGTAGGTATCCTGAAAATGTCCTGTTGATCTCCAGCACAGACTGGCAGAATTGCACAGGTTGGACAGGATGTCCAAGCTCACCTGGTGCAGATCCCTGTTTGAAGCAGGACCAGGTCCCAGCCTCAGCCAGGCAACCTGCTCCAGTGCTGTGGGTCCACATCTTCTTTTTGCTGCTGCAGTACCACAGAAAACATTTGTGTTGTCCATAATATCAGAATTAACATAATTTGCTCCTCTGTTTATGATGGTTGGAAAGCAAAGTGTAAATTGAATTTTTTCTGCTGCAGTTCTGTAACATATGCATTGAAAGATCAACTATGATGAGAGGTGGGAATGTGTTGTGAATAATAGTGGTTTATCATTTAAACAGTCAAATAGGGATCTCAAAGGATGCTGCAAAAGGGTGGGAAGGGAAGAGGAATTATACTTAATTTACACCTGGACATTTACATAAAATATATTTTTGATATCTCCAATGCCAGTGTAGATTTCATAAATTTTTAGGCCATTTTTTCAAAGCCTAATGTAACTTACCATTAGAAAGTCTTTTCTAATTTCTAACCAAATTCTCCCTGTCCAAGTCTGTTTTAAACTTTTGAGTCTTATTCTAGACTTCCATCATGTTGGAGCTGATGGCACTGCATCTCATACTGGTCTACTGGTATATTCTCAGGCTTCATAAACCCTGAAATAGGCTCACATACAGGTGTTTTTTGTTTTCACTTTTCAAGTGTATTTTATGTCAAATGCAAAAAACCAAATGGCTCAAAACTCTTACTGCAGTAGATGTCCTTATTTAATTTGATACTTTTTGATATTTTAATCTTTTGACAGGTTTTAATTTTGTTTAAGTTAAAATATTTTGTGTGTGCATGAAATATGTGTAAATAAGTTTTTATTCTGCATTGGTTCACTAAATGGGAATTAAAAGGCTGATTCTAAGTAAAAGTGTGTGTTTCTTCTTAAACAAAACAATGTATCATAACAGTAAGAAGAGGATGGGTCTCTTAAATTTTTATAAACAATCCACTATTCCTAGTCTAGCAGGTTCTTAAGTGGTCTTTACCAACCTGTGAAAATGTGTCTCATTGCTTCTTTATCCACAACATTTGAAAATTTACCCTAATAATTTTCTAACGAAAATGTTGTAATTTAAGACTACTTATGAGCTGTTCTGCGCTAGTAGTTTCTGAGACAGACTTTATATATTGATAGTGCTTTCATATCTCCCCTCAATATTTGCTGATAGCAACACTAGCTCTTCTTTTTGCATTTCACTGGCTACACCTAGATCTCTAATCCCTTCTGCTGTTCCCTTCCAGACCCTGTGCTGTGGTATGTAGATCCTTCTGATAGTGCACTGCACAGTAGATAAGGTGTTTCAGCTGAGATCCTAGCAACACTGAGCAGATGAAAAAGATTTAATCCACTCTTGTAACACCTTCCATGAAGAATCCTTCTGTCTGATTTGTCTACATTGGTTCCACAGGATGCATGGTTTTGGATAAAGACATGCCTACCAGAAAACAAGAGGCCAAACCCAGGAAATTTGCCTAATGAGAAGTTAATTAGTGAAAGTTTCCAAGGACAGATAAGCTTTAGCAGTTCTGTTGCATTTGTGAGAACGGAATCCAGAGTTCTCTGGGGCTGTACAGGGTTTCTAGTGCCCACGAGCATCAGCAGAGAGGATTGTGTATCTTGGACCATGTCGGAGGCAGCAGTGGCTGATGCCCGGTAATGAAGAGTAAGACCTTCTGAGGAACTTTCTACACATCTCCTGAGAATTCCCTGAAGTGCCAGTATGGCTCTTTGAAACTGAGTGTACAGCTGGAATTAGTTTCAGAATATTGTTCCAAACAATATTGGTGATTGTCTGTGAGTGGACTCTGTGAGTGAAGAAGTGAATGTGCCATGTGAATATTTAATTGCTCCTTATTGTAAGAGGTTCATTCTATTCTTAATAACAGCTTGTTAGAAAAAAACCCCAGCAAACAGAACAACTTATTTAGAGAAATGTAGTTAGTGCATTTATGCAGCTATGATCTGCATTTCTTCCCTATCAGTGAAATGGGAATTTACAAGAAACTTTAGTTTTCCATACATCCTAGTATGATGGATTTTCTTCTCAAACTTAATGTTTGCTTGTAGAATTTTTATTCCAAATTAGTCTCCTGCAGCTAGATTCCTGAAGGAAAGCTGCCATTGCCACTGTATTTCATACCAAATCCTTGCTAATAGACCAACCCCAAGAATGCTCACCAGACAAGACAGATCAGTGCCTAGTTTAAAGACTACTTGTGTGGAGGTAGGAAAGATATTCATCAAGATGCTTGGACACTTACAATTTAGTGGTAAAAGCAATCTTTCTACCAGGCCTAGGAACCTTCAGTGTTACACTGCTGTAAATAGAAGTGTGGGAACCACGATTTGCCAACTTGTCCTGCTTCCACATAGATTCTGGATTTGGTCTTACATGCAACAAAAGAGCATTTACAAACTGCCTCTCCACATAGACAAGATGTTGACACCTACTTCCTCAGCTGCTTGCCCTTGCTTTCTCTGTATTAGGGTGGCATTTTAGGGAGAATGTCCTGCCTTTTCTCACTATTTTCATTATATCCCTCGCCTATAACATGCATGAAAAAGTAATTGATTCTCTACTTGAACTTACTACAATGTAAGAAGTAGTAACTGCCTTTAAGGAAGGAAAAGCTGTGGAAAAATTCACCACTGTAACTTGCTGTAAGGTCAGAGAGTTACAGAGCTGTAGCAGACAGATGTATAAAGAATGGAATATCCTCCTCCTCCAAAAGAATACCAATTTACAGTGAAAGTTTGCTAATATCAGTATCTGTACCTATTAGATTCAGGACCCTGGCTACACAGAATTGCAAAAAGAAGCTGTTGAACAACAAGCCTTTACTTTGTCATTTAAGTTTCTGAAACTAGCGGACTGAAAAAGGAAGTGAAGAGTAATTTGGAGCAAAATGTAAGGAAGTTCTATAAATACAAAGAGAATAGATAGACATGAAATGAACTAGCGCCTTCAGGCCACATACCAATCGGCAAGAGCCAGATTTTCCAGGGTCAATAGGAAAGGTGTAAACTGCCCCCTAAGCATAAAGTTGTCCTGATGTCACCATATCCGGACAGAGGAAAAGTTAGTGTTCATTTTGTCTCTTCTCTGCTGTGTCCTTATCTGACATATCCAGCTCTCTGGGCACAAGTTTTTGCCATGCACTACTATTCACTATCTGTTATATAAACTTTTGAAGAACTTGGTTAGTGTTTTAAGGATGTGGTTAGTGGTTCTGGTTCCTCTGAGAAAATATTTGCTCTCATTTCTGGAGAATGCATACAGTGCAACCATTATACTGGCTTTTTACCCAGACTCTTGATTGAGACGTCTAGATGAAATCCATCTCACCTACTTTTAGAACTGACTGACAAAATTTTGCTTTATAGTTGATAAGCAGGATATATATGGAGGACTTGCAGTTGTTTCGTAGTCCACCAGAAGAGGCAAATGGTGACACAGAGCTTCTAGACATAGGAGGGAATAATATTCAGTAATTGGAGGAATAAGGGTTTGTGCAGAGAGAAGCATTGACTGAGGTTGGTAAGAGGATGGCAAAGAAAAATGCAATGCTAAGTGTCCAAACGAAGGAGATTGAAGGGAAAGGTCAAAGTAGAAATGAAGGAGTTTGAATTGAGCCAGAAGTGCTGACCATCCTTAGGAGAGACAAGCAAGGCTGAGCGTGGCAAAGCAGAGGTCTGGGAAATGCAGATGCTGCAGGGAGAAGTGCAGGAGGATAGGACTCCTGGTTGTGGGGAAGGAACAGAGGGTTGAATGTGCTTTGCGTATGAGAATCAAGAAAAAAAGCTGAAGTATCCGAAGTGAACTGTTGCCTCAGGAGCACCGTTCAGACCAGGAAAGAGAGTGTGTGTGTGGATGGGGAAGGACTGGAGCATGTAAGATATTTGTACATTTGTTCCTATTTCCCTGGGTATTCTGGTGTTCTTTGGAAAGGCCACAGCTGGGGATCAGGGAAGAAGGCAGGCTGCCTCTCCACCTTGCCTGGGCTGCTGCTACCTTTCACAGGGCAGAGCCATCTAGAAAGATGAGGAGATGGTTTCTTTCTTGAGTGGTGAGTGTGCACAGGGTGGGGGTGATGCTTCAGAGCATCATGCTAGAGTGCAAGGGATGGAAGGAAACCTGGGGTTTTCCTAAGAGGAACAGAAAGTGGACCTTTGGGGAAACCTCTGGGGTAATGGAAAGGAAGAGGTTTCTGGTAGAGTGCTACAGAGGAACTGCTTGGGCTGTTTTGCAACCCAAGAAGCCACTGAGAGGAAGCTTACAGCAAGCACTTTCTCTGCAAAGATACCGTGGAAAGTGGAGACATTTGTTTTTAAACAACTTGTTAGAGAAAAAACACCCCCTGGTGTCCTGGAACATGTTCAGTTTGAAGAAAAGGTGCTGATAATTCAGCATGCTGGATCTGGCCACGATGGAGTCCACTCTCAGTGGGTGTTGGGAAGCAAGAACAACAGGCAAAGGAAGAGGTATATTGGCCTGTAATTAGTGGGAGGAGTGAGGGGGGTAAATAATCTGTCAAAGGGCAAATGGAATAGTAAAAATGAGGCTTGATTACATATCTCCCAGCAGCACAAGGATTTATCCTCCACCCCACGTTGCCAGAAGATTTTTGTTTGTTTGTTTGTTTCTGGGCAGTGGGAACAGTAGTCTTTTCTCCTAGTAATAGTACTTTTCATTTCAGAGCTACCACATGAGACTGTCAAGCTTCTGTCAAAGGCACAGTTTGCTGTGTACGTTGACTTGATGCATTTAAAAGTACACAAAATTTACGGTCTATTCAGAGTTAAATCTGTTCGCAACAAAATTTTAACAGGAAATGGGAAATTAGAAATATGCAATCTCCACATGTCGCAAAAATAACAAAAGTCTGGAGAAGAAGAGATAATTTATCTCCTTGACTGTTTATTTGTCAAAGCAGGTTCATTGAGTGCACATAACAGTGAAACTGTTCATTCTTAGTTGGATTACAAATGAAAGGGAATTGATTATGCCACAAAGAAATGGCTACATTATAATCACTGAATATGTGAAATTCAATGATATAGAAACTTAGCATAGTGACACAATCAGGAAGGTATTTTAAACAAATGAGGAAGCAAGATAAAAAGGAAGGAAATCTTAAAATTTTGCTTGAAAGCCATTTGCGTTCACCTAAAGAATCACAAGAGAAAACCACAGTGTATATATTTTCTTCCTTTAACAATTTTCCAGCGCTTCTCGTGCACTTTTATAATTTGACAGAAATTTCACTGGCTACTATAATAATTTCAATTCCAGAAATGTAATATTTTCTTATAACTTCAAATATTCATAAGTTGTTCTTTTCCTCAATTATTCATATGGTGTTTGATAGTTCAAACAACTAAAGTGTCATTCAGAGTAAATTTTGTAAATGGTTTCTGCCTGTTCTCACATTTAGCGTGTTCAACATAGATACATTTTTCTATGGAAATGTCATTCTTGGTTGTGGAAATACTCAAAACCCATCTGGAAAAGGTCCTGAGAAACGTTTAAAAGAGTAAATATCTTTAAGGCCCTGCTTTGAGCAAGGCATTCACCTAAGTGACCTTCAGAACTCCCTTTCCGTGTGAACTATTCTATAATTCCATGGTCAGTAGTGGTGTACAGGATTAAGAACTTTCAATGAGCTAAAGCAGAAAATGTGGCAAAGGCAGGGAAGAGACAGAGCCACCACCTTAGGAGGCAGCACCCCTGTCCTGGCTACGTGACTGGTGGCCATATGGTCAGTGCTACACCCATGGCAGGCTTAAACTTTCCATTAATACGAGATCAAAGCACAGATACCACAAACACCCTCCATCAATGTAATTTTTGTGGTATCAAATCAGGTGCTACAGCTCAAGAACTGTGGTTTATTCTCTCTGCTGTCCTCATCCCTGTCCAAAGTTGGACTGACATCACTGTCCCTTGCCAGCCCTGCTTAGAGCAGTGGCAGGAACTGTCCCAAAAGCAGCAAGAAGACATGCTCCAGAACTACTGAGTCACAGCCATCGTATCCCTGTAGCATCCCATAACATAACAAATTAAAAAAGATGAAGGGATAGGCTCTACCTTCCAGCTGTAGGTGGCCACAAAATAGGCTCTTGGATCCAAGTAAATCAGAGACGCTCTTTGGTCCTGCTCTCGGTAGGCATTTGACAAAGGACACAAGACCTGGGCCAGAGGAGCTCCTACTGGGGTAGAGAGGCCAGAATCCCGGCTGCCTGGGACAGAGGGCCATAACCTACTGCAAATAATGGTAGGGAAGGGATGATAATGTATCCCAGCATGCTCAAAACATTATTGGAAATGGTAAGTGCCACCTGCAAGTTCAGATTTTTGTCCTGCCCTTTGAGGATGACGGCTTCTGCCTTGGGTTTGTGAGACTAGTGTAGCTGATTAGGTGGCTTTGGTTAATCAAAACCCTTAGATTTTATCTTAGGAGTTAATTACAGTGCCCAAAGCAAAAGGAAGAAGTCACTTATGACCAAAAATTTCACCTTTGAAGGTCCTGCCCGAATTTCAGTTAGTTCTTGGTATCTGTCAAGATCCTCTAAAGACCATATAAAGTCAGTAATCGGAGAAGTTGGGGGGTAGATGTTTTGAAAACAATATACACTGAAATTAGTCTTAAAGTTGCATATTTTATACAGTTTTAAGTCAGGTATCAAGTTTGATTTATTGTCAGAACCCAGCAGTCCTATCCATTATCTTTTTTAAACACACTTGGAAAAATTCCAATATCCTGAATAGATTTCTAAACTTTAAACTTTTTTTTTTTTAACTTTTTTGAAATGGCATCTGTAGAGTGTCCTGAAGTGACAAAGAACAGCAGAAAGGGCTGATGGAATGTGCGCATATAACACGTGTTCTGTGAGAGGTTTTCTCCAGCCATGACCACGTGGATCCCCATAGAGTCCTGTCAGACCTACACAATGGGATTGACAGGGATGTCTACTTGAATTAGGCCAGTAAATCTGTTTTTTTAATCAAAACTTAAAAACAACTCTACTAGGTCATGTTGAAGGTTAATTTAACCTAGAATCCTATCCCTGATGGTGTCCAAAAGCAGGTGTTTAATGAAGAGAACAACAGTTGACAAACATCAAGGGGTCACTCTTTATTTACCTCTCTTGGTGTCAACATTTGCAGCTCTGGGATTTCCTGAGCCAGATGTAGAGGTTTTGAATTTGTCAGTAAATGGAAACTGGCATGCAATCAACCTTGGGTTTGAATTTTTTCTAGCAACTCCAGAGTAAGTCCTCAAATAAACAAATTTTAATGTGTAATAAATGTAAGATGATTTGCTCTGATTTGCATGAAAAAGGAAAACAAAAAATCCACACAGACAACTATCAACAGGCTAGCTAACAGACTCAGTGTACACTGTCACAAAACTTTTGTCTATACATAAGCCTCCAGAAATCCAGCAGTGAAAGAATATATTATTGTGATATTTCTTGGAAAAAATAAATTATTTTTTCATCAAAGGCTTATTTCTTTTTTCTTCCTATTGAATCCCTTTGGATCTTCTGCTATTTCACATGTATCAAGACAATTTCTGACATGAGTCATCTTTGCTGTGGTTTTTTTTAACATTTCAAAATTTTAATTTCTTTTCCGCCTAGTTCATCCTATTAACTGGTCCATGGAGTGAACAAATTAGGGCAGTGTAGTGTAACTTACAGAGCTTCAAAAGATGAAAAGACTTTCTAATGGTCTGTACAGCAGAGGGAAGAGATTTGGTTTACTTGAAGAGACATACTGTTTTTACCCTCAGAGTTAAAGACATTCTATTCTTGTTCTCATGCCAACACAGCTTGACTCATGGTTTTTCAACTGACGACTTCTAAAAGAAACATCTCTGAAGAAAAATACACTTATCTTTTGTAAATAGCCTAGTGATAGATTATTATGGTTTAGTTCAGAGAACTAAAATGTAGGTTCACCCCTTTCCATGAAGAACAATGGTAGATCTGTGTGTGTATTATCTTTTACTGTTACTTCCATTAAAAGAAATTTTCTCTGATCAGTTTTTTCTTCCTTAAGAATTTTGGATTTAATATCAATTTTGCATTTAATATCTTAAGCCAGTTACTCTATATTCTTTATGAAGTTTGTTCTTCATTTTGTTCTTTGGGTGCTTCCTGCTGCCACTCTGTGCCCCAGTATTTGGGCTTCATCAGGAAGTGTACATGCCCAGAAACTGCAGGACTGGATGTCTTCTAAACAGTGGTGAAAATAGTCCACATACATTTTCATATGTAAAAATGCCTGAAATGAAAAGCCACATTCATGCTGGTGTGACTAATAAGTACAGTGATTGATAAAGAGTAAGAATGAAAAAATTTGGAGGACCCAGCCTATTTTGTGAATTAGTCTGTAGACAACACGAACTAAAGGTCCTGTATCACTGGTAATGCTTTAGGAAAAGTCCTGCAATTGCTGAAAGAGGGAAAGAGATGGTCGTGAAAGAAAGGAATTTCTTACTCTATGCTTTGAAGTATTCTTGTGATTTTTATTGTGTTCAGGGAAAGCTGTCTGTCTGCTCTTCATTAGTGAGTGAGTGGCTTTTTAGCAGCTCTGAGACACCCACGAGACCAGTCACAGACATTCCCAGCCTCTTCAGAGGCAGAGCAGGTGCAAGGAGAGCACACGAGAATCTCTGGCACCTTTCTTGCTCTTTGAAGCAGGTCAGCCTGGGCACAAGGCTTTGGCTGCAGACAGGAGTGAGGTGATCTCAGGCCAGCTCAGGTCGATGGCTCTGGCATGAGGACCACGAGCAGCTTCCCTGACATGCTGCTGCACTTTAGAGATGCAGCATCTTTCATTTACCACTGAGTGGAGTCCTTAACAAGACTACAGATGTGCAAGTCCGGATTCCCCAATTGCTGTGTGACATTTTGCTCAGAGCAGCTTGGCAGTGAAGCTGTGCCTGGCACTGCAGCCAGATTGTTCAGGGCATAGGTGAGTACTAGGCTTGTCATCAGGGTGTCACAAATAGAGGGTTACCTTTTGGCACCATTGTCAAATGCAGAGTCTACTGAGTATTTAATACAGATTTTTGTTTTGTTAGTTTAACAACTGAGAGAGATGCTTATAAACAATATTAATTTCAAAATGTGTGTATCTTTGCTCATTATAATTCATTGGCCCTTTCTCTGGACAGTGTCTTACATCAGATACTCACCCAGAGTCTCTTCCTGTGGCTGTGATTACTACATTATCCCACTCGGAAAGCTCGGTTGATGCTCCCATGTGTTCAGCTCCCATGGTCAAGTAGATGAGTGCTTCTAGTACGTAGTAAAAGTTGTATTCCAACTGAAGGTCCAAACCAGACATGAGGTTTCAAGAAATTGGGGTCCTGATTCTTCAGGAAAATAATTATACTGTAAGCGTGAAATAAAACCACAACAATCAAACCATCCAAATAAATAAATTGTGAAAAGAAAGTAAAGAAATAGGAGCTAAAAGCAACTATATTCCTCATCTTCGTATTTCTGAGTGGCTGTGGGTACCTGTTTGTCATCCTGCAGTCACTTATATTGTCTCCCAGTGTCAGATTCTCTTCCGAGACTTCTCTCTACCTCTCAGTACTCTGCTTCTTGTTAGTACCTTAAACCCTGTAATTGACCTTTTTTCTCAGTCTCTTCATCCTGAGACTGATGTGCAAGGTCCCTCAGTGAGTGCCCACTACTGGTCTCTGCAAAAGCAAATTGCCATGGAGGAGCAGACATGGATCTGGTCTCTTCCTTCGTATCACTCCTGTCTGTGTGAATAGACAGAGCAGCAGAGGAGAGAAAAGCACAGAAGATGCTTCACCTGGCTTGTACGGAGAAGTTGGTGATGATGCCACACATGGGAGCATCCTTCCTCAGAGATACTCAAAATGGGAAGTTCAGCAAGGCAATCGCAAAAATAACTATTATAATTCCTAACACACAGCATTGTGCAAATCTGTTGTCATGCTGTAACTATCAAGTTCTTACCTTGCATTTTACTTCAGTCTTATAAAAACAAACAAATATTATATAAAATCTTCATTACACAGACACACTGTGTTATCTTACTGGAATGTGTCACTTCCATGTAACACTCACTGTATTGTGAAACAACGTGTCATTTCATATTTTTAAGCTTCAAAATACCTTATTTTCAATTTAGGAGGGATTTCAAAGATGCTTGAATAAGCATGTTCTCTATGGTTCTGAATGCCACTGAAAGAGAAGTGCAAATGCAATTTCTTTCTTCAAATGCTAAAGCAAACAGTAGAAGGCATGATGCAATTTAAAGCTTAATGGTCTTAGAATTTTATATATCCTGTAAATAGGAACCTATAATCATATATATAATAGAAATAAGGAACTGAAAAGGTCCTGCCCAAAAGCAGTGTCAGCTAAAACTGATCAGCTGCTGAAAGATCCAACATCTCTTTTAATGTTTCCAGCAGCAACCATGATTTCACCTCTCCCGGGCAGCCTCGCCAAAGCTTCTGTACTAATAATGTTGGAGAGCCTTGCAGTGCTGCTGGCACCTCAGGACAGCTGGGCTAGAGTGGCTCTTGGTGGCTCCAGAACAGGCTGGCAATGGCAGTGTTCAACCTGCTTCATGCGTATGGTCCCTGGAATGCTTGACAGGCCAAACTGGACCTAGAAATCCCTTTGGGGAAGTGTTCACTGTCATGGGTGAAGGACACACACCTACACTCATTTACTGAGTAGACAATCCTGCAGTATTGCCTTTTCCTGAGTACTATTTAATTTAAATTAATTAATGGTGCCTAGTTACCAGCTGGGCTTATACCATGACACAAAGTTTAAATTATTTATTATTACACTTTCCCATTATTTGAGCTGTTAACATACAGAATAGTGCCAAATCTTTTCCTAAAACCCTTGTCAGTACACCTACCATACCAATACAAGCTACTAATTACTGTTCTTTTTTTAGGACTATGATTCCTTATTCTCTAGTCAGCCTCTCATGATTAGCAGATAGTACTGCTTTTTCCACTACTTTTCTAGGAATTCAAGTTAGTCTGCCTGACTTATAATTCCTTGACGTTTTGATACGTTCGAACCTTGCCTAGTTTCCCCCAGTGTTTACTGAGAATTGCAAATTTCTCCAAGTATTCCAGCTTGTGTTGAAGAGTTAAAAATAACAAATTCATCTGCTTAAAAAAAAAAAAAAAAGTAATTTATGGGGTTGTCCTGTAGCCCAAACATCACATTTGGCTTTCATCTTTAATCTATCCTGTTGTTTTATGCAGAGTTGGACGCAATTTGAGTGAACTAAACAATGTTCATGGTATAGGAAATGATCTTGCAAATATTTCCTTACCTTCCATTGTTTCCATACCTCCTAATGAATGTCTGACAAAATGCTGTGGAAATGAAGAGCAGGCTTTAAACATGCTATGTTTTGATATGAAGCATTAGGCTCCTGAGTGCAGCAACACTGCCTCATGTAAAATGAGAAGAAAATGCATTCTGCACTGAAGCTTTCCAGAACAGACTTAAGTGTGATAGACTATGATGCTGCCAAGAAAAAGTGCGAGATTATTGAAAATGTGGGCAGGAGCCCCAACTCATTTTAAATGCACACTGGCTTCATAACATGGAAAATCAGCTAAATTAAGAGTACTCTGTACATGCAGTGATATGAACAGCATCCAAAAAAAAGTGTGCTTTGATGGATGATGTGCCTACTTAGATGAATATATAGACAAAAGCGGTAACTGAAAAAAGCATGACATTGGCTGCAGAGAATGTGGCCTTGGATAGCCCTTTAGTTGGGAGCTGGCTCTGACTTGAATCTGAAGCTCTGACCAAGGCTCACTAGCTTTCTAGAGGCAGTTCAGATCATCTTGGCAGTTTTTAGTGCAGTGTACTGGCAGCGTATCTGAAGAACTGAAAACATTTTTCTAGATGTCATATTGACTTCACAACATCACAATTTTGTGCAGATGCAAAAATTAGAGGATATATGATTTGACTGGAAGAGAGGAGCACCTGATAGATTGAACAAGGGCATAGCTGGGAACAGATACGCTAACCTCTAATTGTGTTCTGTTCCTGCGTGTGTTCAAAATCAGGACAGGTTTGGGTAGTGCCCTGCCCTGAAGAAGTATTTTTTAAGGTGGCTACATGATGCTAGCAGTGGCTGCATTTTACTGACTGTCCTGTTCACAGCAATCAAGGTGTTGTGGAGTACTAGCAATGGGTAAAGGAAGTTGAATCCAAACCCTTCAAAGTTCCTAAATGTGGTACCTCAGGTGAGATCATTCCCCACCCGTCTCTTTGTGTCCATAGAGCAAGGAGCAGGTGAGAGAAGAGAGAGAGAAGAGTCATGGGGGAGGCTGGTCTCGCTGGATGCCCATGGCTGGTGGCTGGGCTGGCGCAGACATGGAGCCCTGGCCTCGGCTCCCTGCAGCATGTGTGGTTTGCATTGTCAGCACTAACTAGGCAAACAAAACTTTTCCTGAAAACGGGATCTGAACTATAAACCCCGTCCATGACCATCACCCTTGTAACTCTTTACAAGCTCAGATGACTGTCTGCCTAAATATGGATTAATTTAGGGAAGGGATAGGTGCCTTTCTCTTCAAAATAGGCAGTTCTGCACAAATGGTGCAACCAACACAGTGTGCCCAAGGCACGTTCAGGCTAAGTAAGGTGATAGTTTCAGCATTAGACAGTCCTGAGAAGTCAGTAAACTGAACTGATGCCTGAGCCTTAGGCAAATCATTTTCTGCTCCTATTGACTTATAAATTCAAACCATAAAAAGAAATAAAAAAGAAGAAAATGCACCGCAGTGATGTTACAATGCTCAGACTATGTCTGGAAGAGCTGTGAGAGATTTAGATGCCCTTTATAACACGGAAAACTAGAAAATATTTCAGATTAAAGCCAGCCCTTACAGCTATTTACAGAACTCCTTTTGCTGTTTTATTTGAACCAGTGTGTATCTTACCAGAAAAAAAAAAAAAAAAAAAAAGAAAGAAAGAAACCAAGCCCTACAGATCTTTTTATAGTTTTGTAGTTAAGAGATTTCTTTGGTAACAGTCCATGTGAATGTCTGCTCTCTCCATCTCCTTCAGTACTGTTAATTATGAAATTTCCTTCCTCTTTCAGAAAATAGGTTTGATACAATTGCAGCTGGAAGGTTTGTGAGGAGGGGAAGAACTGCAGTGTCTTCTTTGCCAGTGGATGCAAAGAAACTTCAGTCACTATGTGTCTCCCCCCATCAGAGACTGACAGATAAGTCAGGCCATGAATCTGTATTGGGCATCAGGACATTTTTCAGATATGGAATTTTTCACACCCCCTTGTTACCGATATTTAAAATCCTGTTCTGGACCTCACCAATCCACAAACAGTGGGGGAAGAAAATGTTCTAAATACATTTTTCTGCCAACTTTCCTGCCTCAGCATGTTTCTCTAAGGTATTCAAGTCAAATGTGGCATTTAGATTTGGTAGGGAATTTTACAAAGAGGAAAGGACTTAAAATCTTAAAAAAATTATCACGGAACCATAGAATACCTTCAGCTGGAAAGGATCCTTAAGGATAATCAAGGACAATTCCCTGAACACTACACCATATGACTAAAAGCATTGTTCAGATGCTCCTTGAAGTGTCCATGGGGAATATGTCGAAGTAAAACTTTCTGGAAAGTGGTATACATTTTTTTTTTAATAAGAAAGGAAACAGTGATAAAGCAAAGGAAGAAAACAAAGACTAATCACAGAGATAATATTAAGAACAGGCACTTTCCCAGTTATTTTTAAAACTATATACTGTTATCCTGGAAGTATGGCTGGACTAATTATTTTTTTCTTACACTATCCATTATTTAAACAATAGTCCAAAAATGCATGTTGATTATTTCCAATGATTGCTGAGGCTCAGTTACCAAGAAGCAGTTAAAGGGTTGTACAAAAGGTTGATGAGTGTTTCTGTAAAGCAGCAGTCATGGAGCATATGTTGGTCTGCTGTGCCTCAGCCAAAATATTGAGGTTCAGATGCTGGTGTCAGCAGGCAGGCCTATGCAACATCTGCAGCTGTGACGTGCACCCTTGGTGCAATCTCCTAGATGGGGGGCTCTTCCATCCCCTGAATGTGTCCCCTGTGGCCACATCACAGGAAAAAAGGGCTGAGACCTGCTGAACTGCTGCTGCTCACTCCGATATTTATCAGGGTGGTGATGACTTTGGCTCTGCGGTTTACTCTCTGGTTTAAGCATGCTGTTGTCATTTTAACTCCCCACTCCCTTACTGTGGAAAATAAGAGAAATTTTCAAGCAGTCAGCTGCTTTTTCTCTCCAAGGAAAGCTTGCTTGGGTCTCACCTTCCCTTTCAAGTCTAGGGCTGATGCTGGATGAAGGACTTTGAGATTTTTCCTTCACACCAGGGCTCTTCAGGTCTCACTCCCACTGTCTCCAGCACTAGTTCCACCTTGTATCATGTCTTTCTGTGTTTTTCCCTCCTGTGCTCCGAGTTCTTCCAACATGTCCTCAGAAGTCATCTAATTCCTCTGCATCTTTCTGGGATTCCTTTAAAGGAGGAAAATTAGCTGGTTTGACATTATTTGCACTTGAAAAGTATTTCCCCTCTATTGAAAAGTACTTTTATTACAAAAAGAAAATCAATTTCTGAAACGCACAGATAATAAAGAGTCTTTTTAGTTTGTTTAGAAGAAATAGGAGAAGAACCTCAAACACAGAAGATGACACGTCTTTATTGATGGATAATGAAGTGGCACTTATTTGGCGTGTTAATTTGCAGCGTGTTTAGGTGCTGCCATCCCTAAATATCATTAATGAAATAGGCTGAACTAATACTAAACAATTCAAGAAGGAGTCTGATAATGAGCCAGTGGCTTCCTGTGTCAAATGTACATCTCATTCAACAGAATACATTACTCAACAATGTTTTGGGGTATATCAACTTACAGAGTTTACATAGAAAAATTATAAATTAGATGTCTCTGTCAGATAAAGATAATTTTTTGGTCTGGGATTTGTTTCCTCTACTCCTGCTTGTGATAGGATCACTGATATTTCTTGATTGCATCTGCAACATGGAAGATAAGAAGATTGTCAGGATTCTTATTTTAGTAAAAAGCTCATTTGAGCAATAGTGTTACATCTACATCTTGTTCTTGCTCTGCAAGCACACAGTGTATAATGAATATAATAATGTTCTGGTAACTATAAACCAAGACCATTAGCAAAGCAATTATTAAAGGAACATCTCTTAATGTGAGTCAAAGTTCAATACTATTTTTCATGATCTTTTAATTGAATTATGTGATCCCCAACCTTTCAAACATTAAAAAAATTATATTTATTGTTAAATATGATTTAAGCATGCATAACATTCCAAGATGTTACACAACTTGCATACTTTCCAGGAGATTACATTAATGATTTAGCACTGCTACGTGAAATTTTTCAAAACTTCAGTCTGAAGATAAGACCATAAGGCAAAGCTGATTTAATTTCAATACACATCCTTTCCTTGCTGTTCTTTCTCAAGTTAACATTATTGACACTTGTACCACAAAAGGCTCATGGATTGAGATAAGAACAGGGAGAGATCACTCACCAATTGCTGTCACAGGTGAAACAGACTCTGCTTGGGGAAATTTGTTTAGTCTATTACCAATCAAATCAGAGTAGGATGGTGAAAAATAAAAACCTTTCTGCTTAATTACTACATACTCTGTGGTTGCTTTCACTAGGTATGCACAGAATTCAAGCAAATTAATGCCATAGCCACAGTACTTTCAGTCTCATGGTTTATTTTCCTAAATTAGTTATTATTTTGATCTGTGTGGATTTCATCTTTCTGACCTTGTCAGAACAAATTTAAACTGTTGCCTTTATCAGGCTGAATGAGAAGGACTATGAAGGATGGCAAAGAGCACCTATCCCCCTTGTAAGAACCTGACCAGAAAAATAGCAGCCTCATCAAAATATTCAATGAAATTTGGCAAAGCAAGACCAATTAACACCATAACCCATGAGAGCAATGACTTTGCAATGAGCCCCCAGCTGGGGCTGGTCTGCAGGTGCAGGATTGCCTCGTCTGCTCTCAGCCACTGCAGCTGCTGCATGGGGCACAATTACCCTGCCCATAGTTGCTTTCTTGTCACAGCAGATCTTGGCTTGGAGGGGATCCCAAAACACTGTATGGGTCTTTTTATGTCACTGCAGCAGTCTGAACACCTGGTATCAGTAACTGGCAAATTATCACCTGCAAAGCCACCATGTTACCTCCCATCTGCTATTCATCCAGACCCATCAGACAGGAGGGTAAAAGGTGCTGTTGAGATTGTGCTTTCCTCTTAATCTTTGAGATAGTAGAAGTTTAATGAACTTGGTGGGATTTCCAGGGAATCTTTAACTGGTCAACTTCTATGCTGTCAGTAATCTCTATAAGAGACTAGTGTTTAGGATGTTGGCATAGCAATTGAATTTGAAATAACAGAGAATTGTCTAAATTCATGCCAGGAAGTACAACTTTGTTGTTAGCCCAATTCCTGACCTTCCAGATCAGGACTGGCCAACCTGCACTTCATGGCCAGATGCAGATTACACCTGTGAGCAGTGGCTAGAGGCAGGTGCCTGACATTGCCAGATTTCACAAGTGCAAAGGAACAAGAAGGCAGTGCCACCTCCTGCCTAGTGCTCCCCAAGGTACGTGTCAGGTGCAAGTGACATCGTGAGGTTGGCTGTTCTAACTTTGCTCTTCCTCAGAGTCTGGCCTCAAGGATTTCAGCAGCCTTGAGCAGGTGTTCCTTTGCGGGAACCAGCACAGTACTGGCCACAGGAGGAGAGGTGCAAGCAAACCAGGTGTGTTTGGAGTATCAAGGATTGTTCAGATAGCCCTAAAACTTGTCTGAAACCTGGCTGAAGGGACACCAATGTTTGCTTTACTGCCAGGCTGCAGCTGGCACTTGAGTGGCTTGAGGAGCCAGAAAAAAAATAGATCCTTTCCTTTTTATTTCTTTGTTATTGCAAAATGTCCAACTGAGAAGAAAATGGAATTCCTCTGGGACTTTATCCTTGTCATTAGTACATTTTGTCATCATCTGGAAAAGAAAATTCTGTTAACTTTGCCCTAACATCTGTACCTAGCATTTCCTTGTAATTTCTTATTTCACAATTCAACTTCTTCCATTTATTTTAATCCTGTATATTTTCTCAGGAAATCAAATCCCTTTCTTTCATTGTCTTTCTGCTAAGCAGACAAGAAGGATCAAATCCTGTTTTTCGGAAATGCAGTCATCTTGGCTAAAAACAGGAGAGGATAGCAAATTTTCTTGATATATTTTTGCTACAGGTGCCAATCAAATATGTTACTATGCTTCAAATGATATTTTGACATCAGAGACTGTTTTTTTTTTCCATTTAGAAGTTTTTCTAAAGAAAATATTGCCACTGTGAAGATCTTCTGTGATAAAGTCAGGCCCTTATACAGTTATAGGAACAGTTTATAGTGGTTGGGACAGGAGTATTGGGAGTGCTGTTTTTCTCAAGTTTCCATCTTTAAGTTTGGAAACCGAAGTGCTGAGTGCTGGCCCTGGGTAGGTTCTTGAGCTGGGTAAAAAGCAATACGTGGCATTTCCTGAAATTGTGACTGACTTTTCATATAGCTCTCAAATAAGATTTACCTGCTTCACAAGAAAAAGAAGCATTGATTTTACAACAAGCCATTTTTCAAGTAGTTTTGGGTGCTTGTTTTCTAGTTGCATTTGTGTAGAAATGTAGCAAATGGCAAACTCCAGTAGAAGTGCAGAAATTTTTCTAATGTCCTGCAGAATGAATTTCACTTAAATCTTCTAAAATTCACTTCTGTCTCCTCTCACACATGGAAATATGAGACTTCTGTGTTTTCCTGATAGTATTTTTTTTATTCTACATAGGTAAGATATAAGATTTAAAAGCTAAGGCCGAATTTCTTTCTTTAGTATTTCACTGTTGATTTGATCCCATGAGCTCCACACATTTCCTCAGGAGAGACAGTGAGAAATTAGCAAGACAGAAACTTTTGTGACCACTTGCTTTCCCAAGGAAGCATGGTTTGCCCTCAGTGAGAAGTCATTCTTGTTTGGGTGTAAAATCTGTGGCATGTGGTCTTGTTTTTTTGAAATGTGGCATGTGACAGAATGTTTCCTCATTTAGCACTCTGAGCTTTTTACCCAGCCATCCAGCCTGCAAAACTGAGGAGGACTGGCCGCTGTCCTCTCTTCAGCAGGACTTTATTGCCAGCAACTCTCACCATCCAGGTTTTGCTGAAGGGAAGAAAAGGAAACAGCATTTACAATAATGTTTTTCGAGCTCTTGCTAGTTCTCTCTCTCATTCACAGTGCTTTGCAGCTGGCGGGTAAGTGCCTCCTGCTTGCTTCCTGTGAAGGTTTTCATGAAAGTGCTTCCAATCCTCTGGCTTTTCTGGCTGATTGTGGTTCTGTGGTACTGCCAATATGTACATTATTAGTTTGGGCTTGGGGAGCCTCTTAATGGCAAGCAAGAGGCAGGGAAACAATCTCACAGAAAATAAGAAATTGTTAGAGAAGGTTGCAGAGACTCAATTCTTAATGGCTTTATTCATATACAGTGGCACTATTACTTCAATAACCCCAGAAGATCAGACCTAAGAAAATAATGAAATATGCTTAAATGCCTTTTTAAAAATTTATTTAATTCTGTACTTCTGGGTTCTGATTTTTGAGCTGTTGGTGTCTGGGTAATGGTTAGCAAAATCAGGCAGGGAAAATCTCTGGGAGTGGTTAAATGTGGAAATATTTGTAGGACATTAAGATATTCACAGATGATGGCTGTAAAGAGGGGTTTATTCACTGTTTTGAATAGACTCATTGAATTTACTGGCATTGACAAAATGGATGGAATAATTTTTTAAAAAATGAAATTGGATTAAGAATTGGATTAATTAGGAAATATCTTATGGAATTGCAGTAACAGCATGACTGTTATCCCTTTAGCTGGACTTCTCTTGTAGGTTTTAAACAGGTAGCTTCTGCAGACCTAAATATTTAAGGTTAAATCCTTTCATCTATTTAACTCCTGAGGAAAACTGTCACAGATTATCTCAGAGTATATGGTATTTTATAAATCACCATGGTCTGACTGGAGGCCAGAATAATTATTTTCAGTGTACTGTATATTATCAATTACATTGATTTCAATTTTTTGCAGGATTTTTAATGAAACGTCTTTAACCTCTTAAATACACTTTTATTAAATATTATACCCACTGATCAAGACATGTATCAGGGACCAAAACTGGTTGTGAATCCTACAAGCTTTGGCAGGAAATACAGCCGGATGGGTCACAAAGTACAAGACAAGGCAGCAGAGCAAATTCATAGGCACAGTTCACAATTGCTGCTGATAAATTCACTGCAGGACTGAAATTAGCTCCTCTACTTCTGCCTTACCTTTAAGCCAGCATTTTAGGCATGATCAGACAAACTGCCTGGAGAGCTAGGGACCCAATTTCTGGTACAGGTGTACCTTCTAACTTCTACCAGCCTTTACACACTGGCAAGTGTCAGATGCTACTACTGCCTGGTCCTTGCTACTTCCTCAGACTGTGACTGGCTTCCCAAAGTCATTCCTTGTTTTATATTCAATGGCTCACAGTAGGGATGGAAAGTCTTGGAGGTCAGCAAGGCCGAAGAGCCCAGAGTGACCCCCGAGAAGCCCAGATCAGTTCACTCACATTTATATGATGAAAAGGAAAGGAAAGGTGAATTTGGGAGTGGGGAGGCAAATGGCTCAGAAAAGGTGGTTTTGTACCCACTGGAAGAACCTGTAAGATCTGGCAGGGTGAGAAAAGTTTGTACAGGTCACAGGTCTACAAGGCCATGCATCTGAGGTTGGAACAAGGTAATTATAACAGCAGTGTGGTTGAGGAAATTCATACGACTGACGCAAAACCATCCAACAAGCTGTGCTCAGCTCAGCTGCTGCTGCTGCCCGCCACTGATCCACAGTATGGTGACGTCTAATCATGACATTCCTTTTCTATTGTCTACTTTATTTTTAATCAGTAGAATTGATGTTGCCCTGGACCCTGTTGGAAAACATAATGTTTTTATCTGATATGAATGAACTTCTGGTTCATGTGAACGGGAAGCAGAATTGTATCACATATCCACCATACGAAGATTCAATATTAACTATTTGCTATGTGTTTTGTTTTACAGACACTGAAACATTTTTACTATATAATAAAGTCAACAAGCTCTGTCTTGAGGCATCTATTGCACAGTCAGTTAGAACTGCCACTTGCAATCAAGACAATGAATCACAAAAATTCAGGTGGATCACAGATCATCAGCTTATGAGTGTGAAAGTGAAACTATGCCTGGGGGTGCCACTGAAGAAGGAACAGGCTATGGTCACCCTGTATCCCTGTAATCAAAAAAGTGAGCTCCAGTGGTGGGAATGCAGAAATGAAAGCCTCCTTGCAATCCAAGGAGAAGATTTGTTTCTCAGTCCTGGTAACGAAGAGCACGAGAACATTTTTTTAAAGAAGGAGCTGAGTGCAAAGAATAAGTGGAATATCTATGGGGCCATGGATGTTTTATGTTCCCAGGGATATGAAGGTACAGAAAATCGATTCTTTCATCCTTTGCATTCATTCCTTTGTGAGTGTTAGAGTGTTGAGGATCTTTGGCTCTGACTATTCTGAAACCTCCATGACCACCAGAGTTTTAGAAAATCCATGCACTGAGGTAGCTAACCTTGAATTTAATGCTATATTTATGTCCAAGCATGTATTATACACACACACTCTTTTAGTCTGTGTATTATAGTACATTAGTATTTCAAGTACTGCAAGTATTACATGTGCTCTCCCTATATTCTATAAATTTATATTATTAGTGCATATGTATATACATGCTTACTCTTATACTATGTACAAGTATTGCCTAATGTCACTATTGCTCACGGTACCGTGTCACTACATTATTAACAGAGCACAAAATTTCTTATACAGTCACAGGGGTAGGAAATTACATCCCCATGAAAAAAACACAATATGGGTGAGCTGAGAAAGGTCTTAAAGTACTGATTTAAGTGGAGGAAGAGTGGCTTTTTTGACTCAGCAGATGAAGATGCTCATGGAATAATTTTAGTCACCAGTGCCACTACCTTTTTTGATTAGCTGAAGTCTGATTGCTCTGAATGGCTTTCCCACATCCAGAATGAATGCTCTAAAAGCCACCTCACAGGATATTTGAACACTGAACTCAGCTTTGCAAGTGGGAAGCTGCTTTACTATATGAGATACTTAAATGGTCACTGGAATAAAACCAGAGAGAGATAGTCTAGTATATGTTTACTTTTTTCCAGGAATCAAGACTTATAAATATTCATTCCTGCTCTTGCATGTGTTATATAAATATTAGCATTGTTTGAAATAGAAGTATCTTAGGGTAGCGCTCTGGAGCCTTATTAAGATTGTAAAAACATCTTGGACAGAAATTTAATTGTAGACCTCACCTGTGATATATTACCTTACATCAGAATAGCACTGCTCTAAAACATGTTTAAGCAGCTTAAGATTGAAAAAGTGTTGAAACAATTTTTTTAATGATTATGGGACAGGAACCATGGAAAGCTTTGAGATGCAATTCAGCCAGAGGCTTTACTTTTTCCCTAGTTTACATTCATTTGTTATTTTTCATATTCACGTTATCATTTTGTCTTCTCAGAGACCTTCACGCTGCTGGGAAATGCTTTTGGGGCCCCGTGTGTCTTCCCTTTCATGTACAAGAAGCAGTGGTGGGCGGAGTGCACGGCGGCGGGCCGCACGGACGGCTGGCTCTGGTGCGCCACCACTGCCGACTACGACACGGACCAGCGGTACGGGTTTTGCCCGTCCAGAGGTAAGGTACCTGCTCCCACGCAGTTCCCCTCAGTGTGGTGCTGGCAAACCAGCGTGAGCAAATATGATTGTCTTTATAACAGCAACTCATAACTTACAAGAATGTATTTTAGTATATGATGCATCGCCACATCCTGCAGCTCTCTATGCGAGGAACTATCATTGCATAAAGATGTGAAGAGAGTGATTGAAGAGTAAAACAGCACTCAGTTCCCATTAACTGTGGGGGTGTTGCTGAGCAGCACAATAATTTTGAGCTCCTTAGTGTTTCCCAGCCACGGTGTGGGCTGTCACTGTTGTACAACCCTACTCGGAGGATTCCCATTGTGATGGATGTGGGCATGAAAATGAGCCCCGTAGGAAGTTTGATGTTGAAGTTAGTATTTCAATCTGCATGATTCTCATGTGAATATGTTTTTTTATTAAAGTGGAATGTGTCCTTTTATCCATGCTGTTAAGTCCTGTTCATATTGTCCAGGAAGGAGCCTTTCCATCCTTTGACATCTGCCTGGCATTTCTCTGCAATTTCAATCACTTTCTTCTGTTTTTGTGGTCACTTCCCCCTCTATCTCCCTTTATGGCTTTGTTCTTTTCAGGAGAGCTTTGCATTCATGACATTGAAATCTCCACCTGACACGTCTTGTCTTTTCTCTATATTTCTCCCCATGGCCCCTGTTCAGCATTGTCTTTCATTATTAGAATGCCCCTTTACTCCAATTGATTTAAAGTGGACTTTCAGTGTGACACACATCCTTAGTCAGCTACGCTTTCCAGGTCCCTGCAAAGATACCGCAGACACTGAGCCCTGAAGGTCTGTGACATAAGGTCATTGAATAATTTTCAGTTTTTGAAAGCTAGTTCAAGCTTTCAGTTTTTTTTTTTTTTAATTTAATCTTCATACTGTCTTTTGGGAATCATCAAATACCTGATACAATTTTGTATTGTGCTTGATTGAGCATGTATAAATCTTCAACAAATCAAAGATGCAAAGGTAATCGGAGGAGGAGCATGGTGCTGTTCAGCACCACTGCTGTGTGACAGACACTTCCAGAGGCCTTTCACAAGGGAATGGGATTTATCCAAGAACTTTTTTGATGCTAAATTCAGGTCTAGAGCTGGTTCTTACAGCTCTCAGTGGCAACTGGTGTCCAGAGAGAGAAGGAGATGTTGAGCATCTTTTTAAATTTTTCATGTGGGATTTCTGCCACAGCACTCCATGCAATGTATTTTCCTATGCATTCACTTCCCTTTTGGTAATTCCTGACTTTTCTCTCTTCATGGAGCAGGAGGCAGTATAGGCCAGCTTTACCTGTCAGTTTACCAGCCTTAATTTTGTCCTTTCCCATCTGCTCGTATGGTCTTGAAAGAGCAGCCCAGGTGACATTTAAGGAGATGAATGAGAACCTGCCACACAGAACAAGAACTGCAACTCAGTTTTCTGTTGGCAAGTTTCTATGACCTCTGTTGTAATTATTTTCTTCACAGATACAGACAGCACCTGGACTACAGATCTGTCAACAAATGTTCACTACCAAATAAACTTTGACTCCGCTCTCACATGGCACCAAGCCAGGAGGAGCTGTCAGCAGCAAAATGCAGAATTATTGAGTATCACAGACATTCACGAACAAACATACCTTAAAGGTAAGGCAGTAAAGCAAACCCTGGGCTACATTCAGGATTTGTCCAGGCCATCATAACAGCTAAGGATTATTTAGTATGAATTTGGCTATTGCCTTTGGACCTAAATATGTGTGGGCAAGAAAACAAAATATTTCAGAATTTTCAAATTAATATCAAAATTGCTGCCAAATTTACATAGAATTCAAAGTATTCCAGCATCCTGAAAGTGTCACAGTTTGACTTCATGTTTACAAATATGATTTTATATTAAAACATCATTGATTTTTTTTTGATGGGAGAAAAAAATCCTGAAAAGTAAATTAAAGTTTTACGTTTGGTCAAAAGGAAACTTTAAAAAAAAAATTGAAAAAAAAGAAAAAGAAAAAAAATTATCTTTATGCCAAAACAAAGATGTGTTTTGTTTCAAATGCAGTTTTGACAGCTGTTTTTTTCATCCACTTGGCAAACTGAAAAATATCAGTTATTTATAGATACCAAATTGCAGCTTTACTTATCCGTGTATAGCTGAGGGAATGATATGGAAGAAATATTTATTGTTGGTTTTAAGGCTTAATTTAACTTCCAACAGCTTTATTATTATTGTTTATACTTACACGTTGCCAGTATTTCTTCCTAAACATACAGAATTTAGCCTATTCTGCAGAAACAATTTTATTTTGGATATTGTCTGTGGGTATAATCTGTGCTTATTTTTCGTTAGTTGATAAAATAAAATGGAGTTCCTGTTTGTTTACCTTTTCACAGTATTCAAAGCTTTGGCACATTTCAACTTTTCAGGTACCTCAGTGTTGCAAACACTAGGTTTAGTTTAGCAGCTGCAGCCTTCCCTGGGAGCGCGGCGGGGCCTCTTAGGGCAGGACAGCCGTTCCGCCCTCCCGTGCGGCCCCGCACTCTTGCTCTGTTAGCTGTCAGCCTCACAACGCAGCCATGGCGAAGGAGGCGAGCAGGATCTCTCCATGAGGGTTTCAGTGGACCTTTCATGGCTACACCTTGTCCCAGCCATTCCTAGAGGCAGAGAAACCGGTGGCCAGGGAGCAGGGGGTTTTTCCCAGATCGCAGGCGCGGTACATGGGCAAAGTTGGGGTACAGGGACCAATAGGGAGAACCAGAGGGAGTGGCCAGGGCTAGGGGCAGGGGAAAGCGGGGGGAACAATGTAAACCAAACCCGACGTCTCAGTATCTACAGATACTAGCAGTTAGATATTTAGGAATTGCAAGTCTTCCGAGAGACACTGTTAGTGACCATTGCTAATACAAAAGTGATTTATAGAAGAATTTATCTTCTTTTTGCAATTTAGAATTAACAGATGGTACAGATTCTGCACTGTGGATTGGACTCAACAGACTGGACTTGAGTAGTGGATGGGAATGGATTGGAGGCAGCCCTTTCCAGTACTTAGACTGGGCTCCAGGTAGTGACTGTGTTTGATTCTGTGTTTCTAAAAAGAAACTATACATACCTCAAATACTGCTATAAATTTCGTTATCAGATATTCCATGAGAGAAATATTTTAGCTTTTCTTGCTTTAGAAACTTTAGAAACTTCTCTTTTTCTATAGCAACATAAAAACCGTCAATGCATTGCAAAAATATTTTAGCTGTGAAAGCAATACTCCCTGTCCCAGAAACATTCAGTCTTCCTTTTCTTGACTGGCAACTAAACTATGAGTTTACAGGTTTGTATCCTCTTACCTAACTTACATACTACATTTCATACGTGCATTCCCCCTACTAGAGACCTACCTTAGCTCTTGACAAAGCTGGGAAAGACATGACCTCCATCACTTCATCAAGGAGTGGTCTCTCATGAGCATTTTAGACGTTAGAGCTCTGTTTTGCTTTCAGAAAAGTTCATTTTTTTTCTCTGTACTTTTCCCAAAGGAAGCCCCTCTCCAGAATCTGGAAAGCTCTGTGCGGTTTTGAATCCCGAAACAAAAGCTAAATGGCAAAATTGGGAATGTGATCAGAAACTTGGCTATATTTGTAAGAAAAGGAACTTTACTTTGGTTCCTTCAGGTACGTTGATATATGTTGATAATCAAGGTAGAAGCTGTTATCTGAACCACTCAGCATATTGACAAGGATGAACAGGAGAATTATATTAGAAATAGAAATGATTTCTTGTTTCTCTGGTTTGCTTTTTACAACTATTGAAACCTTTCTAGTCTGATCTCCAGTTCCACAGCATACAGAATGAAACAGATAAAAGCAAAGAATGTCCAACTAGTCCCTCCTGTCCATGTTTCAGTGGCTAGGTCTCCCCTTTAAGTACACACACTGCTAACCATCAAAAGGGAGAACAACCCAAAAATTATTTTTCAGAAGAGGGACATTAGTGAAAAAAAGACCAAGAAAGAAAGATGGAGAACTTAGTTCTAAGTTAGACTTAGGTTCTAAGTCACTCTCCAGGACTTGTGGTCAATCAGCACCCAGATTAGTAAATTCAGAGGTCTCTGCAGAAGTGGTGATAAAGACTATGAAAGTGGAAGATCAAGACTATGAAAGATTGCCACACTGAAGTGGGAAAAGATATCTTAAGTGTATGATGGTTTCCCTGTTGGTGTATCCCTATGTATTCTTCAAGCTATAAATCTGTCTTGATGACTGTTACTCTATCAATATACCTAATTCTTTAAAAATTCATAAACCTTCTATATTAGCTGCAGATAATGTCTGATTTCTCCTATCTGACTAATAAGTACTAGGTGATACAGAAGCTGATAAAATTATTAAATTACAAAATTAATACATGTGATTAATACATTACAAAATAAATGTATTTGTTCCAGACATTTGACTAACCTTAGATTTTGTATTAGATATTATTTTAATTGAAAAGCTTTCCTTTTCCAAGCTAAAAATTGCCTGATTTAGAAACACATTTTTGTTTACTACATTTTGTGTTCATCATTTCCTTGTGAAGAGAATTTAAAAAGAAAATTCTTAGTTTGGAACTTTTGCACAGATTAAGTGGCAATATTATCAGTGTCACGTCCCTTGCATGGCAACTGAACTCCTCTAAAGCCTTGGTACATGTTCCTAGGTGACACTGGGCCTGTAACTTGCCCAGATGGATGGGTGTTGTATGTAGATCACTGCTATAAGATCTTCAGGGACAGCAAAGGATGGGAAGGAGCTTTGACCTCTTGTCAGAAGGAAGGGAGTCACTTGGCCAGCATCCAAAGCCTTGAGGAGCACAGCTTTGTGGTGTCGCAGCTTGGGTACAGTGAGTATTTCCAGGGGGTCTCTTGCCATTGCCTGTGTGGTGCTGTGGTGCTCTCTCTGGCCAGCACGCTGCCCTAGCACTGAGCAATGTCCTACCTGCCCAGGTGGGGGGACGGAAGCCGATCGCGGCGCTGGAGGGCAGGCAAAGCACCTGCTCGGGTTCGCCGTGCCCACCGATGGCAGGGTGCGTGGAGGAGGAAGGAAAAAAGCGGAGGGACTTCCTCGTGGGGCAGAGAAGGGTTTATTGGAGAGAAAAGCCACGAGGAGAGCTGATAAAATTAGGCAGGTGTGGTGTTTTATACACCTACATAATAGGTGTGGAGAACATATAATAACCAATAAAATACCCCAGTTAGGGGGTCTTACAAGGGGGGGAGAAGGGATCAGGCAAATGGGAGAAGGAGTGGGGAGAGAGGAGTAACAGGGGGCCAGTTAACTACCAAGTAACATAGAACTTTCTGGAGAAATAACCAAATATGAACCATAAGGGCGGGGGGGGCAGCCAATGGTCAGCGTGCTTCACACAGCCTTTTGGGTGCTCACTGTGCCTTCGAGCCCTTGTGCTGTGGAGGCATCAAACCAATGGACCCGTTGGTCTGCTTGGTCCAGCTGACCATGGCTCTGGCCATGGCTCAATGCAGCAGTGTGGAAAACCAGACATCCAAATTGAGAGTTCCTGCTGAATTCTGGATTTTGTCAAAACTCTGATTTTACTTATTGCCAAAATAACTGCTTTAGGACTGGTGGGCTGGGCTTAGGGGCCTTCTCGTTTTTTTCATTTTGTTGAAAGAAGCTTAAAACATTCACACTTCGAGTTACATAAACCGAGTCTTTTAAAATTTGACTGGTGCAACAGAACTAAAAAGTGACTATTCAGAGTTCTATCATACCATCATGGTGTATCAGCATTAGGCTGGTAATTCACACCCACTCTTATAAGGAAGAACAGAATTTTTTCATCCAGTGCAAGAATTTCCTTATAGCCTAATTTTCCAAAGCATACAGTCTTTATTTTAATATCTATATGAAAATATTAATTTATAAAATGATCATAAAACACACTAAATAATTTTATGCTTCGTAAATTTGTGAAAGGAGTTATATGTCCAAAGCTTGATGGTGCTGTGAAAAGGGTGGAGTGCCATAAGAGGTCTTATCTCTGTTTCCATCTTTAGAGCCAACAGACAAGCTGTGGATTGGGCTGAATGACCGTAAGGTTCAAATGTATTTTGAATGGAGTGATGGCACCCCAGTGACATACACAAAATGGCACCTGGGAGAGCCATCCACCACAAACAACAGGCCAGAAGACTGTGTCCTCATCAAGGGCCAGGTGACATTACTCAATACATACTGTACTTCCATATTGAAACTAACTATTTAATCAAAGAATAAAATGCTCTGTTATTTCAGCAAATAGCTACGGCCAGAAAAATGCAGGTAGGGGAAAGGAATGAGATTGAATGTGACCTTTAAAAAAAAAAAAGAAAGCATTACTGCATCACTGGTGAAATTTTCTCTTTAAGCACATCTGAAAGTCAGAAATGAAATTATTAGGGCTATGAAACAGGTCTCTGAAGGTATTTTGAGTACATTCTCTCCTTCTCCTCTGGTGGTAATGATGGTATATGGGGATCTCTGATTCCTGCTGGCTCCTCTTTGCCTGCTCATTTGCCATCCCATAGCACAAATGCATGTGCAGGGCCCTGCTCAACAGGTCAGGGAGCTCCATGCACCCTTCTCCCTTCTTATCACTGCCAGCTGTGGCTATACTGCTATAGCCCAGTCTACTATTTCACTGAATGTGAGCAGATTTGGTTTTGTTATCATGTAGGAAAATTGGATAAGGAAAAAAAAAATCCATTTAAAAATAAAAGGAAAAAGAAAATGAGTAATTTTAATTATAAAGAAAGACATTATTTATCTTCTTTACATTATTCATCTTTATTTTTTTTTTATTTCAAACTTTTTCCTGACACAGAATGGCTATTGGGCAGACCATGTCTGTGAGAAGAAGGTTGGCTACATTTGTAAAAGAAAAGCTACATCACAAATAGCTGGAGAAAAAGAAAGTACTGATGCAGTTTGCAAAAAAGTAAGTATGTGAAAAAGGAACATCAATTTCTCAGATGAAATAAGTACATTGTCTGAGAATCAATTAGAATTATTTGAATTATTTTTATTATTTACATGGAAGGGTTTTTGTTTTTATTTAATATGAAGTTTCTCCCTCTCTCTCAGTTACTCTAAACTTTAGAAAACCATTTACTGAAACTGCTTGGGAGGAATCTGTAATTTCACTGCAAAAAGTTTCTAATTTGTAGTATTCATGATCATTGTACTGCATTAACTTTTAAATGGCATATTTCATTAAATACATGATACCACAATTATTTAACATTTGTATGGAAATCCTAAAACCATGTTACAGGGCTGGAGAAGATATGGAACCTACTGCTATTTTATTGGACATGTTCCAGCAACATTTTCAGAAGCAAACACCACTTGTGAAGGAGAAGAAGGCTACTTAGCCACAGTTGAAAGTAGGTATGATAATGACTTTTTCTTGGCTTTTAAATAGCTGAAGATTGTATCTGATGAAATATTCCTAGAAAAGCTAACACAACACTAAACAGCAAAGTGTTTAAGTAACAGATGAGGTCTTTAGTTGAATAACAAAAAAGTCTTGCTTTTTTTTGTTGTTTATATGGAGTCAGAATCCTATGGTAAAGTCTTCTCCCCCAGCTTGAAGCAAGGAATAGAAGGAAAAATTTCATCATCACATTAGACAAGTAGGATTTGGATAAACGACTTTGTTTTCACTTGCATCTCTATGATCCCTTTTACAGATATGAACAAGCCTATCTGACTAGCCTTGTTGGGCTGAGGCCTGAAAAATATTTCTGGATTGGCCTCTCTGATGTGCAGGATCAAGGCACTTTCAGCTGGGCCAGTGGTGAAGCTGTCTCCTTCACGCACTGGGACGCAGGAATGCCTGGTAGGTGTTGTGATGGGAGATGGTAGGTACTCCCTGAGGTCCCTATTTGGGTTTGCTTGGCCAATGTCCTCTAAATTTTATGTTTTAAACTTTCGATATATTCTACAAGCTCTCGCAGTTTTCAAATCCTGTATTTTAATTTCAAAGGGAAAACTTTGAACTGCAATTTTATATTAGGATATCTGATATATTTACCCATAAGATTAACTTTTGCCCCATCTTCACAGGGAGATAATAGGAGTTACAAACAGGTCCTGAGACTATTTCACACTTGTCCCTCTAGTGAAAAAGTTAGCCTGGAAGAAGAGTTTAAAACAGAGCAGCTGTAATATGGATTTTTAAGTTAGAATTACAAACTCAAAGTATCAAAAACTACTGTGCCGTTATTATTTTTTATGTGTGACACTAAGAAAACTGCATTAATGGATTCATACTGTACAGAAGCACAGAAAACAAGATTTCATAATGACATCAGGAAATCTGCTCTCCCTGAGATATACTATGTTCCTCATAGTGATCATTTGTCTGAAAACTTTATTGAAAACCTCCAGTGACCTTATAAAATACAAAATAAAAATAATAAAAAATTACAAAATACAAAGATTAGTAAAAACTTAGCAAATGCCATAAGAAGAAAGCTCACCAGGGAGTTTATGGTGCCAGCAGATGATCAGAGTATGAAGAAAGCACTGGGAGGTCATGTTAAGGAATCTTCCCTCGCTGACCATCCAGGTGCCACTCTGGAGTCACACTCACACCACATGACCTGGGACCAAGGTCCCTTCCCAGCCACACCCCCCACACTCGCACAGTCAGACAAGGTTTCCTTACCAGCTTCACCCCAGGTTTCCCCAGATTTTTTTATCCCTAAAATAATTAAATCATGGTGCAATAATAAAGTAACAGCTTGAGCTGGGTGCCTCCAAGGAGGGTCCATGAACAAAGGAAACCCTGGGGTTTTTTTCCCTTACAGTCTAAATGCACTAATGCTAGGTCCTTGGCTCTGGCCATGTCTTTGGGTGTCCGATCACCTGGCTGAGCCACTGATGCCTGTGCCTTTTGCTGTGCAAAGTGTCAGTGCCAGTTCACAGCCCTCTGCCATGGCTCCCACCACCCAGAGCTCAATCTCTAGTAGGCACTGCAGCTTGCAAACCAAACTACCTGCAGCAAATGCATTCCTCAACAGTGAGGCTGGAACAGTAAAGAAAAATCTGTTTCCTTGCATCTGTGTTCACTGAGAAGAAAATGGACTTTCTGTGCTGGAAAGTTTTTGTGAGGATATCTGTTGTTGGAGAGTCTATTTCAAGTGTAAATATAAAGAAAATAGATTATGGAGCAAATTGATGGCATGAAGTCAGGTCTAAGCATGGCTGCAAAAGTATCCAGGAGCTGTTGATATTACATGGAGTGAGCTCTTTAATGTATAACTTCCTGCTAAAGCTGCCTTGACATCTAAGCTTTGTAAAAAGACAAATACGGTGCCAACATTTAAAATGGTTCCAGGGAGACAGGGGAAATGCAGATGAATGAGTCATTAGTAAATTAGCTGAATCTCTAATAAACAAGATATAGTGGGAATGATACATAAAATCACTTCTGGAAAGGGAGGTTGTGCATATAGATCTCCCAGAGCTCCCCACAGAAGGCAAAAGCATATGAATGAGGGAAATCTACTAAGTGTGGTCTATCTCAATTACCAAAAGACTTTCAGCTAATCTGACCTAACACAGAAAAGCTCTTACATGAATAAAAATACTGATTGAAAGGCACTGAATTGAAGGTGGATTTTTTTGTTATGGGGGCTATTTTTTACTGGGGCAGTGTGTTCACCAACAGAGTCCCATAATGACCTGTGCCAGAGCCCATGCTGTTCAATATATTTGCAGACTATCTGGAAAAGTAAGTGAAATAGTGAGGTGACAAAATTTGCTGGTGGTAGTAAATTATTTCTGATAGCAAAGATGTGCCTGTGAGAAAACTCAGGCTGGTATCAGGAGAATAAGTGACTGAGCATGATCAGTAATACAGCAGGAGAACTTTGATGCAGATAAAGGATGTTCTTAGGAACAACCATGTCTTGAATTGGCATAAAATGATGGATTTATAGCTGATCATTTCATTTCATTTCAGTTCTTGGTACGATGGTAGACAGGTCCATTAAAACATCAGGTCTGTGCAAAACAGAAATTTAAAAAAAAAACCCAAATGTTAAAAATACTTAGAAAATTAAGAAAGAGCACAAATAAGCCATTAAATAAGCCCATTTTGTGCACTTGACTGCATCTTGTGGGATGTAGGCAGCTCAGTTTCCCTCTGAGAGAACCATCTAAAATTACAGCAAACATCACGGGATAAATTTCATGCTGAAACTGTCTGGGTTTGCATGCCTGCCCTCTGTATGCACCACCAGGGTTGTTTCCATCTATGTGAAAAACACTAGTGACCAAAGTAATGCTGTCTCATGTAAAACAGGCTTAACATAAGTAGAAATGAGATTCTCACTTGAAAACACAAGATTTCACTTTAAGAAACTCTCACCCTACTTTCTACCCAAAGAATTAATTATGCAGGATGTTCAAAAACAAAGGAAAAAAAGTAAGATTCTAATTGGATCATGACCTCCTCAAACAGAAAATACTACTCTGCCTGTATGAAGAACACCTAAAATATAAATATGATGTTCAAATACTATTGCAGGGCAAAAAGTGAGTGATTTTAAAAAAGAATTATATAATTCACACTTTATAAAATATCCAACATGTTTGTTTTGGGTTTTTTCTCACAAGGAAATAAACCAGGATGTGTAGCCATGAGAACTGGGACTGCAGCTGGATTATGGGATGTTCTTGACTGTGAGATAAAGCAAAAATATATTTGCAAGCAATGGGCAAAGGGTGCAACAGTTCCACCTATTCCAACTACTGCTCTGGTCCCTGCATGTCCTGAAGGTTGGGTATCAAACAACCATAGAAGTTCCTGTTTTAAAGTAAGTGCCTAAATAGTTAAAAGAAGCAGCTTAGTCTGGGGGAAGAAAATAAACAAGAAAAAAGAAACAGGAACTGGCACCTTCATTTTGCAATATCTGAGATTGGAATAGAGCAAAGAACAAAACCCCAAAAATTCTTCTCAGGAAATTATCCATGAGAGGGGAGAAACTAAGGAGGAAAGATGAGGTTGACGGGAGGGAAGGGAAGGGAGGGGAGAAGGGCACAGGAAAGAAATGAGGAAGTTTGTGCTTCAAGGGTTGAATGAACTGAAGCAGGAAATGGAAGAAGAGGAACATAAATATCAAGGCCCCAGAAAAACATAAAGAAAAGAGAAAAAAAGAAAAACAGGGAACAACTTCATATTAAAATTATTAAAAGGAAAATGTCAAAATTCTGTATTAAACAGCAGAAGTAGCAAAACTGGTTTGTCGGCGCTGCTCTTTATGTCTGTTGTGCAAAGATGTGGTATTTGTCTGAGACTTGTGAGAGTTCAGGGAACAAACAGGGAAACAGTGAAGTGTAGCCTCCAGCAGCACAGTGCCTAAGGCTGGACCTTGCTAAAATAAGCACGTTACCCCACAAAATAATGGATAAAAAATCACATGAAAGGTTAATTAATCCAGTGTTTATGAAGGACATTTATTTGAGAGTTTCTGATGCAAAGCTACAGATAACGTGTGTTTGAAGTACAGTCAGCTATATCTGAGCAGGCATTAAAAAGGACTTTGTACAAGAAATGAATGTAATGTGCAAACAGTGATTTGGGATCATGCAAAGTTGAAATGTGCCAAGTGTGAGATGTTAATATTTCTTATCACTTTATTGAATCATTGAGTCCTTCTTTTTTTGCTGGATTTTTAAATTTCTTTCAAACTCAGCTGGAATGCTATTTGCTTGGGCTCTTTTAGCCCCAAATCATAATTTTAACTTTGGTCAAATCTGTGCTTGTTGTCTCTTGAACTAGTGAGACATCATACTGCAAATGTAAAGTCAGGGTTTAAACTACCATGGGGTCATTCTTTTGCCTGTATCTTTGGACTCCTCCCAGGCCATCTTGCCTCTCCACCACAACTATTCTTCTTTCCCTTCATCTGGAAGGTGGTCTGATCCTCCTGCAGATGAAAATGAATTAAAGGAAATTGTATTTCCTTCTAGCAATTCCTTTCTTCTTTTTTCTCTCTTTTTTTTCTTTTTCTTTTGTGGTTTTTTTTTTTCCATTTTTCTTTTTTTTTGCCACTATGCTAAGTAGATAGGCAACTCTAGTGTAAAAATTCTACAAACATAGTAGAAAATGCTATTTCTCTTACGGACTTTTACTTGACTCTTATGAAACCTCAATTATGTTTAAGCAAGACTATAATCCTTTTATTATTGTAACATGTATATAATATGTTTTAAAGTAATTTCTCTATAGTGTTTTTGCAGATCCAAAGTTAGAAAGAAATCATGGTTTGAAGCTCGAGATTTTTGCAGACAAATAGGAGGGGATCTGGTCACCATTGGCACTAAGGAGGAGTTACCATTACTAAACCAAGCAATGCGGTTGGTATTTGATGTGTGTTATCTTACCAGATTTAAAAGGCTTTTCATATGAACTATTATGAATGATCTTAGATGATTTGTGAAATGTATGGATTCCTCAAAAGTGAAAAGACCTGTGCTACTTCGAAATTTATCTGTTCAGTAGAACAGTGACGACTGTTTTTAACCTTTTCATGGACAAAAAAGAGTGATGTGTGTTGAGAAAAAATTTTAAAAACCTCCACCAGTATCATGATTACTAGATATAATTTAGAAACACATGAAATGAGAGGTATTTCTACAAGGGTAGAAAACATGATCAATGTATATACTGTGGTAGTAGACACGTATCTACCTTGCAGTGGTCAGTGCTGAAACCACTTTTTGAATCTGTGAAGGTTTTCCCTAAGTAAATAATACATTAGGGAAATACATGATCAATACTACTGATAAGCCTGATAACTGAGCTATTGACCCTGAACCACAGAAATATTACACATTTCTATGAAGAACATATTTGCAACTTCACTGCTTTTACAATGTGCTCCAGAAAGTTCAACAATGTATTTCTGGATGTTTTTTGTGTTGATGTTTACACACTGCTCTCTCCTATAATTTCTCTTAGTGACACTCGCTGTATGTTTGAAAGAGTTTGGCTTGGTATATTTTCCTTGAATCCAGATGAAGGATTTGCCTGGAGTGATGGCTCTCCAGTGAGTATTTTAATTTTTCATCATATTTGTTTGCTTAAGATACTTTGGAATTTGTACATATACTTTTTGGATTTTTACAGTTATCCTCATCAAAGAAAACATGGATCCTGCAAACTAATCTGTAATCCATCTGCTAATCTGTATTGTCATGATTAATATCATAGCTAAACCTTTGAATGCATGGAAATTCTTTGTATCTCATCAGAATCTGTATTTTTTTGTGTAATCTATTTTCTCATCCAATAAGATAATATTTACACCTAAGGTCAAAACATAAAAATTCATTATACTGCATCATGTATCCTGTCTCAGTAGCCATAAACTTCCTAAGAGCTAATCAAACAGCAGGCATGTTTCCCAGTGTACTCCTGCATCCCCCAGTAAGTGCAGTCATAAAATTTTAATTTATTTATTTCCTTGAATTTATCCAGTCATCTCTTGAGCCCATGCAAATATCTACAGCTGTGAAAAACATTCCTGTGGGTTTCTACTTTTATTACCCTCCATTTACTACTACTCCCTATTCTTTAGGGTTTTTTAATACAAGAAAGGACCTTTTCTCTTATCCTGTTCACATAACTTTCCATAAAAGTTTCAGGAAGTGATGTTATCAAGAATTCTTGACAATAATAAGTAGGTTGTATTACATGGGTCTCCCTTTCCATTTGGATGTCAGTTTCTTCAGAGGTAACTCCTCTAGATTTGCAGGACATGACTTCCCTCCCAAAAGTCACACTCCCATCCTCATTAACCACGGGGAAGGGAAGACGGGAATGCTGAATTGATGCATGATATGGTCACTGCCACCAGACAGATGTCGGACAATGCAATTTTGAACCAGGTCAGACGTGGAGTGAAAAGTACCCTGTCTCCACATGATTAGCATGAGTGATATGTGGGTAAAGTTCACAGCTAGGCGAAGTTCATTAGAAACAGTCCCTTTGCCTGTTTCTCTTCTGTCTGTGTCTGTGGCTTAGGGCACAAACAAGAGGAAAAGCCTTCCATGGCAAGGCAGCCGTGTCTGAACACTGACATCATTGTCCCACTCTAAAATCCTTATACCTATTGCTTTTCCTGCATTTCCAACACTTTTTTGCTAAAACCAGGATCTATGAGACAAAAGTAATTAATTTATGTTTTCTAATGGAAAGTACAGCTGCTGAAACAGATGAAAAGAGTAATAAAGATTATTTCTTCTATAGGTTAGGTACACAAACTGGGATGATAGCCCAAGGAATTCAGGACAACACAAGTTTTGTGGCTCACTCAATGCTGCGAGATCTTCTGAACGATGGTCTCTTTCAGTCTGTCAAGTACAGCATAACTGGGTTTGCCAAATAAAACAAGGTAGATTTCTTCTTCTCTTTTGGCAAGAAAACTAAAAAACTTTAATAAGTAGTTGCTTTCTAAGTTAAATTGCTGGAGAAAGAGACAAAATTTTGAGGAACTACTGTTTCCAAATGGAGGTCAAGAGTACTGAGTAACTTATTACAGGCTGAGATTTTTCAATTATGGATGATAAGAATAAATATTTTTTTGACATAAACTAGGGTGTATAAATAATCCATATATTTGCAAGATTACAAATTTTTTTAATATTAAGAATCTTTTGCTTTTATTTTTGTAATGTTGGAAGTAAGGAGTTGTAAGGGTTTGTATTTTATTTCTTACAATACTGGTTCTTAAACTAACACAGGTGAAGCCAAAAATCAGGTACAATATCTTTGACAGATTTGTTGGTACTTCAAGTTCTCCTGTAAAATTATTCAGGATTCAACTGCTTTTGGAAAAGCAATGGTTCACGGCAGTGCCATTTCTTTTTCTATCCCAACCAGAAATAACTCACAGTCAGTATAGGTGTATATATACATATACATGTACATAGAGTTGTATTTCCTTTTGCTTATGAATATTACTCAGAGAGTTTTCAACCAGAGCTAAAATAAATCTAGTGGAAATTTTCTCCCTCTTGATGAAAATATCCCCAGGTGAATTATGGAATATCTACTGATGGATCAGTAAAGGAGCTGTATGCCAAAGTTTAAAGTGTTTCAGATGAATCTACTGTGACTTACAGGCTGGAAGAACAATTTTCCCTTGCCTTGCTCTGTGCAGGACTGTGATTCAGCTGAAGCTACGGCTTTTGCTGATGTGAAGCACAGCTTATGATACAAAGTTAGAGTAGACGACCTTGCATATTGAACAATGTGAAGCTGAACTGTGCGGCTAAGCCCACTTTCTAGTCAATAGCAAAAGGGGTGGAGAATCCTGCTCTGTTCCTCACTCTTTTTCCAGTCACAAGCAACAACATAAAACACCCTACAGAGATGCATCATGCCTTCTATTTTCTTCTTTTGCAGGAGTGTCATTAAAATCTGAACCAATTGACACATATGGTAGGTCTTTGTATACATTCTTATTATTCATAATTTTTTTCCTAAAAATGTTATTGTAAAATAAGCTTTTGTGTTCTACACATACAGAATTTAAGGCTACCTTATTTATCTTCCAGAATATAAAACCACTGCAGATGGATGGGTCATATATGAAGATAAACTCTACTATATCAGCAGAGAACAGGTCTCCATGGAAAAAGCCCAAGAGATTTGCAGGAAGAATTCTGCAGACCTAGCTGTTGTTAATAGTAACAGTGAGAGAAGGTTCCTAAAGAGAGCATTAAAAGAAAATGTAAGAATCATTGTAAACAGACAGCCTAAAGTAGAAATGATTTTGACAATCTGCTTGTAAAACTTGAGTTGTCTCAGAAGCAGAGCCATCAGCATTTTCACTAATGAAATATCCCCCAATGCACCCTTTATCCCATGGGATTTGGCCTCTCCTGCTCTGTGCCAGCTGTGCTGATGCAGTTGACGGGGAGGAGCGATGCGGGAAGGTACCAACTTTCTTGGGAAGTAGCTGGTCTTTGAGGGAGAGACTCAAAATCTGCTTCTTTTCTACTCCATCCCAAGGGCCTTCAGTGCTGCAGGACTTGGCTCTGACATCCCAGATAAAAAAACCTGACTTCTGTGCCTGGCCATATAAATACATTGCTGTGCTTAACTGCAAGCAGGTGCTTTACTGCTGTGGACTGAAGTGGCTGCTCTGTGAGCCTAATGATTGGTGTATCAATTTCTGCTTGTTTTGCTTCAAAGATTTAAGTTTTAAATTAAAATAGTGTCTTTCTGCCTTAGGAGAGCTATGGGAGTACGCCAACAGGATACTTCATTGGTCTAAGAGTGAGCCTTGATAAAAAGTTCAGGTAAGTTAAGATGATCAGTGCAGCGCTTAACATGTAGAAACAAATTCAATACTTTATGTAGCTGGAGGTACTAAATATGTTCTCTTCAAGGTCTGAAGGCTGTTCCACATACTGTGTACAAAGCGGAACGGGATAGTCCTAGAATATTCTAAAGTCCAATAGTTTTCCCCAAAAATAAATAGTAAAAGAACCCGTTTTTCTTGAGTAAGCACTCAGCCAAATAAAGGCTTGGCAGATCTACTCTCCATACACACTTTCTCAAGCTTCTTTCAGAGATTTGCCTCATAAATTGGAGCGATGTTCCACCATGCTGAATTTTATACCTATAAACATACACACACACACTTAAAACATGCCCTATATCATACGGTTTGTCTTTCTAATGCTTTTTATCTATATATCATACGTTCAGAGGGGTTCTCCAGAGTTAGGAAGACACAGGCAATGAGTACAAAAGGCAGTCTCTGCAAACTCCTGTTCCAGGAGAAAAGTCAGCAGAAGTTCACAGTACAGAAACATTAACAAGTATTCTGAAAAGACCACTGCACAAATCAACTCAAAACTAAACTAAGAGATACTGAAGAGCGTGATACACTGCTTACCTTCCTACCTGCTAGTTAGGACGTGTCTGGGAGGTGAAAAAAATGTGCTTCTGAGGTTGACCTGAAAAAGGTTAGAGGAGATTTGAATTTAACCTTTCTATTTTAATGCCACTGTTGAATTCATGCAAATCACTTACCTTGGGAAGGGCAGAAGAGGAGTGGGGAGAGTTGATAGTGACTGAGTCAGTAGATGATTCTAACCTCCTGATTTAGGAGAAAAATTAGGGACATAGAGCATTCCATGGGTCCAGTGAGAATCACCTTTATTTAGATCAATTGTATCAGCAGCAGCAAGAGATAGAGAGAGCTGAATTTCTTTCCCACTTCAGGCTTACTGACCTAAATTCTGAAATACTGATTAAAATGTAGAGACAACCTCTTCTTCCTTCAATAGCAATATATTAAAGTAAAAAGCATGTATACATTGACAAAAAAAAATCAATATTGGTACTTTAGGAAGGATGGTTTTAAAGCTGACACAATGTACTTTAGTTTAGAGAAAAATATAACACCAGCCTTCATAGAGCAGGGTAAAATCCACAGAAAAGTACTTTCATTCTTGTTTTCATCTGTGAAAACATCAGCAATGCTCAGACAGAGAAGCATAATATTAACTAGGAATACAATAGTTATTGTAATAACTTAAGATAAAATTTTAATATTCTTCTATGTATTATGATGAACTGATTTTGATTTCTCTTATTAAATGTCGTCAAACCAATCCCGGCCATTAACAAAAAATATGCTTGGTATATTCTTTTTCTATTTTGCAACCAGAAATATTTTACAGAAATTTCTTCAAATTAGAATAATCAAGTAAAGAAAGGCTAATCTCTCCTATTGTAGCCAGTTTCCATTAATTCTCATAGACATTCTTAATTGTGAGGTGTTCATTAAGACTATCATGTCACAACTGAAGGTATTAATTAATAACTACTTCTGTATCTTTTCTTTAAGCTGGATGGATGGAACGCCAGTAACCTATGTGGCCTGGGCTCCTAATGAACCGAACTTTGCAAATAATGAGGAAAATTGTGTGGTAATGCTGTCAGAGCACGGTAAGTAGCAATGCAAAGCTATTAGATTTTATTTGTCTCTGCTCAGATTGTAACCAATGCTGTCAAACTTCTGCTGTCAACTGTCACACAATCTTTGGTAGCTGTTTTCTGCAATTTTTTTCCAGTGACAAACCTACACAATGCTGTAACTCTTCCCGGTCATGGGACCACCAGCCATGGAAGAGTCTATGTCCTTAGAACGGGGAGATTTCAGTACCATGTGTAATTTAAAAAGCAGATGTTTCTTTCTGGGTTTGTAAGATTGATATTGCACCTTTTTACAGGGTTTTTCACTACTTCTTTTAGTAAAAAGTTGAATGGTCTATCTTCTCTCCCATGAACTTAAGAAAACATTTATAGCAGCTACAGGAAATGGGATTTAAAGGCACAAGATCAGGAAAGAAAAAATACATCTGATGTCCTGTTTACAAGTACACTGAAATGCAAATTTCTTGCAAATCCTAGAGCTCTGTTTCCTCTTGGCTCTATTTCTGTAACTTAACGGAGGCTAATGGGAATTTAGGATATATGTATTGATCTCTCAATTTATGTTTTACAAAGAATTCATGCAGTATGTTTGAACACTGTATTGTGCCATTAGATTGATCTACTATTTCCTATCTCATCCATTTCGGATCCATTTTCTTTTCAAATTTGCTTACTGGTGTGTTTCCCCTGCTGCCTGCAATTTGATGGTGCCAGAGCTCAAAAAAGCCATAATCAGGTTTGTTCTAAACCAAAACACAGACACTGTGGAGAGAGCCCTGAATGAGGAGCAGATGGGTCAGGGAGCTCAGAGTAACTACAAGGGGCTACAGTGGTGTTACTGTTGGAGCTTATTTGAAGGTGCCATGGTTACTTTGCCTTCAGATCAAGCTGCAGCCTGAAATACAAAATAGAGAAAATTGTGTTCATTTAAAAAAGTGCTAAATTATGATTACAAATATTATAACATCTTGACTTGTTTATTTTTTTTAATTATTTTTAGGCTTGTGGAATGATGTAAACTGTGGTTCTGCCAATAAATTTGTATGTGAAAAACATAACAGTTCTATTAATGCAACATTTGCTTCTCCATTGCCTCCCAGAGGATGCCCAGAAAGTTGGATTTTTTTTAACAACAAGGTGTGTCAACAAATATCTTCAGTAGATTGTGTTAAGCACTAGAACTTAAAAGAAAATCCTGAAAACCTCATATTTTTTATGAATATAAAGTAAATCTGGAGATTACTTAGTCAAAATGTGCAGGCTGTATGGCTGGGCTTTTTTTGAGCTGACTATAGATATTTAACTTTGCAGAGAAATACATTAAAAGTAGATGTGTGCTGAATGCATTTCAGAGAGCATTGTTTGTGCAGGCTTAAAATGCTACTGTTTAAGAAAACCTCTCCTCCTCTCTTCATGTATATGATTTTGTTTAGAAATGCAAGTTTCTAGTGGTTAGTCTTGTAAAAAGGTGGAAAGGTTTAGAAAGAATGTATTAGAGCAATCTGTTTGGCTTGTATGGGCTTCACAAAGCTTTGACTTCAGAAAGATGATGCCAAACTACAATTGTTTTGAGTACAGCTTTGCATTCAGACAGTCTGGAAGTCCTCACTGCTGTAGCAGAAGAGTTTGTACCAATCTGACTTGCAGCTCCATCCCCCAAAGGTTATTTTGTCTACTTTATGTACACTGCACTGTTATCGCATCCGCAGAATGTTAGGTCAATGTGCCAAAGGATATTTCATACCCTTTGGCAGGACGAGCAGTTGTAACCACAGTCCTTGGAAGGAAGACAAAGCACAGTGGAGATTACTCCCTGCAGCTGTGTCGCCCAGAGCCACATTTTCTTGGTTTCAAATGATGCCTCTATTATTGCAGGAAGAAGGCAGATGAAAATGTGAAGAGTGATTTTGTACTTGACCTCATTCCATTCAGTTAATTTGATACCAGACTCCTGGATTACACCTTGTGCAATGAGGGGGGAAAAGTGTATGCCTGGGTAGACATACACACTTTCTGCTCTTGAGCTCTGTCACTTATTCTAGCCCTGACTGCTTTTTCTGCAGAAAAGTATATGTTAGAGCTAATTGATATTATTCACATACAATAGTTCCAGTCTTTGCTAGTTAGAAAAAAGTGTTTGATTTGTTTTCAGTGTTTCAAAGTATTTGCTTCCAATGTAACAAGAAATCACACGTGGCATTCTGCACGAGATGTTTGTTTCAAATTGGGAGGAAACCTGGCTACTATATCAAATGAACAAGTGCAAGGTATGTATGTAGGCTCTATTGAAAGAAAAAATCTTAATCTCTCATTAAAGAAACTGCTATATTCTCCAATATAGAATATGGGATTAACTGATGAAAATTGCTTATTAGCAAGGTCAGTCCATGGTTTATTTTAACTCCAAAGTGCAAGGCAATAGCTAAAATTATTACATATAAAAAATAAATTTTGTTTCTAGTTCTTTGAGTTGCTTTGTTTTCATGAAAGTTCTAGTCTGCTTTGAGTGTGGTTGCACAGATCTCATACTGACAGAAATCTGTATCTTCTGTCTCTCTCACTGGCATAGGATTTGCTGAAACACTATGTGTGCATACGGCTCTGTAGCGGAACATGTTATCCTTTTATTATGGCCCCCACTCTTTTGCACGTTATCCCTCTTTTGGGCAAGTCATGATGAGCTTTCCTTAATGAGAAATCTTTGCTTCCCTCCAGCTTTTCTCTTCTATCACTTGAAGTATGCCACAACTAATGTTTGGATTGGGATGAATGACATAAACCAAGAGTCCACATTTCTTTGGACAGACGGAAGCACCGTTTCCTACACCAACTGGGTTCATGGTGCACCAGAAAAGAAACAAAGCTACTTTGACTTGTATGAATATGAAACATTGACAGATGATGCTCTGGAGGTACAGGAAATTTGAGTAACCTGTATATCTTGGGCAGCTAGATGATTTTCCTAAAAGAAAAGTTACAGCAGCAATAATAGGATCCTGAAACAAGTCCTTTTGTAAGCAGAATGGGATTTAGCAAATCATCTGATAATGATTCCAAATATACCCAAATGTTTGGCAAAGGCTCTATAGAAGAGGGATTTTGTGCCTTCCATCTGAACTGTTGCAAAAGACTAGTTATGTAAAAGAAGATTGGAGAAGCTTATATCAGTTCCTTCCCAAACTGCATTAATGCAAATACTAAAGTTGCAACACCAAACAGAGAGAGGGTATGATAAACCAAAATTAAGACTGTTGATGCACAATAATTTGTTTGTGTGTATGTCCTGCTCCAGGCCTAATGTGCTTCACACTGCTTTACTCATTTCTGATGGTACAAATTGATATCACCAATGAAATTACTATTTCTCTGCTGAAACTCAATCTCTTTTCCAAAGGTGGTAATTTTTGAGGAAATTATTGGCAGTTAGTCACCCTAGATTTTTAACATCTACCATCACTCAACTTGCTGATGACTATAACTTATTTGAATCATCATAAAGGAGACTCTTGGATGAAATGCTGAAAGACTGTCATGGCCAGTCTTGAAATCAGGGAAGTCATGAAGGAAATATTGGAGCAATCAAACATAAGGAAGTAAACAGAAAATGTTTTGCTGCTAAGGGCATCTGATAATGATAACTTGACAGTGACTATAAAAAACCCAGCAAAGAGTGTCTGCTTTCTGCAACAGAGTCTTCTTCAGTTAGACTAGGGCAGACTAGTGCTTTTAATAGTAGCTCTTGTATTGTTTTTCTCATTGATGAAAATGTTTTGAAGCAGATCTACATAACTGTAAATTAGAACTGAGAATATTTATTATAGGTACCTTAGTCATTTCTGCAGTCATTGAAGGGTTCATAATAAAGCTGGTAAAATTGGTTTTAATTGACTTCTTTCAGGCCTTAACTGGCACCAGTGGAGTCATTCTGCAGTCATTGAAGGGCTCATAATAAAGCTGGTAAAATTGGTTTTAATTGACTTCTTTCAGGCCTTAACTGGCACCAGTGGAAGCCTGGTTCAAATTTACGGGGTTACTAATAAATACCAGGCCAAGCTGCGTGGCAGAAACCTAGGAAATTTGAACTAATTACATAGGCGTTCAGTGAGCTCATCTCCTCTCTGCCATCAGGCCTGCACTAGCAATGCAGGAGCTTCAGCTCACCACCTCCTCATTGCCTTTTGTAATGGCTGTGCCTCTTCTCCTCTTCTTCAGACAGATTGTGTCTTCATCATGAAGTCAGATGGGAAGTGGAGAGATGATAGCTGTGACAACCAAAGGGGCTACGTGTGCCAGATGAATTCACGTGAGTTCTGTTCAACCCAGTCTCCTAAAGAGAAAGAGTATCTTGGCTAGTTAAGCTGAATATATATATAAACTGGCATGATTTCTTCCAGCTTTGAGTCTCATTCTGAGTCTCAGGCTTTCAGAGCTCCCTCAGTGTTACGCCAGTGCTATGTTTAAAGTACAATTTGTTTCACAGAAATTGCTGAAGAGGACCCACTATCTTAAATGGGGTTTTGTACCAAATCATAATAATGCTAGAGAATAATAAATGAAAATGGATTTCTTCTCAGCAAAATATGAGGGGTTTAGGCATCCTATTCAAGTGCAGTATAAATCACGTTCTTGCAGTGATCTTCCCATTCTCCTGGATGTCTCTGAGCAGAGCATTAATCCTCTCACAGTATTTTTACTGAATGCCATATGATGTCAATCAGAATGTACAGCTTCTTGGATGTGTCTCTATTATAGAAGAATATTGTTATTTTTTACACCAAAATGAGTGATGAATATTGACTCTTCTCCTGTAGAATTATCATTATACAAATCCCAGCTGCCCAACCATATAATGGGAGTAGAGAAGGCAAAGCACAGATAACAAAACCATTTTGCCTCAGCTTTATTAAAGTAAAAATTATCCCCTGACCCCTCACTTCATTCAGTGCCTGCAGCCTGTTCACGCTCAGCACAGCTAACTTGCTTGTAAGAAGATCCCTCCTTGCAAAGCAAACATGTAGTTTTATGGAGGCATTTTTAATTTGCTTTATCCCAGTTCCAGCTCTTCTGAATACATTTACAATCTCAAGAATGGAAATATACAGTGCCTGGCTCAAACACGCAGGCAATGTTCTGGCAGCCTTTACAAACAGGCAAACAACTTGGAGTCAGCAGCAAGTGATGATCAGGTATCAAAGTCTCAGCTTGAGACTACAGATTACAACAGTTAATGCCTTAAATGCCTTGTCCTAAATCCTATCCACCACATTATCTGAAATAAATATATACTCAGATATTCATATTTAGTCAAATAACTCATAGCACAGAATCTGATATATCCAATTTAGGAGTCTTAGTCTGGACCAGTCATTTCTATAGCAAGTATACTGTATTTCAGGACATCCAGGATTTCACTCAGCTTATTACATTAACGTATTTGCTCCATGTCTTGAAAGTTATTTTTGGTGCTTTTTTTTGGTTTAGGGTTTTTGGAGATTTTATTTGCGTTTTTTGGTTTTTTTTGGTTTTGGTTTTTGTTGTTGTTTTGTTCATGAGCTTAGAAAAAGATTTTGACTTATTGATTAGGACCTTTTTGACCAATTTTTTATAGCTTCCATACTAGAGAAGAGCAATATGTTGTAAATTCATGCATTCAGTTTTTCCTCCATAGTTCCCTCACAGCCTGAAGCACCATCAACAAATCCAGCCTCTGGCTTTACTCATTATGGTGGCAGTAGCTATTCAATCATTTCTTCTGAAATGCCATGGGAAGAGGCCAGAAAAAATTGTCAAGACAAATCTGCGGAACTTGCCAGCATTGCAGATGCCTACATCCATTCATTCTTGTGGATCGAGATGCTGAAATATGGAAAACCCGCATGGATTGGTCTTAACGGCAATATGGTAAGTGCCAGATAGATGGGAGGTGCAGGTGCTCGGGGAGCTCTCCTGCCCCAATAATCCTCTGGATGACCAGTTTATAACAGTGGAACAACTCTATTCTGCATGGCTTCACTGTGTAAATGCACAAAAATCTAGGGGTCCTGTTAGTTAGTCAAGGATTTTCATCCACCAAAAGGAGTGAAGAATCACAGAGAAGGTTACGCAAGAAGCAAAAGATGAAAGTACAAAGTTCTAGAAGCAGTAAAAGAAGTCAAGCTGCAGGCTGAGAGTCACAAGCCAGAAAGTGCAGCTGTCATGAAGTGACTGTTGGCCATCCTGAAAGTCAAATGCCCTGCTATACAGGGGGATACTTAGAGGTATTATTGTATTAATAGAAGTTACTATGAGTATTAGGGAGATATTTTAAGATTTAAACTGTTTAATGTTTAATTTCAAGTAATCTTTATGCACAAATAGCTCCCAATTTTAATTTAAATAAAGCAGAGCAGAGGGGACAAATTCTCTGTAATTGCTTCTCTTGATATGGGATTTACTAAATGACCTAAGATGGCCTCATCTGACTTTCTCCTCGCCATGTTGTAGAAGTTTGTTACTTCAGAAATACCCTCCCAAAAGCAATGCAGTGTTGAACACTGTTCATGTGTGGTTCTTGTGTAACTCAAATTACCCAGTGACATTGCTTAGAACAGGCTTAAAAAAATGGCTTTTTCTCTGAAAAAATCAAATAGGCATATGATTATATTTACTCTATTTATATGACAGAACTTCTTATGTAAAAAAAAATTTAAAAAATCTATTACCAGAATTTCATCGTTTTCAGACTGGTGGCTATTACAAATGGACAAATAACTGGAAAACCAGATACACAAATTGGGCAGCAGGGGAACCAAAGGAGAACAGTGCTTGTGTTTACCTCGATCTTGATGGTACTTGGAAGACAGCATCTTGCAATGAAAGCTACTTTTCAGTTTGCATGATATCAGATGGTAAGCAAAGGCATGTAGCAATTTTAAAGACACATTCCTAATTCCATGAGTCTGCCTAATCCCAGAGACTTTGCTCTGGCTTGGGCTGCCCCTGCGGACTGTGCTTGAGGGTAGCACCTTCCTCCCTGCAGAATGTGGATGTTTGCTATTGGATGATTTATGAATTTAGGCACAGGAAAGGCTCTTGTGCAAATCTGTATGGCTGCACTGCTTTAATGGTAAAACTGTTTCCATACGACGAAGCTCTATCTTCAACGTATATCTTGCTCTTTACAAGACATGACCATAAATCACATGAGTCTGTGTGTAATGTAAGTAGGTGCTGGGATTGTGCACCGACTGTATGAACTTCAGCTCGGGAAGCTCACACACAAGTGTCACTGAGCCAAAACACAGGCAAGAGTTTCACTTCCATTCACTGTTACTAGAGCTAAAACTGTAAGAGCTTTGGAAATGTGAATGGTACTTTAACTCTTTGCAGTTATATGCAGAGGCATGTTTGCATCTAGATTTTGTAGAATCGTGCTGTTTTCCCTCCTTTATGTTTTAAGGCTGTATACATTTGGTCTGCTTATGCAGTGCAAGAACCACAGATCCATCAAAGTGAATTGCAGCTGCACCCACGATCAGAAACAGAGTCTAATTTGGCAGAGGCATGCTCCACTGATGGCTTTTTTTCCTAAAAGTGACAACATCAAGAGACCAGGCAGCCAGACAACATGGGACTGTGGAATTAATGATTCGTTAGCCTACAACAGCTTTCTGTGTTGTGATAACGCAAATTTGAGATTTGTACCATCCCTCAGGGTTTGCTTTCCTCACAATACTTCCAAGGCAGTTAGTTAGATGTTGCAGGATGCAATTTGATTCCTTGTCCTAAAAAATGTGATTTGAGAAATAAGATGTTTCACACTTCTGACTGCTTGGCTCTCCCTGCTGTCTGGGTTGGAGGAATGTGGGAATAGTCAGGAGTAGATGTCCAGATAGATAAAGCTGGATGAGAGAAATCCCACACTATTTACACACATATCATAGAATCATAGATGACTCATAATGCAATACCAATTCCATACCATATGGCTTCTTTAGAGATAGCTCCTACTGACCCTGCTGAGCTGCCTGGAGACTGTCCTGAAGCAGATGAACTCCAAGCTTGGATCCCTTACCACGATCACTGCTACTACCTTGAAGCATCAGCTGGGAGAACCTGGGCGCTGGCTTCCCTTGAGTGTGCTCGCTTAGGTGAGAGCCTTCATTATCAACTAGCAAGATTGGTACCAAGGTTTATACAAAACTCACATAAAAATGTAAAAGTATTGATTTTTTTAAAAATTTAGAAATATTTTTCTACCTAATAAGCTGTTCTAAGGCTGGCACAATGAAAATAAGCTGACACAAGTGACTTTGTGCAGCATTCTGTCCTCTCAGTTCTGCGGCTTCCCTGTGTTTTGAGTTCCCCATCAGCTCTTGGCTTCTGGGATACCATCCTGGGGCCAGCAGTGGGGGCCCACAGCCTCTAAGTACCTCCAGGTCATTGTCTTCTGCAAGAAGAAATGGAGAGACCAACAGAGCAGCATTAATGCTGCCAGAAGCTATTATTTGTACAGACTAGAAAGAGGAGGTCGTTACAGTGGTTGCTCATGTAGGTTATGGTTATTTGTTTATTAATGCCTTTCAGGAGCTACCTTGGTTTCAGTAGAAAACATGGATGAATCTCACTTTCTGACCCATAAAATTCAACCACTTGGAAATAAAGTAGGAGGCTTTTGGATAGGACTTTACCGAAATGTGGAAGGTATGTCTTACTTTCAATTTTTAATGGAAAAATGCTTTGCTAATATGAGAAAATTGAGGGTTACTAAACTTCTACAAAAAACCACGGGTTCCTGCAGAGAAGTAGCTTACTTTAGATTTTTAAAGTAAATTGCTGAGCCAAGGAGTTAAAATATTAATGAGATAGGTTCATTTTAATTTTTTTTTTTTTTTTTACTCTGCGAGTTGCTCTGTAGGCCAGTGGTTGTGGCTAGATAATGCTGTCCTGGACTTTGTTAACTGGGAGGATAAAGAGTTCAGTGTGGAGCATCAGTGTGTGGAAATAACTGCAGCATCTGGTTATTGGGACAAAAGCGATTGCTCTTCTGAAAAAGGATTTATCTGCAAAAAGCGCAAAGGTAAGTCCTCAGTGTGTCAGCCCTTAGTGACAGGGCAGATCTATTCACTAGTAAATTTACAGCTTGTCACCACAGGTCTGGAAGTAATTTCTGGCAGTTTTGTTTTGCATATCCCACTTCTCTGACCATTTGTAGTTTAGCCTGCTTTTGTAGACTGAAAGCTCTTCACATCGCTGTCTGCAGTCACATGGAAATACAGTAATGTCCTGTACAGCCCAGGTTGAGAATGAAGCTTCCAGAAACTTTTGAGTATCTAGCACAGGCATTGATATGGCACCTGTCAAACGCCTGTGCAAGGGTATGACTATTCCAAGAACTAATTATTGTGACAATTATTATACCCTTGCAAAGAGGAATCAATGTGAATAATCAATCTTCCTCTTCCAGCTTGTTATTCTCAAAAATTATATGACTTTCCAGCATCTTAAACTGGCTTCATATCGGCCCTGATTCAACAACCTATAAGTCAGTAATGCCTCAGGGATTCTAAAAGGTCACCTGTATTGCAATAATAATATAAGGAACACTTGCCTTCTGAATGAAAACCTCAAGTCACTGGAGAAGCTGTCTTGCCAGCATTTCTGGAAAATTTCATGCAATACTGTAAATACCAGACTAATGCTTCAGAGGTAAAACACTACATGAAGCATTCCCAAGTGGAGATACAAAGGAAATTGTCTGAAAGAAAGCACTATCATTTTATTCATCTCACTCAGATGTTAAAAATCAATCTTATCTAAAAAAATGGTAGGTAGCCATCGTTAAACCATTGCACTTTCTGTTGTAGTAGCTGTGAGATCAGATTTAATTTTTCAGCTTTTGCATTGTGCGTTGTTCCCAGTAAATCATGGGGAGCACCTCTGTCCTATGTTGAAAACCTCAAAAAAAGTAAAGGCTGTCTGCATAGCCAGCTTTAAGATTCTATTATTTGGATGAAAAGTTAAAAGAACTTGATTTCAATGCTAAAGACACCTCAAGGCATGATAGGTGGTGAAAAACTAACTGAAAATTTGGGATTAGCATTTACTCATTTTCCAATTAGTCTTCAATTAGAAAGCAACCCTGAAGTGTAACCAAGAAACAGTCATCTCCCACGCACTGTTAATTTCTGTGCTTAAATCAGCACACACCCACGGCAGTAGATCAGTCAATCCCTAATAAAGATTTACTAAAAACATCCAAATTACATTCCATCCTACATAGTACTGAAATAATAAGGAATCTCTAAAGTCCATCCATTGAATCATAAGGTGCTCCCATATGTAACTATTTCCTGCCTTAGTAGGGGTTAATGTTGATTTGTACCTATTCATTTTGCATTCTGCTTTGCTTTCACTTTATATCTTGCCTTTATAAATTCTGCTCTGGGTATCAAGGGTGTTTGCAAGCTGTGACATAAAAGAGCCAAGAGGAGAAATATTTTCATGATAACTTAGAAATCTTTAATTCTATGTGTATAATTATTCATTTCTGAGTGCTAAACTTTTTTTTTTGCACTTCTTCAACAACAACAAAATTTTATAAAGGTCTTTCATTTTTCTCTGTCTCTATCTTACACAGAGGTGAATAGGAAGATTACTCGTGTGACTCAGTAGGCATTTTCTTAGGAAGACATTTAGGAATCAAAATTTTTGTAACAGCTAGACATGCAGATCTTCCCAAAATATGCCATGTAAAACTAATCTCCAGAGTGGTACATCATGTTCTTAGTACATTAAAATTAATATTTCAGGAAAAATGTGAAAAGGTATTTTGAATGAACTTCAAAAGGAGTCAGTATTTTAATGTTGTAAATATAAAAACAATATTAAGTTTTAAAAGTGGATAAGGTAATGTTGAGTAGGAAGATAAAGGCTTAGCAATGTATTTTTTGCCTCAATTTGTTGCCTTTTATAGAAGACATATATGTTATTAATGCAATGGTAGAACTCCAGGGGTTTTTGTTCCTGTACTATTTTTGCAAAACAGTCACATGTACCGATTCTAATGAAGTGTCATATCATTTCTCTCTGATATTCACTGAAGTTGAGCCGAATGGGAGCCCTATAAAGCAAAAAGGTAAGAGCTTTCATGTAGGTGCTAAAAAGCTAGAATCAGAGAAATTCTTCAGCCTTTTCTCAATATTCTGTGAGCAGACTGTCTTTCCTATGTAAACTATTTTAAACACGGTCACAGTTTCATAAACTTCTTGCACTCACAGCTGTTTTGCAAGATTGTTATGGCTTTGACTTTGAAAATATTATGGAATAGGTCTCTTAGGACTTGGCCAATCCTCTCAAGGGGTGGATGGCCGAGGAACCAATTACCTATTGCCACTCAACACACTTTTTGCGATCTATCCTATATAGTAGTCAGAAAATTATTAACGAAAAGCCTCGGCTTCCACTGTTCATGAGCCTGGACTCTGTGTCGTTTTCTTTATGTGCCTCGGACGTAACAGCAACACTTTCACAAGAAAATTAAGAAAAATCTAAATAGAGGAAAAACTTAAAATGAGTTTTCCCCAACAACTCTCTTTTAGACACAAGTCCTACTGAGGGTTGCACGGTTATCAATCACTTGGGATAACCCCAAGGTGCCTTCCACATTCACTGGAGCACTCACGTGTTCTTGGCCAACGGGACTGCTGCAGGGCTAACCCTGAGCTGACCAGCTCAGCACTGACCAGAGTTGAGAAGAACTTTGAGAACAGCTACAGAGTGCTTCAACTAGGCTGTTGGAAACTATGTAGATGGATATGAAAGTTTCTTCCAAAGATATTATTGTAAATAATGTAACATAAAATATTGTAAAACCAATTTCCAATAATTAGCATCCCATATCCATCTAAAGCATACATTTTCATTAAATTCTTGCAAGCATCCACCACATACATTGTATGTCACTGTAATCCAGATCCACTAAAACCATTTTAGCTTTAGGAACAGAGACCTGAATACTGACTAGCAACAACTCAGGGCTCAGTTTACAGCCTTCAAGTTCAGGCAGGAGAGAGCATCTCTCCCTCATGTTTTTATGTTGTATGTAGAAATAAAAACTGGTATGGTTTCTCACAGTTATACGGATTCATTTCAGGCAAGGAAAAGAATGAAGAGGCTCACACACCTGTTCATGTCTCTGTTTGGCCACTCATTTTCTTGGCTATTTTAACTGTTTTTGGAGCTGGCATGGCAGCCTATTTCTACAGAAGAAAAAGACAACACCAGCTCTCAACAGATTCTGGCAATGAAACACTATTGAAATGATGTGGTGACTGAAGAGTTGGTGAGAATGGGTCCTGTGGCATGTTACTTGGAGCAGCAAGTTACTCGCTGAAATTAAAGCATGTACCTGTTAAAAGTCCTTAGCGAGATCTTAAATGAGATTGAGTGTAAACTTAAATAACTTTCCTCTTTTTGCACCAGCTGATTTTTTTTAATCATGCATATTTTACAAAATTAGAGTTATGGTTTGATGATGTAATTTTGTAATGGTCAAGATGTTCTCAAGTGCCTTGGCAGGGACAGTAGTGCAAAACACTTGTCAAAAACAATAACGTGTGCTGAAAAAGGACTGTAAAAGTCAACTAGTGAGAAGAAATGTCCAATAAAGCGTGAATGCCATTTAGAACTGCATTGCTGTGACTTTGTGGACACTGAAAAAACCTCAAAAATTAGAACCTGTCTAACTCTGTTCCAAACTTGAACTCATTTCACCCCACAAACTTCCCAGCATCAGACCAGCACTTTCATTGTTCCTTATGGCTATATCCTATTACATTTATAAAACTGCTTCATATTCTTATCTCAGAAAACTTTGGGATAGAAAACCTTGTCATGTTCATTTTCTGCTATGGAAAACATAGTTCATGTCAATAAAGAATATTAAGACCAGGTGTAAGTTGTAATCATTTTTCAATTCAATAATGTGATTGTTAACTGTTATGTTCACTTACATGAATTAAAATATTCTTACCCTTACATTCTTCCTTCTTTTTGTTAATGCTTTGAAATAAATAAAAAGGTTTTCTATTAGTATAATTTTCAGCTTCAGCATTCCCTGTGAATCAAGTGAGGGGAAAGGGGAAGGGAGGTGCTCCTGCCAGCACAATAACTCTTTTGTCAATAACAAGGAGGGCTTCTCTCCTCACCACTCTGAATTCAGCTTGAATAAGCACCAACTTCCCCTTTTTAAATGCAAGAAAAAGGAACTGAAAACTAAGGAATGCAGCAGATGGTTCTGTACCAGAAATCTGCAAGACACTAAGTTTTAGATGTCAGAAAAACAGTAGAAAGCACTACAAAATAGCTTTTAAGTGAGCTGTAAAGACATTTAAGACACTCAACACTTTATGAGAAAGAGTGTTTAGCAGATATCCCCAGGAAACAACCTGCCTCCCCCAGCTGCGCAGAGTCTATTGAGAAAGCTGGAAAGTTGAAAAAAAAAAAAAGGAAAAAACAACTTATGAAGTTTCTTTCCTAGGCACTGAACTCCAGTTTTCTTGGTGTAAATACCAGCAAGAGTGTAGGACACTGCTGAGAACAGGTTATTGCACAAGGTGCTATGCAGCACACAGGATACTGACCCCAAAAGGTTTGCAACTGGCATGAAGCTGGTTGGTCATGTGAAAGGGCTCTGAAGTACTCAATTCCTCTTTCAGCCTGCCCCAGTGTCTGCACTAATCTTTCCCCATCACTGTACCCCTGGAAGAACCCTCAGAAGCATCCATTTACACGAGAGGGGGAAGAAAGCCCAGTTTGAACCAGATCCAGGCTGCCACTTTGTGAGGCAAATGAGAGAACTGGGCAGGAACTGTGTTCTCCTGGTATTTTCCCTTGGGATTTCCTACGTCAGAGTGATTTAGTTTTGTTATTTTAGATGTATCTGAAATATGCTTTCACTCAGGACATTCAGCTTCCATTTGTGCCCCACCACGTTGGTGCCTGTGGCACCATTCAGCTCTATGATTAGAGCTACTCTTGCAAGCCTTGCTCATACTAAGCCCTCCCTTCATGTGACCTGCAAATAGAATAGTTATTATTAAACAATTCGTTCAATTCCTACTTCTGCTGTAATCCAGACATTTTTCTTCAGAAAATATTTTTCTCTCTTACTACTTTCTACAGCCAAGTCAACAAGTTTGCCTGGTTCTTGCAATAATTTTCCCCAACACTCTTTTAAAAATAAAAGCAATGATAGTTGCTCCTCCTATGACATCTACTGTTCAGCTTCTATATATATCTCACTACTAGCTATTTCACTTCTTCATTTTTTCAATTATGCTATCACAACTTCTTTTAATTTCACTGATGTAAATAAACAGAAGGAGCAGCAGGACTCGTGAACTTTTGCCACTATGGCTTTGCAGCATATTTTTACAAGAATTGCCATGCCAATACAAGTCTTCAGATGAACACTTTGCTAACACTTAAAAGGAGCTTTTCCAATTTAACTTGTGTTTGGCTTTGTCCTGAAACAGCCTCATTAGGAATTTCTCAGCTAGATAAACACATCCTTTTGCATGATTAAAGCATTAAAGTATTCCAGGCAAAAGTTTCCTTTCTGTTACAGGGAAGCTTACCACCAGCCTACGGTTTTGAATATATTGACTTTTTTCAGATATTTGACAAGCAATTAAGAACAATCCAGCCTCAAGTTGGGATCAAATAAACCAGTGTGACAATGCTAAATTTGCCTCAAAGTGAGCAAGAACTCATAATGCACTGAAAACTGCAGATCCTGTCAATTTTGCTCTCTTTCTTCTAGATACATAGTGCTGTGACATTGTTGCAATATATTGGAAGCGCTGGGATTTTTTCTCCCTTTGTTTCTGAGTTGTGAGGGTTAAAACTGAGGCTTTTAGTTGATGATATTTCACTGCAGGTTTCTTGTCCCCAGTCCTCAAGTTGCTTTTCCAGGTCTGTCCTGTGTAGCACCCCAATAACTAACCTGTATTAAGACTAGCAATGTCACGGAACAAGACAAAAGTTACACCTCTAGTTACAAGGATGGAGACTTCACTTTTGGAAGGGACTTGCTTTTCAAAGAGAGCACTGTTTACAGTGTGCCCTCCAGTTATTTCAAAATACCATGTGACAGGACATTTCCTTATTTAGAATACAGAGCTTTATCCATCAACCCGTTGACACAGAGAAGGACCCATTACTATCCACAGAGAGAAGGATTTTTATATATTGCCAATCTTCTAGTCCAGCTTTTGGTAGAAGAATGAGAAGTAAGTTACATTTGCAATGAGTTTCTCCAGGTTTCTAGTTTTCCTTTCCCTCGTGCAATGGTCACTACAATCATCAGGTAAGTTTCCTGTTGGTTTTGTATTAAACTAGATATGAAAATGCTTTACCTTAGGCACCTTTACAGTTTTAATGCATAGATTGATTATTTTGTATTTTTCCTCAGATTTGATACATGATCTAAAGAGTATGTTAGGTGCACTGGCAGTTCTTGATTCACAGAATAAAAGAGGGGATGTGTAGGGATGTTGGGAAAATGGAGGTAATAAGAGCAGGATCTTTAAACTGGAATTTCTTTCTGTGGAAATATTAAATCAGATGGCACTATGTGGGAGGGAAATGAAGGATGAGGGAGCATGGACCTCTTTCCTTTTACTCTCTTCATCACACCCATGGTGCAGTGATCAGTCAAGGGATTTACATGTTTTCATAATAGCTGTGCGAGTTTCTCTTTCTGCCCCACGACATGAGGTATGAGAAGGAAGAACTGGCTCCTCCCCTCCAACCTCACCAAATTAGGAAAACAGTTCCACTCTGAAGATGTGTATCAGTCATTGGGTATAGCTATAGAGAGAAATGGTAAAGCAGTAATGTGTGGAGAACTAAGTGGAGGAACGAGTTTGCATGAATATGAGATTGAGAGTCTATATCAGAAATTTCAGGATAAAAGAACATTCCCATTATACTGTAATAGTTTAAAAATATGGAGCATTGATAACCTTAAAGAATCTGAGTTCAGGATGAATCTGCAAGACCTCTCCAAGCAGAGAAATGTGTAACTGAAACCTAAAATTTGTACAGTGTAAATATCCTTGTGACAACCTGGTCTGTATTCTCTCTGGTCAGCTACCCTTTTTCTTTCAACAGTTAAGGAATAGATGTGGTGAAAAAGTGGTAATGGGTAGAGTGATCAGGCAAATAGAGCAAACCTATTTAGCTGTGAACAAAGCAGTGAACTCACTGTTGTTTCAGTTCTACTTGTAGCTTTTCTCTCTTCAGGAACCACAATGTATCACTAACTTTTCATCACAGAATTTGACTTGCCAGTGTATATATATATATATGTCAAATTCTAGCCACAGTATTTAAACTTCTCATTTTACTAAAACATTTTATTTAAAATCTCTAGCTACACCAGGAAGGAAATGATAATAAAAATTAATTTTAAAAGATTGAGTTAACTTCTCAATTTAGACAGACAAATATATGATAGATGGATCCATTACTAGAAAGTTAGATTTATGATTTTATTATTATTCTGATGTCCTCTTCACAATTTTTTCCCCCTAGTTACTTTTACATTACGAGGAAATGCCAATGGACAGCCTTGTGTGTTCCCTTTCAAATACAAAGACAAGCAGTTCAATGAGTGCACAGATGCTGGCAGGTCAGATGGGTGGCTCTGGTGTGCAACAACTGCAGATTTTGATGCTGATAAACTGTATGGATTTTGCCCACTAACAAGTAAGTCCTACATTTTATTTATTAACTTGTCAAGAAATGTTGAGCAAACCATCTCTGGAGCTACCAGGTTTTGTATGAGCTACGAGCTGCACACCTGCATGACTGACCTTGTTAGAGCAGCCCAAATGAAAACCACCTGACTGAACACTAGTCCCAATGGCTGAGAGCTCTCTCTGTAGTGAATGGAAAGCAAGAAGTGCCACCAGGTTCCTGGTTCAGCCCACACAGGTGCTTAATCAACTGCTGGAGGTGGCTATTTCTCTTTGTGAACCAAAGGGGTGAAGATGCTCTTAGATACCTCATTTTATTGGACTGAAGTGCATGGCATAAGCAGCATGAATTTAGACATCTCTCTTATTATTTAGACATTCACCTTCCTTTCAAAAAATTCCTATTTCTCTTCATTCTTCAGACACTCCCTGTAGTCAATCCTCACCTAAACTTCTATTTTCTAGTTTTTTCCCTTGAATTTTCTATCTTATTCTAGTTTCCTATTGCCAGCCTACACAAAACTGCTGCTGCAAAAATTATCCTCCTCTCCCACCTTTGTGCTATCTTCTGCACTGAACTTACATTTGGATCCCTCTACTTCAGGAGACAAACATTGCTCTCACCAGTGGCCTTCCAAATAATGCAGCAGTTTCACCAGGTTTTCTGAGCTGCTCTGCAAAAACAGCAGCTGAGCTATATCTTTTATTGTTTCTCAAGCTGTCAAGGGCCAGGTTCTGCCAGTTTTGGAAAAACTGTTTCTCTTGACGGTGAGCTAAGAGGGAGTTCCTGCCCATCGGACATGAAGAGCCTCCAGGGTCATAGCTCAACTACACACTTGCTTTACACTGGAATCTCCTATTTTCAATCAATAGATATGTCTGGTTTACCTAGAATTGCATTTCCAGTATGAGAAAATTCAAAAGCAAGTATTGGGAAACAATTCAATCCTTCCTAAAAACACAGAAATTTAAAATAATGTTTTTAATTAAAAAAAAAACAAACCATATTTTTGTAAATTGATGCCTAGGTTGATTTTATTTTTTTCTGATACTGACAGCTAATAGTGTGCATCTTTAGAGAATTTGCATTATTACACACTACTTTGTTACAGTTGGTGTATGTGAGTCCACTAGAACAGTGCTCTATATCACTTCTTCCAGATGACACAGAAAGATTTTGGACAGAAGATGTTTCAACCGGCATTCATTATCAGATAAACCCAGAATCAGCTCTAACATGGCACCAAGCAAGGAAAAGCTGTCAGCAGCAAAATGCAGAACTACTAAGCATTACCGAGGCTCAGGAGCAAGCATATATCAGAGGTGAACGGATAGAGAACAAGACCTTAAAATATGCTGTGCCTCAGCAAAGAAAGAAGGCAGGGTTTCTGGGGTGGTCCAGCAGCCACCAAAAGAGGGATGGTCTGAACTGCCTTTCCACTACCTGGGGTTTTTTATGAAGGGTTGGCCACAAACCTCTTTGGGAGTGAAATGCCCCCATGCCAGCATTGTGCTCCAGATGGGAGCTCTCGCAGCTCCTGCAGTCCGTTCCAGGGGGAGGGTTTCCTCTGCTCACCTCTGTGCAAGGGCACTCACTCCTGACCAGAGCTATGGGCCAGTCCTCAAATTTACCTTTTTCCACTGTGTTTCAAAGACTGATAATCTTTTCAGGAGAACACATGATGACGGTTAGATTGGTCCTAATTGGGTACATTTCCATAGATAAATTACAAATAACTCCAGTGAATTTCAGGTACAGATGGTATCTGTTTCATTATGAATAATGTAAAGGAGGCTTAGAAAGAGCTCACATAGAAAAAGAGCTGGAAAAAACCTTATTGACACATTGTCCTTTTGTTTTACTCCATGAAAGCTGTTATGGAAAACTTTTGGCAAAATTACTCAATTACTCAGTGAAAAACAGGGGTTTTTTTAGATCGCTTATGTTCTATGAAAGTAAGTGAGAAAAAATAAACTCTTATTTACGTAGTGAAATAAGATGTTAATTTGCCCGACTAAGATCTCTGCTAAATCAATGTAGATTCATTTACAAATTTTACTCTTTGTGATCAGTGCATCTCAGTAATGAAGAAAGTATTAGTTTGGGGCTGCTTTAAACTAAGAAATATTGATTTCTTACTTCACGCTTAATTTCTTTTAGATTATCTTACTATGAATAAGAGTAGAGAGATACAACTGAGGGATTTTTTTTTTTTTTTTAATTCTAATTCAGAGCTATCTAAAAATTTTGGTTTTGCCTTCTGGATTGGACTGAACGCTTTGAATTTCAACAGTGGATGGCAATGGGCCGGGGGCAGCCCTTTCAGATATTTAAACTGGGCTCCAGGTAAGAGCCGTATCTGTGTTGTAATCTTTGCATGAATTCTGATAAGACACCAACTAATAAAAACTGCACCAGCTAACTTTATTTCAGGAAAGCCCATTCTGATTTACAACAACTGAAGATCTAGATCCCTGTTTTAACACTTTCAAATTACAAAGTTCACATGGGATATCAGAGATAGCATATTATTCTATTTTCTTATCTAAACAGAGAGCTTGTTTATGAAAACAGTGTGTCATTTGGAGTGATACATAACCCTACACATCAAAGATCAGAATTTTCCATAACATGTTGTCCATGAGTGTGAATATAAGTCAAAACTTCCAAAGGCAGCAAAATATTTAGCAAATAATGGCACTATGTTGTTTGGAGAAATTCTAAATACTATTGAGAAGCTTAGGGAGCCATCTTATAATTCCTCAACAGTGTATACAAAATTGCACTGGGCCACTCGAGGAAGAGAGATGGGATAGGTCTGTGGTGTTCCTCATACATAGAGAGTTCTTCTCTTTGCTGCTTGGGTTTTTTTAGTTCTGTGTTTGCTTTGTGCCATGAGTATTCCAAGCTGTCTCCTGATTTGGAAAAGGTACAAGGTGTCAAAGGAATAATTAAAATCTCCTCCGAGCTTTCAAAAATTCTGCACCAGGAAATTTTCTTTGCTGCTTACACAGATTTGTACAAACTGCAACAGAAAAGAAAAAAAGCTATTTCATAGGAAAGTAGAACTGTGAAACTCTTGAAATATACTGGAAGGATAATATAATTCAAAACTCAATATTCTAAAGTTTGGAAGTTTTTGACACAAGATAAAGGTCCAGTTTCAACTGTTCTTCCTGTGAGCACCAGGATGTCAGGAAAAGAATTAGATATTTCCCAGTACTATCCTGATAATAAAGTCAATGGAGGGTCATTATTTCACTCTTAATGCATTGACTAAAGGTAGCATCCTATAAACTACAAGGCAGTTAACCTGTAGGGGAGGGCTTCTTCTTATTAATCATTCAAGGAATCATAAAAATCAGATGTTTCCACAGGCAATATGATGTTTCTGTTAATATTTTTTAGTCATTTCTTGCTGTGAGATTCTCTTTCCCCTCTTACTTAAAGGAAGTCCTTTCCTACTCCCTGGGAAAATCTGTGGAGTGTTGAATCCCAGAAAGAATGCTAAATGGGAAAACCAAGCATGCAACCAGAAACTAGGCTACATTTGTAAAAAGAGAATCATCAGTTCAAAGCCTGACATTATGCCCAAAGGTAGGTTAGTCAAATAAAAAGCTTTTTATCTGACTTCTAGACAGAGGAACTTGTATGCAACATTATTTTTCAACCAAGATGTTAGAAACCTTTGAAAAACACAGCTATACATGACACACAGACTTTTACATCCTGCTCTTTTCCTCCCTTTGTGTATTACACATTCATAGGAGAATATTATTATTTTGTTCATCACTCAATCGTTCAATCTTGGAAGACAGATAGTAGCTGCTCTGTCATGGTAACCAGTGCCAAAAGACATACTTGCATAAATGTGGTAGAAATATTATTCACATTTGCTCCAAATGAATAATTGCAGTTACTCGTATATTCATGAAAAAAAAATCCTCCTCTGTCTGATGTCCACAGTTTGCAACGCATTGGCATCATATTGGCAGAGCAGGAGCAGCAACACTGACACAGACCTTGTTGCATCCATGGGCCACCCCAACACACCAGCATGGCTGTGAACATGCCCCATGCAGGAGGGATCCACTGGAGACTGTCACATGGGAATGTTGTAAAAGCTACTTTTAAAGAATGAGTCATAACAAAGAAAGTAGAGAAATAATTTCAGAGAATCTTTATTAACCTTAAAAATAAATGCAGGATTCTATCTTTAAAGCAAGATTAAGATACATTTTTAAGATTTTAAGTTATAAAAAAGCTACTGAGAGAATATGCAAAGTCTCCTCTAATTTGCAAGGTTTACTGACCTGCAGTTATCAAAGAATTGCTTCATGCTTTTCCATACCTGAAAAATATGTTTGCTTGCAAGAAACCATAGACCAGCAAGCAGAGCCCAATGTGAGCCACTGCAGGCAGCACGAGACCAAGTGGCTGTGGGGGACAAAGAGAGGAGAGGCTGATGTCAGCTTTGGTCCCTCTTTCCTCACAGATCATTTTTTCAAATTGCATTTCTGAAACAATGTGGTTATTTTTAGCATACTGTGCCTTAATGATATTTGCTTTTAATTTGAATGTATTTTGCATTGCCAATTACAGCTTTATGTTTATTCATATAGTCCCATTTTTGTAAAGAGTACTCAAGAGACCTCATCCTAGTGTCCTTTGTTTTCCTCTTGTTCTGAAAAATTGTGTTCTGATTTTAGGGGAATTGAGGCCTGTTCAGTGCACAGATGGCTGGTGGCCATATGCAGGTCACTGCTACAGCATTCACCGGGACCCCAAAACATGGGAAGATGCTCTGTCTTCGTGTAAAAAGCAAGATGGAGATTTGGCAAGCGTCCACAACATTGCTGAATACAGCTTTCTGGTGTCACAGCTTGATTACAGTGAGTATATATGTAGGCCTGTATTGTGTTTGCTCCATCTGTGACATAAAAGCTGAACTTCAAATTAAATATTAATGCTTTCTCTGACATATCACAAGTGAAAGACTGAATCCAGCTTACCACAGTCTTTTATCTTGTTGCTGTTGCATAAATGTAGAACAATATCTATGTTTATCAAGAAATAATGCACATTGTAAAACATTATATAGGAGGAGAAGAAAACAAAAAAATGGTATTCTTTCCACAGACACATAAAGATCTCTAATGATTGCACTTTTGGCACCTATATTCTATGTTCAAGGCTTTAGAACTGAGCTACAAACCTAGAAGATAAACTTCTCACTGAGGTTCAAACCTCTTGCTGATGCCGACCTCTTGCTATACATCCTTCTAAGAAAACAGTATCTTTTCACTTCTGATATTCCTTGGATCTCTGGTAACCAGTCCTGACACTCGTTGCAGATGCTGGCCTTGGTGAACACACCTGATGGGCCAGCACCAGTCCTCTAATGTACTGGAAGGTGTCTTCATGCCTTGGACTCATTATGATCTCCTGAGAGGTGGGACACTCACAGCCACTTAATGTCTTCATGCTTGGGACCATTTTGTTGTTCTGAATCACAGGAAGTTTGCAAAAATCTTCTGCCAGCTGTAAAGAGCCTTATGTTCACTAAAATCAGCATTTCTGAATGGAATCTGATGTTTTTTCCACAGCACATCTCTTGTAGAGATCTGAGAGGAAACAGCATTTTTATAAAAGCACAAAGACCACCTCTTGTGCACCACATGCCAAATTTATCGGTCCCTGCTTGTTCTGCATGTGGAAACATTCACTGCACAGTGGACAGTAACCAAATCTATTTCTTGTCATGCTTCAGAGCCAACAGAAGAGCTGTGGCTGGGCCTGAATGACCTGAAGGCTCACTTCTCCTTCGAGTGGAGTGATGGGACTCCTGTGACGTTCACCAAATGGCAGCGCAGGCATCCCACCTACACGAACGGTCTGGAGGACTGTGTTGCTATGAAGGGGAAGGTATAACATGCACTCATTTTACAGCAATGCAAATTAATAACTGCATCAACCCAAAATCACTTACTTACATGCTTATTAAGGTACCATTTGTTATATTACCTTGAAAGAGTTTTGCTCCAAAATTTGGTATCAACCACAAGAGAAGTTCAGAGGTCAGGAGACATCAGAAAGGGAGGAAATATTTTCCTAGTACTCCCTTCTGAAATTCCTTATCTGGTGAAAAGTTTGATCCAGAAATTTTACATTAAATTCTTTCCCGTGGTTTCAGCAAAGTTTAAGCTCTTTTTTTTTTTTTTTTTTAAAGTAGTCAGTCATGTTCAGATTCTTTGATGGATAAAATAGTTAGATTTACTGCAGCCCTATCAGATATGCATTAGTTTGGTTTAATTAATCTTTTCTCCAGAAGTTTAGTGAAATAATCCTGCTCCAAAAGCAGATCCATTAGCCCCAAATGAGATGGAACTTTACAAATCCTTTCATTCAAAAGTTATTGTAGATGCTGAAAAGCTTTGGTAGAGAAATCTTTCAGCTTTCTGCAGCGTTCTGTGAGAACTTTGCAGTTCTCACAGAAGCTATGAAAAACACTGCTATGGGTTTTTGTAAACGAACTCTTGATCTTGCACCTGGGTTTGTTATGCAGGATTGTTATGGTTCTGGCCTTCTGATATTTTGGAATAAGTGTCTTAGAGCTTGACCAATCCCCTCAAGGGGTGGATGGCCGAGCACCCAATTGTCTTATGCCATTCAACACACTCTTTGCGATCCCTGCTATAAAAGAATGATTATAATTAATTAAACTACTACTGCTTTCCTCCTGAACTTGTCGTGCCATTCCTCGCCGTTAGTGCCGCTCACAGCAACAAGTTATGGTAGGGAGTAATGCTGAGACTTCAAGATCTTAATTTCCCTCTTTCACCTCAAAACAGCATTAAATGGATCTTAAACTAGTACTTGCAGATGTGTCTAATTTTTTTAATAAATCTCCAGTTGGCCTTGTGAAGAAAGAGAAAAAACACTAGTTATGCTTATGAGTGCCCTTTTTTGACATTTGTTACTTCTCCCTTCTATTCTAGGATGGATACTGGGCAAATGATGACTGCAATAAGCAACTTGGTTACATCTGTAAAAAGAAGCCTTCATCACAATCCTCTGAAAAAGAGAAAATTGAGGACCCAGGCTGCCAGAAAGTAACTGCTCTCTCATAAATAATAATCTTGAAAAAAATGTACAGGAATTAATTTACTAGTTCTTGCTTCTTTTGGATACTGTCTTTGTATATAGAAAATCTACTGTTGAGGGAACCTGGTCTCTTCCTGCTCGCAATTTACTAATATATGTGCATTTTTAATTTTTTTCTGAAATTTCTCAAGAAAGTTGAGGTTTATTTACATGGATGTGAATACTGCCTTGCCCTCCATTCCCAGATGAACCAACCAATCATCATCCAATGGTGATTCGGAAAACCATTGTATCTGTATTGGTCAGCAGAGAACTCTGTAAGAGCAGGAAGAAGTGGGGTTGTTTTACTGATATTCCTCCTTTCCACTCTCCCTCAAAACAAGCATTGTCTGGATTCCTCTTGCCTCAGAAAATGTCCTCACTCTTTCTACTTGGGAGTGATGGGGCAGTTTTGGGGGGCTGTGCTTGTTTGTGAATTCATTTCCATATTGCAATATTTTGGTATTTCATTATGTCTGATTGTGCAGCTCTGGAAAGCAGGAGCTGCAGGTCTCCCTGAATGAATCACAGGCTCCTTATAGACTCAGTTTGCATTATCCCATCCCTACAGAGCACTGGAAAGCCACAGCAAATAGCACAGTCACAACTTTCTCTGAAAAGACATGTATGCATAAAAGAGATTAACACTAAGATCTTAATGTCTTCTCTTAAACAAAAAGGTTTCCTGTAGGAGTGAACAGCATAAAAAAATAGCTTTTATTTATTAACAGATCAGCCCAGTCTCATCTTAGATTTAAACTCAGCTGCAACAAACTGAGCATTGAATATTTATAAACAGAAGAGCAGAGAAATTTCTACGTTGACGTCTCTTTCCATTGCACATTAAAATCTTATGTTTGTCACAGGGTTGGAAAAGATATGGTTTTCACTGTTACTTGGTGGGTTCTGCACTTTTGACATTCTCAGAAGCAAATAAGACATGTGAACAGAGCAAAGCTTATCTAGCTACCGTGGAAAGCAGGTGGGAAAATTACTTCTTAAAAAATCAATGCTTTCATCAAGCAACTTGCAAAACTTTTTCCTTTTTTGAACCTGTCAAAGTGTTTTATCAGTGCTTTTTGAAAACTATAATAGTAGAAAAGCATGCAAAGATTATCCATGAAGAAACAAAAACGAAAACAAAACAACCACCTCAATGTTTTAGGGCTATCTACTCAATCCATTCTAGCAATTTTCAGATTTGAGGGGTTCTTGAACTAAACAGTTGTCTCTTATCTTTCAATTCATAATTAAAGCAACTTCTGGTTTTGGTGGGGTTTTGGGGTTTTTATTTGGTTGGTTGGGTGATNGGTGGGGTTTTTTTTGGTTTTTGTTTTGTGGGGTTTTTTCTGTTGGAAAGTAGATACTACAATTTCCATCTACTGATTGACAGGTGGTCTCTCATTATGATAGGAAAGCTTTAATAAAAGTATTTTCCTAAACTACCTTCTAAGCCAAATTCTGAAAAAAGATAGGAAATCTTCCCCAGAACCTGCCCTCTCCCAGAGCCAGAATGCATCATCTCTCATCTACCTACATCCCTGTCAGGCTTCAGAGGCTTCATGGCCCCTGAGGAACATGACTGCCTTCAGAGGTGATGGGTAGCAAAGCTGACAGCTTGGTCTTGTCTTGGTGGTCTGCTTGAGGCACCTCAAAGATTTGGAAAGAGAGTGAAAAGAGTAGAATGAGACTAGAAACGCATGTGAGCAGAAATTTGTGACTTTTCAGTTGCCTTCAGCTGAAAGGAGAAAGTTGTCCCTCATGACTGCAGTTTAAAGACTACCAGGGGTTCGCCTGAACTTCGCTGAGGAGCTGTTGTTTTGGGGTCATGTTAACACACCTGTGTTTGTATCACTTAGATTAATATTGCACGGTTACAGGCTGTGAATGAACACTGTTTCCCACTGCAGAAACGAGCAAACCTTTCTGATTAGTCTGACGGGGCTGAGGTCTGAAAAATATTTCTGGATTGGTCTCTCAGACACAGAAGAACGAGGGAGTTTCAGGTGGACCAATGGAGAAACTCCTCATTTCACACACTGGAACACAGCAATGCCAGGTAAGCTCTGCATGGGCTCAACCCCTGTGACAGGAGTGCGGCTGCGACTCACATGGGTTTGTCCTTTCACTTCCCTGAATAAAAATTAGAGCGGGCACTATGTTTTGTGCCTGCAGCTGCAGGTGGCCAGCACCATCAGACCTGTGTCTGACACCAGTGCAACCAGCACTGTCACAGCTGAGCTACAGGGGCTGCTGTAAGTCAGCCCCCTGCCAAGGTGTACAGAGACAGGTTTTGATAGGTTAGACTGAAGGCAATACTGTGCAGGAGTTAACAAAGTCCATAGTCTCATTTTTTTCACCATTTTAAATACCAGTAAACAACAACTCATCAGAGTTAGAAAAATTATTCTGGACAGGTTTTCGACCCACAGTGTGCATATGTGAGAAATGAGCAGCGAACCTGCAGCTGTTTGGCATTTCAGCAATACAGCTTGGCAGCTACCTGTGAGCTCTTGCCTTCACACAGCTAGTTATGCCTTAAAATAAACCTGTTGTACTTGACATCACCCTTCTTGAAATTGAGTTACCAGGATATTGATAACTCCAAAGTACTTGTCAGGTCATCTATTACATATGTAAATATAATCAAGAGCCACTCGCCCTGTGATTTCCCTGGGGTGGCAAGATAAGGAAGATTTGTTTTCTGAAGTTTTAAATCTCTGGTTTTGGCAAAGCTGTGTCTGTGAGACTCATTGGCCCATATCTGGCCTCTGACAGGTGGTATTAAAAATAGTTTTATATCCAGGATGTTTTTTAATCTGCATAATCTGCATCTTCCTTTTTATAATCTTCTATGAAAAGAAACAAGGTCTCATGCCTTAGACAGCAATTAAGGCTTTGGTTTTACTCATTTCTTTTCCACATCACAAAGGGAAAGAGCAAGGCTGTGTTGTCATGGGAACTGGAATTGCAGCTGGATTATGGGATGTTGTTAGCTGTGAGAAGACATCAAACTATCTTTGCAAACAGCGGGCAGCAGGAGTGCCGCCTCCTGCTCCTCCAGGAGAGGTCCCTGTGGCCACCTGTGCCGAAGGCTGGGACAGAGCCTCCCGGGCAGACTCATGCCTCAAAGTAAGTGTGTGTCCACTTCACTGGGAGTCTCAGCATGGGGCAGCCCAGGGGACAGTGCCCTGGTCACCATGTTGCTGGGACATTATTTGGGAATGATCTTTTCTTTGGTATTGAAGGGCAAGAAAACATGGGGGGAAAATCCACCAAATATAACAGAAGTCAACATGGGAAAATGATGAATACAGAGTGCTAGAAATATGCTTTCTTTTATCTAATTGCCACATGAGAACATCACCTAATTTATTTGCTTCCAGCAGTTTGGGACTTCAGAAAAAACATAGTATTGCAGCTCAAGAGCTGGCAGTGTCATTTGCATAGGACAATGTTTCTGAGAGAAAATGTGCCCCTCTGACAACGTTTTCTCACACAGCATGGAATACTCATAGCCATACTTTTGGATCTGAGTTTAGTTGGTAACTCTTCAGCAAGTAAAGCTTTTGAACGTTCTCTTGATTTAGCTAAAAATGCCTTTAAAAGCTCTCCTTTTTGCAAAGCAAAAAAGGAAAGAAAAGGCAAAATAGACCAAGTAAATAAATATGCAGCATTGTTCTTCCATGTCTTTATATAAGTATGCTCTCACTTTCTTTCCGAGACTCTGCCTGTTGGGAGACCAGAGATGATTTTAGTCCTGTATTTACAAGGCTCTGAGCTTGTATGTCATGTGTAATTATCATTATATTGGTTCTGCCATTTACCAAATTATTGATTATCATTTCCACAAAATGTCAAGCATTTAGTCCTGTTAAACATATCCTTAGACCAAGAATGTACATTCTTCACGGCAGAAAGTGTATTTTGTGTGTGTGTGCTTGCACCTCAATACAAAACCCTCTTCCTCATTTGGGGTCCATGCTTTGCCAAACAGGTTTCTGCATCCATACTTTCTTTTCTAGTCCAACGTACTGACTTACCCTTTCCCTTCCTTTTCTAAAAAATCTCCTGATTTCTACTGTGAAACACCATGGTTGAGCTTTTCCATCTTTGTTTTGAACCTTTCAGTGGTCAAAGTTCCAATTAAGTTATAGATTAGTTTTTTCTCCTCTGTACATTCTGATACCTTTTGTTCTCCTCAGATGCCTACACTACATGTGCCTCATTTTAAAATAGATGATGCTAAGAAAAACATATTTACATTTAACATGTCTAATGTTTAATATTAAAGGCTTGGACAGGTGTCATGTTGTCTCACTCAAGAATAAAGAGGTGCTAAAGTGATGCTGAATTTAATTACATATGTTTTACAAGCTTTACAAATTTACTAAGTTATTTTTACTTTTTGTTCGCAACAGTTTTTTGTGAGAGAGGGGAACGAAAAGAAGTCTTGGTTTGAGGCTGAAGAATTCTGTAGAGAAATAGGTGGAAATCTGGTCACAATCAATACAAGAGAAGACCAAGTTTTATTATGGCAATTAGCTTCGTGAGTACTTGCATAAGAATTCTTTTTAATGTTCCCGCTATGTTAAATAAAAAATACTTAAAACATATCTGGAGCTAAACATGTGAGTGAATAAAAACAGTAAAATTTTAAATTAAAGTTGGAAAATTTTCTTCTGGAAATAACATACTGTACATTGCTTAAAAAAAAAAACCCAAACTTTAGTTTTTCAAAGAGTCTTTAATATTTTTGAAATTTTCATCACAGGTTTTAGCAAGGCTGCTCTCTAGATCTGATCAACTTCTTACATGTTAGTCCCTCTCCCAAAAGGGAGACAATAAAATACTCAGCTCTAACTGGCATTTTGTAACAGTCTGCAATTCTTTCTTTAACCAACTCATTCAAAAAATCCCTTGTGTTACTGTGTAATGTAAACCAAAATTCAAGGACTTAGTGTGGAATTTTTCTGACTATAAACTGAAGACTCCTGAAATCAAAGAGTAATTCATTGTAATTAACCTTTGGGAGCACTTTAGATGGCTATGTCTTGCTCATGATGTATAAACTGTGACATTATTTTCCCCTCAGATTAGACCTATATTCTGATTGTATTTCATGATGTTAAGACATGTCAATGACACATAATATACAGCTATTTAACCAAAACTGTTTCCCATAGCGGAGAATTGAGGTTTACTTTCTCAAACAGATTTAAAACTTTCATATTAAGAAGTTTTGTGATCTCACCCTTCTTCATTTTAAATATATTTTAGTATTGTGAGCAGCTAAATGTGGTTTTACTAGCCTGTTCAAAGTCTCTTTGCTTTGGAGTATAAAATCTTGTGGAAGGAAATCTTTGTGTTATGCAGTGAATGAAATAGGACTCTTGTATTCAGTCCATAGGGAGGAAAAGATAAATAGCATGAACTATTACATAAACATCTTAGGAAGGGCTAAGAAGTAAATGAAAGCAGTTGAAAATAAATTTTTGCGATTTTTTATTAGTTAAATAAACATCTATTTATGATTTATTTTTGCTAAAGCCTCTGTCTTTGAACTCATACTACAACCAAGAGCTGTGCTGCATCCACAGGGATGGGAGCCTGAGCTGGCTCTGGGCCACATCACCTTAACTTATTTTTAAATACGGGAAATCTTAGCCCAACACAGGGCAGTATCAAACCCCCTGACAGAGTGCAGGGGGTGAGTTTGGCTTTGGGCCACAGGTCCCAATTCAGGTGTGACAGAAAGCAGCACGTTTCTACGCTTTTCAGGATTTATATCCCAGCCTCTCTTTCTACGCTCATATATATCCCTATTGTACAAATTATTTTAGGGATAAAGGACTGAACACTCAGGCTTTCTGGATCGGTTTGTTTCTCTTAAATCCTGATGAAGGATTTGCCTGGATCGATGGCTCCCCTGTGAGTATTTATTTGCTGGGTATTAATTGACTTTCTGTCTTTTAGAATATACATGTTATTTATTTTTTATGCCTTTTTTCCAATCTCTTTAAACTACGGAGAGAAACAATGGACTCTGCACGATTCAAAGTGAATCAAGCAGAAGCCATTTTATTGATGAACTACTGTCCCTAATACACAATTCTTGCTTTCCCTACACGCGATCGTGCACAATTATTATTGGTTAAGGCCTATTTTCCCACGCTGTTTTATGCTTTATGATTGGCTCGTGTATGTGTGTCACATCGTCCATCATGTATGTCACAAATGTCCTTCAGTTTGCATTTTCTTATCCTTTTCTTCCTTTGCTTGTTCCTCATTCATATCCTCCCCAATGCTACTTGTTCCTTTCTCATAACCTTCCCATGGACTTTTTCCCTCTGTACGTGTTCAAGTCCTTCTGTCTTACGTGCTCTGGATTTTCTATTTTATGGCTGGTTCAAGATATGTCCATTTTCTAGTAAAAACATGGTTTCCACATTAAACCTTCCTCAGGTGCATGGCAGCCCTTTATCCAGCAGCTGAATAGCTGCAGTGCGCTGTCCTAGCACAGCATTGCTTCTGTTTCATCCATGGTACCACATTACACCCCACCTTCGGCAGTCTGTGCTCCTAGACCTTCAGAGCATCCCAAAATGGGCACTGCTGTATGGCAGTACAGGGAAGCCCAGCTAACAATTTTCAAAAAACAAGATAAATGTGACTCCCTCTGCCTATCAGTTCTTCTTTCATCAAACACAAGGTTTTCTATACCATGTAGTCTCTGCACCTTCTTCAGGGAGTGGTGGGGAAAATAACCTGACCAGCATGACTTTCACAGCCCTCTCGGGTCTGCTTGAACTCCTACTGATCCAGTAAAAAAGGTACTTGAGATGATGAGACACTGAAGTTGTGTCACCATGGCAATCTCAATTACTTCTATTCAGCTCGAATCACTCAGTAATTGATATGTATTTCCAACACAGGTAATTTATGAGAACTGGGATGAAAATGAACCCAACAACCATGAAGAACTTGAACATTGTGTTATGTTTAATAGATCACCCCAAATGCGCTGGAACGACTTGCGCTGTGAACATTTACTTAATTGGATTTGTGAAACAAAAAAAGGTATTATTACTTCTCCGTTTAATTGGAGCAATAAACCCAGGTTTAAAAAGAAAATTTTATGGATTTAAACAAATTGAAAGGAAGAAAGATACTGGGAATTGTTCATTGTAAAACCAGTTGCAGTGAAGGCAACACATAAACCAAGAGGAATGAATTGAGATATTTCTCTTGTCCTTGGATGCAGGATGTTAGAGTGTCCCTATTACTTCATCTCTATTTTTATCTCTTTCTGCCATGGCTTGAATAAATTTGCAAAGCAAAGGTACTTATCCCCTCTCCTTTCATCTCCTCCTCTATTTCCAGCTGCTTCAGGTTTACCCGGGATAGCCATAGATGTAGGACACGAGAGTTCTTTCTACGAAAGGGAAAAAAGCTTTGCTTCCCACTGTGAGACAAATAATGGGAACCAAGAGAGAGATCAGTTTCTATAGGAACCAGCAACTCTGAAAAGCTAATATAATCAAAGTGGAGGCTGGTGTAACCTTGATGAACTCTTGCATCCACCAGCTTTGCCTGGAACACAGGGTCCCAATGCCAAGACTCCCACACCTGGTGCCAGGCTCGCAAAATGGACCTGACAGATGTTGGGGTGCCCACCAGCAGGAGATGGAAATGGAGTCTGCGTGGGCTGAAGAGCTCAAGTGAGAGCTGATAGTGAAAGAACTTGTTTTGCATACTCAGTCCTACTTCTACATCCCTGCTTCCTGGTTGTAAACTGAGTGTTTGTATGCATCTCCATGGAGACGGAGATTTTTAAAACCTTCCTGAAATGAGAAGGAAGTTGGATGCACACCGGGAACTACTAGGGCACACAACAGGGAGGGGAAGGGATCAGCAGCTATATAAAAACAAACTGTATCTAATATTTGATGACTCTGCCAACAAAACCCTTGAAGGGTGAATGAGGCACCATGGTAACATTGAAAAATAGCTTAACCAGAAAGGAAGAATCACTGTTCCCTTTTGGTAGATTAGTCACACAAACACACCATCCAAGCCCTGACTTCTGCATACCAGCTTGAAGCAGCACATCCTGTGCAGCCCTTTCTGGCACACTGAATATTCTGCTTTGTACAGATGTGGCTCTCTGCTCTTGGTGAGATTACTCAGGAGTTCAGAAACCACAACACAAAGACTCTGATCAGCTTATCTTGATCCTAGATGACCTTTCAAAAGCAAGAAAGAATCAAGAAATTGATCTTGTAATTGTGCATCTAGATTATGTGATGATCAATATGAGAGAAGACATGCTCAGATGTGAATTCCCTCATGTTCACTTAAGCCACATATTTACAAAAGATGTTCCAGCTTTTCGAAAACAATGAATGTTACAGTTATGTTAGCATTAAACAATAAAATCAAAATGACCAGAAGTACATAATACTTCTATTGTTCTCTCAATACTTAAGAAGAAAGTGTTTAAAAGATCCCAAAATAATTTTACTTGATTTTTCTTTTTTTTTTTTTCTTATTTCTCATCAAATTATTTCTGTCATTTCTGTCATTTCTGTAACAATGTGTTTCTCTCCATCAAACCACAGCAGAAATGGAGCAAGCTAAGAGAATTAGTAGTCCAGAAGTACAAAATAACAGGCATTCATATGAAAGCAGAACTTCCTTTGAGAGGCTATAGCTGGCTGTGGGAATAGCAACAGCTAATTTGCGTCCTCCTGGTCCAACCTGTAATAAGAAACTTGGGTTCGATATCTATTGGCTCTCCAGGACTCTTAAAAACAGACTGTCCTAATAGACGCCAAGTCATCAGGAAAGCAAGAATTCATCGAGACACTGGAAGTTACATCTGATATTAGCAATAAACCAGCATTAAGTTTTCAGTACTTGTGGGTAGTTTACTACTATGTAGGTAAGATTTAGAATTTACTATATTGGATTATGTTGTTTGGCTCTAGTCCCAAGAATATAAAAAAAATTAATCATAGCATGTCAAGTGAAAATACTAAAATAAATTTTCAAAGTAATATCTGTTTAACCTACTACAAGTTTACTGTGAATCCTGGATTTTTTGATACAGTGCTTTTGGAGATCCGTTACTGTAAAGTACATCTTTTTCACTAGCTAAATGTTTCTAAATTACACACATAATTTAATGTGGCAGTATATGCTCTAAATTCTTGAAAATGCATTAGCTAATTCATAGTTTGCTTGGTGGGTTTGAATTTTTCCCTCTATTTTACAAAGCATGTGAAACTACATAAAGCAAATCTCTCTGAATTTTTTTTTTTTTGGGATGTTGCTTATGACAATTTTTTCTTTTACAGGTACACTGGTAAAGCCTGAAGCAAACTACAGACTTGGTAGGTTTCTTTCCTGTTTCACAAAGATTACTGTACAGTTTTCAGATTTTGTACAGACCAAATAGTAAAATATTATATATGATTCTTTATCTTTCAGACTATCAACTTACCAAAGATGGATGGATTATATATGAAAATAAGCAGTACTATTTCAGCAAAGAACATGTCCATATGGAAGAAGCACGGAGAATTTGTCAGAAGAACTTCGCAGATCTTGTTGTCATTGAGAAAGAAAGCAAAAGACGATTTCTATGGCAATATGTAAGCAGAAAGTCTATTAATTATAGTTGACTTTTGAAGCAGAGCAGATGATAAAATAAAGGGAACATACTAAATATTTAGCAAGGCCGGAGTCCTGAGCTATTGTCCTACATTACTTATTTATAGACCAATAGATTTGTTCAGGACCTGTCAAAAAATTACTATTGTTTTTAATAGACAGAGGAAAATGGCATGCAAATATCAAAGGTGCAGCGAAGGATAGTTCTGGCCCTTATTTGGGTTGCTTATCTCTTCTAATATATGCAGTGTTCAGCACAGTGACAATTGCTTTCCTGTCCAGAGCGTTCCTCACTCCAAGATGTTCCACATATCCCTGTTGCTTGCTTGAAACCTGAGTCTGAACCTACAGTATTCTTACATGAGGCTCAAATTCTAAAAAAAAAAAAGGGGGAAAAAATCACAGGCGTGGTTAATTGGCTTTCAGATTTTTGCTTGACATTGAGGAACAGTTTAGTGCTTAACTATTAATTACTTTTATTTCAGATGTACACAAAACACAGAGGAAAATCGTATTTCATTGGCTTAGTTGTCAGCTTTGATCAGAGATTCAGGTGAGTAAAGGAAAATGTAATGGACAACAAACGATGGTAATTTTATCTCACTCTTAGGGAGCACTTCTGTGTGCTTTCATTTTACAAGTTAAATGAAACTTGTTGTGCAACTGACTTCTGGATAGTTTTCAGGAGATGTCTCAGATCAGAAGTGTTACATTTTTCTATATTTAAGCAGAGAAATGCATTTTCCTTCCAAATTTGGGAGAGCAAACCCAATAAAAATTCATGGCTAAGATGCAGCTCACTTAATATCTTACACTGAGAGAACTGCAAACCTGCATAGATAGCAAGGGGAAGCAGCTAATTTTGGGATATTATTTACCTGATCCACTTTTGACATCAACCTAAGGGTGAGATTTACTCTGACCTGATCTCCAATGGCTACAGAAAAGGCCCAGGAGGTTCTGATAAAATGTATATGTTAGTGTTAAATCAAATTAATCCCAAGTGGTTCAAGTTATGCGAGCTGGAAGCAAGAAGCATAAGCAGTGTCTCACCCAATAGCTTTCTGAAATTTCTGCCAGGAAACTTGTTTTAACAATCTGTTTATAGAAGACTTTCAGGCGGACACCTTTCTGGGATTTAAAGGATGTCCATACACTGCCTGGAATGTGGTAGTACTAAACAGATGAGAAGCAGCAGTGATGCTGTGGCTGTGTCCTCTCCAGGATATGTAGAGCCTTTGCCCTCTGTCACTGCTAGCACCTTGCGTATCCCTCTGCCCCAACAGACCTCGTGACTGGCTGATTGCTGGGATGTCTGTCTGGCAGCCACTGTCCCCTTGTTTCTTCCAGATGGCTGGATGACACCCCAGTGAATTATGTTGCCTGGGCTCCAAATGAACCCAATTTTGCAAATAATGATGAAAACTGCGTGATAATGTCAGATGATTTTGGTGAGTAAAATAGCAACATGAAATATTTGGGTAAAATTTAGCATCAAAATCCAAAATGTTTGGTACAGACTTAAATTTGAGGCTACCCCACAAAGAGGTAGTTCAACAATACTGACATTTTTTCGTAACACACTCAAGTTTGAAAGAGTGCCATCACTTTTAGGAAAAAAACATATTGCAAAGGAAGGAGGAGTGTATTTGGGTGAATGTGTTCCATTTGTGCTTTATGAATGCCCTCTGGGCCTGGCTGCTGTAGTGGTTGTACAAGAGTTTTCCTGTATTCTGTAACATGTTCAATGATTATATGTATTCCACTTCTTTACAGGCTTTTGGAAAGACATAAGTTGTGCTGTGAAAAATGCCTTTATCTGTGAAAGGCACAATTCAACTTACTCAGGATTTGCTCCTACTGTACTTCCACCTCTGGGAGGATGTCCTGAAACTTGGCTTTTGTTTAACAATAAGGTGCAGTAAAAAATCTCAGCCATATTTAGCAGATTTGCTATAGGTGAATAAAAGAGCTATCCCTTTTATCTCATTAAATAAATTCTCTCTATACACCAATTTACTAAGTGGTATCCTAGTTAGCAGTGCACTGAATTTTCAGGTTGGCAAATTTGTCACTAAATCTCAAAAGAACGTGATTTTTATGTTTGAAGTTATAATTTTCGTAAATGTTTGTGTGCCTTTAGCCATAGTTACTTTTTCAGTTTCTAGATATTCCTGCTTGTTTTAGGCATACTTACTGCATGGAAAGCCTGATACATTATCCTTATCTGTAAGTGTAACCCCATTTCTCTGAGTAACACAGATGAAAAAATGAAAGGTCACACTTTCCATAAGTAATTGGCTATCACAGCAACTCAAGCTGAGTAACACGAACAGCAAGAGATGTCAAATCAAATATAAAAGACAACCAAGCATTGCTTTCTGCTAAGTTAAGCAAAAAACCTGGACATACGAACTTTTTGAAAACCCCAACAAACAGACAACAGAGGAAAACCATAAATCAATTCCACAATGCAATCAGTAGGAAAAGTTTTTATGCATTCAAAGGGCATGAAGCGGGAGGAGCCCTGTCTTCTGTCCCACAGAAGATACACAGCCACACAAAAAATATGTTACACTGATATTCAGGGAAAAGCCCCATACAAAAGGGCACTTCTTCCTGATGCTGTTCCACTCATGTGAGCTCTCATATGAGCTCAGGTTTTAGCACTCCATCTGTGGAATTTAATTGAAAAAACTTGACCTGAGAGATTATTACCTGCTTAAAATTTGGTTCCCAATTAGGAGATAGTTCTAGTCTCTCAAAAATTCTTCTTTTCAGTAATTTAATTCCTCAAAAGCTTTTGGCAGTTGTCAGTTCTTTCCCAGCAGTGACCCCACAGGTTTGTAGGTACTCTGCATGTATCTCTGGGGTTGGCTGGGTCTCCTTCTTTCAGGTTGACAGTATTTGTGTTTCATCAGATCCCTCATCTGCAGCTCCTTGCATGCAGGGACTAGCACAGAATTAATCCAGATCAATGGTTTTAATATTCTTCGCCGCAAAAGTCTGTCTAATCCTTTACTCTCTCCACAGTGTTATAAAATATTTGGATCCAGAGAAGATGAGAAACTAACTTGGCACTCAGCAAGAAGTGTTTGTAGAGAATTAGGAGGAAATTTGGCCTCTATACACAATGACCAAGTGCAAGGTATGACATCTGAGCCTTACAGCACTACGTATGAAGCCACACACATCACCATCTAAGGACTAGAGTCAACCGACCCCCAGATCTAAATAGCATAATCTATGAGGGAAGACCAGGAGGTGTTTGATCCAGAGGGAAGGCTGGAGTGAGATATTATGACACTTCCCAAGTTTTGGCAAACGTCTTATGTGGAAGGAACAGAATAATCTGTTCCCCATGGCCTTGGAAGATGCGATAAAGTGTAATAGTTTATAGTCATGAAATGCTCACAGATATTCAAGCTAGACATCAAACAAACATCCACCAGAAATTACATATCTGCAGGTGATGCTACCTTGGGAAAGACAATACTTTTGAAGTCACTTTTGGCCCTAATTTCTATAATATTTCCATGCAGCCTAAATAATTTTAATCAAAAATGTTTTCCTTTTTTCCCCTCTTTTTTTCCCTGAAATCAAACTGCTTCAGTTTGATTACCCATTGTAATTTTTCTCTTTTACCATTAGCTCATAGCCTAACAATACTGAAGTTGGTATTTCCAATATATTTAGAAGATGATTGGTTGTTTTATTTGTAATTTGATTTACATGGAATTTGAAGAGAGGAAACTCCTCAGACATTTTTATTTTATTTTTTTAATCTATTTTCTATCAGCCTTCCTCACCTTCCACCTAAGCGATGTTGCCAGTGGAACATGGATTGGGCTGAATGACATTAACAGTGAGGGCACATATCTTTGGACAGATGGAAGCGTTTTTGACTATTCCAAGTGGGCACGTGGATTCCCATTCAGAGATAAATTCACGAGGGTTGACTGGAAGTATATTACAATACAGGTAAAGAGAAATAAATCAGGAAATGCATAACATAAATAACATACTCAAGGTTCAAGTACCCAGCCTAACTTCTGCCTCAAATAAGATCTTATTTTCAATAGCTTAAAGCAGAAGGCAATTGAATATTTCAAAGATCAAATCTTTAAAGCTGTACTCAGGAATTATTAGAGCTGTTTAGAGTCTAGGCTTAATCTCATTCCTTTGTCAAAGTCTAGAACTGCAGAAATGGAATGCTTTACTATCTTTACTGCTAGAATTAATTACAATTTTTATAATTATTATATTTTACTGATATTTTCAGTGTTACTAGTCGTGATTTTTATTCTGGTTTATTATTTTTCCTTGCATGATGAGAATCCAAATCAAACTTCAACAAATTCAGTACAGATTACCACTAATTACATAGTAAAAATAACTTCAATACATTCCAAGGAATTTTAATAAACTGACAGAAGTCCTTGCAGCAATCTGCCAATGAAAGTACATTTGCTTAAGATATATAATATAATGCATTTGATTTCCAACAAGCAATACATGAAAAGAAGAGCCAGAAAATTAGAAAAGAAAGCTATTAACTTTTTGTCCTCATAACTATTTCTATTATTTTGCTTGGAATTTTGCACTTTATCAGCAAAAAATTTATCTCTTATTTTTTCTCTAGACTGACTGTATTGCAATGACAAAAAGATCTGCAGATAATGCAGGATTATGGCAAAATACTGACTGCCAGCATAAAAAAAGCTATATTTGCCAGATGGACAGTGGTAAGTTTTATTTTTCACTTTTTTTTGCTGCAAAAAGTTTACTGAACAATCCAGCCATTTAAGTCCTCAGTTGTAAGTGCACAACTGTGGCTGTAGCAGGCAGGGTGAGAGAAGCAGGGCTACTTTCCTGGCTCAGGAATTCCAGACAAAAAGGCACTCTGGGATAGAGGACTATAAATAACTAAATATTTTGCTTTATGACTTCTCCCCATCAGCATACCCACCACCACTCAGAGAAGCCGACATTGCCTACCCTGCAGACATCCACACTTAAATCAGATGCTTGCACATGGCATTGAGGACAGGATTCACCAGCTTCATCATAAGAAAAGTGCCCAAACCAGGTTCCTAGAAGGGCTATGCCTTCAAAATGCCTGTTTTCTCTATTAACAGACAAGTTTAGTCATCTGTGCTTTACCCAGCTATCGTAGATCTAGGTGCCTGCATCCAGTTATTTTGCAAATACAATACAAAAAGACAAATCCCTCAGTGACCTCCAACTGGGGGCTGAGGCCAGTTAAACTGATTAGTTTGCTCATCAGTCTCTAGCAAGGCCTTCATAACACAAGAACAGCAATATTCAGAAGGGCAAAAGTTCCAGTTTTCTTCACAAAGCCTTAGGGTGGGAGACACATCCGGAACAGAGCTACACTGCAGAGTCCACAGGAACAAGAACAGGGAAGTGCTGAGCAGCAAGTTAAAATAAAGGAAGAAGCCACAGCTGGGTCAGATGATTCACAGCTCAGTCCCATGCAAGGGCAGAAAGCTGCATGAGGATGGCACTAGCAAAAACAATTTCCAGGGCATCCTCAACAGTGACTGAATACAAAGGCAGTTTATGTCTTTTCTTCTGTCCCCATCACTAATTCTAGGCCTTTGCCTTCTGCATATATAATTTAAGGTACAAATACAGTTTCCTTTTTCACTTTGTCCTACAAGGGCAAGATGTAGCAGCAGGGCCACAAACTTTGCTTAGGAAGAAATTATTTTGAGACTGAAGCAGTGTGGAGATAGTCCTGTGCTTGTGCCTGGGAAGAACTTCACCTGCACTGAGGTGGGGGGATATGGAGAGCTCTGGGGGAGGATCACAGTGAAACCAGTATTCACATCATTTCATCTGGTCAGTGTATGTCTATAGGTACACACAGCTCATTCTCTGCCTCTCTCCAATCCCTGTATGTGTTTTTACACCATAGTTTAAAACAATTCCAAATTGCCATTAAAATAAATCTCTTTGGTTTTATGTAAGAAATACTGTTACTTGATGCTTGTGCTGCCACTCTATATTCATCTGTTACTCAAAAGCAACACTACTATCCAGCACATAGTAACTTTACACTGTTTTCTTCTCTTCCTCTCAAATTTGTACCTCTTTCCTACAGAGCCCGAACTGTTTCATCCCACAAGTGGTCCAGATTCTGATTTTGTCCATTATGGTAACAGCAGCTATTTAATCATTCCTTCTAAAATGGATTGGGAAGAAGCAAGAAAAGCATGCAAGGAGAAATCTTCAGAACTTGCCAGCATTTTTGATTATTACAGTAACATATTCTTGCTGCTTCAGGCAGTGCAGTATGGAGAACCCTTATGGATTGGGCTCAACAGCAATGTGGTAAGATTAATAAGTTAATACTTGGTAAAGTTAAATATTGTTGTTATTATTAGCAGGAGAATTGTAGCATGAACAGATTTAGAAACCTAGGACTGGTGGACAGTTTCACATCTTTAGACGTCATGTATCTTAAAACATTATACTCCATTTCAGGCAAGGGAGAAGGATGAGAACCTTTGGCGGTGCTGGACGCTCTTTATTAGCTCTGTGTGAATCTTGGGCACCCAGGTAAAAATGCCTGGTAAACTTTCAGATGGCCATTTTTAGGACAGGAGACCCCTACTCAAAGGATCCAAGATGGTCAGTAGGGCTAGTGCCTCATGATCTTTGGCACCTGCAGCTTTTCCTTTACATTTTGGTTCAGAAGGGTTCATAGGCCAAACCACACACCTTTGAACACACACTCTTTGTTATACCTACTAGGTCCCAAAGATTAAAATCAGTAAAAGCTATACTGTACCAGAAGTAGTGAATACTGAAATCCAGGTCCACCACTTTGTAAGGGAACACCCGAGTGAGAATTATTAGCTCTGTGACTGAGTGACAAATTGAGCTTCAGCTTCCCTAGTGAATATGCAGTTGCTAAATGTACTTAACTATCATGTCTCTATTGCATTGTTTGATCTGACTAAACCATCTTGATAATAAAAATGAGCTTTTTCATTTGTAATAATCATCTTAACCATTCATGATTTTTACTAATCGTGATTCCACAGTGATATATAACATAGCAAAACATGTCTGAAAATCAGTATACCTAGGGATACTTGTAACAAATATTGTGTAAAAATAGCATTTCTAGTTATTTGATGCAGCAACACTCTGATAAAGCCCCTCAGAAGGCTACATTGTCTGAAACAAGGAACTTGTTGCTGAACAATACATATTTGCACTATTCTAACAGTATGTGTTCCCCCACTAGACAAAATGCTCCCATAAGTGATGGGTAGTCACCAGCCTTAAAATAAATCCTTCCACTTGTATGAGTCCACAGGGCATCTCTACCCAAACCAAAATAATAGTGTTAAATCCACTTGATATCAAAGTTAGTTGTTTTTACAGTCCTAGAAATATGATTTAGAAAGCAGCTAAAATTCCATTTTGACCAAGTTTGAATCACCAGACATTCCCCTGGTACTTACAAATGAGCCATCCTTGACCCTGCAGAGTCAAGCTTTGTGGTTCCTCCTGTTCCCCAGGCAGTGAGTGCCCTTGCCCTGATGATGCCAAGCTCAGTATGACCTTGTGTACCTGGCATCTCTCTTGACACAGCAAGACACTGGAGTGAGACCACATCTTATCCCCCTCTTCTTATTGGCAGCAATATATTGTCTGTGTCTGTCTGCTTTTCCTTGTAATTCTTCAGATTCTTCCTGGAAAAGAAAAAAGGGGAGGAGGGAAGACTAAACAAAGACGCAAGAAATCCTGCTCAGCTTATTTCCCTTTTGCTTCTTACAGAGTAATAATTTTCGCAGGTTTCTCATAGTGATAGCTGCAGTTTACTCCTGAATGTTTCTCCTCAAAACTGCTGGAGCTTAGAGTCCTTGTCTGATAGCCAACTCTGAGACCCATTCCCACCTGAGCTTTCCACAGGTTTCATGTTCCTATGGTCTTGCTGCTCTTCATGGAGATCTGACTCCTCTGGGGTGGCAATTCCACCTCACAACATTCCCCAACAAGGGACTGAGTCCCCAGGGAGCATTATTTAGCCTTCTAAACGCTTCCATGGCCTGTTCCAGCATGGGAGCCATACTGCTGTGTCTTGTTTTCGTGTTGCTGAGTCCTGATTCAACCAGTATTTTAACAGTACTAGCACAGTACAAACTGAGCTGCCTGTATCACGTTGAGAATGTGCTTCTGTATAACTGCATTTATCTGATACAGCAAATGAGAATGTAGAATAGTTATGCTAAATGTCTGCTTCAATTTTAGAATTATGGATATTATAGATGGACCGATAAAAGGAAAATAAGTTTTTCTAACTGGGACTATGGAGAACCAAAACAGAAAAGAGCCTGTGTCTATCTAGCACTCTCTGGGAGCTGGAAAACAGCACCTTGTAATGAAAAACGTCTTCCTGTCTGCAAAGAATCTGAGGGTAAGCAATGGCGATGACTTTTGGTTTTATGGCAGAAACCTTGCTTTATCTGCTTTGACTGAATTGCAAATTTCTAAGTATATATTGAGGAATAATAAGCCTGAGTATGTAAGGTCAACACCTTTATTTTGCATGAAAATGTTTTATTTTGATGGAGTTGACATTCACCAGCCAAGATCCTTCCATTTTACTGGGCTGGAGTGATAGCTGCCATGGGAGCAGGCAGACAGGTCATAGAGATTGTGGGAACATTGGACATTTCACATTGAGTCTAGAATGTAAAACTGGTCCTGCTGACAGGGGTTTTATGGAAGGTCTGTAAACAATGAAGTCCACTGAGTATGAAACAGATTTTGTTTCTTCAACGTATACACATCATTCCTACACTGGCTGTTACTTCATTACTATTAGGTTCCAAAATGTGTATAAAGGAGAAAGAATTGCATCTTATAAAAAAGGGTCTGTTATTGGCCCAAACAAAAGCTCATACTTCATAGGGTTTCTGTGGGTAGCACTGAGGAATACTACACAGTAAAAGTTACAGGCAAACCTGAAGATGGGACTGAGCTTTTTTGCTTTCTTTTGTTAGAGTAACATCTGTTAGCTCTAGTGACACACACTTAATGAAAATACAGAGTTTATTTGGGGGGTTGGGGGGCTTTTTTGTTTGTTTGTTTTTGATTTGGTTTGGTTTGGTTTGGTTTGGTTTGGTTTGGTTTGGTTTGAGGTTGTGTTGTGTTGGGTTTTTGTGGTTTTTTGGTTGGTTGGTTGGTTGTTTTTTAATTTCTTTTCTAGGCCATGCTCTGAACTTCATAGCTATTAATTTGTTTTAAAAACACATGTACTAATCATAAGTGTTGCTGTTTCTTCCCATAATGTCATTGCTTGTAGGAAAATGAGGGGTTACTACATATTCAATGAGCCTCAGATTATTCCACACTTTGTCAGATATAAAGATGTTCAGAAATTTTATGTAAGGATTGTTATCTTGAGGAAAATATTAAGTGGGAGATTTCTACAGTAAACTAGGGTTTATACGATATTTCATTTAAAATAAAACTTATTTGAACTTCTTGAGAGTTTGGGAGTTTTCCAGGAGGCTTTTTTCTGCTTTTACATGCCTCTTTTATTTATATAAATTTGTTGGTTATAACAAAATAAACTAGAACCAAAATCCTTGAACACTCAAATATCCTTAAGACAGACCAAGTTTGATTTAGTTAGTAACACAGAAGAGCACAGGTTCACACTGAGTCATCCTCTCACGGCTGACTAGTCCTGATCCTCATTGTCACTCTTAGACACTGATAATTCTAGCACTGTGCGCCAAAGAATATTTTAAGTACTTTTAAGAAAAGGTTGTTTTAATACTTGATTTCATATATGAAGAACCACAATCCTTACTGAATGAAAGCATCTATAATATCTCATTTCTTCTAGGTGTACTTCCTTCTGAACCCCCCCAGGATATTGGAACATGTCCTGAATCTGATCACATATCTTGGATTCCTTTCCGAAGCCACTGCTATAACTTCAATGCCAATGAAATGAGCTGGGCTCAGTCTGTGACTCAATGCATTCAATCAGGTAATGATTATTTTTACCCAAATAGAGGACTCTTTTTAAAAAATCTTGGAAAGTAATAATGCAAAATCTACAAATATTAAAAATAAGGAATAAATGTCTCATTTATTTTTATTCTTATGTGTTTTTTGGTTATGTTGAATTTACGGTGATCAGATTTCCTAGTTTTATTTTTCCAGCTATGCTTGTTTCTTGTTATATTCTTCATTCACAAAATTTCTCCTTTTAGTAATATCTTAAATTTTATGTGATTTTAAAAAAACCCACTTGTTTCTGGCCTTATTCCTTCTTTTCCACATCTCTCCCCACACAATATGAAGTAAATATCACAATAACCATCACTTATTTTTAACACGGGCTGTGTGATCCGAAAGGGGTTGCATGTGCTGCCTGGTAACCCTTGCTCTATCAGCAGACTGCAGAGCCCAGGGAGGGAAAATGCTTCCCTCCCTCTCTTTGGAGACATCTGTTCCTGGCCAAGACAGGAGCAGCACCTTGGCACTCTTTCACCTTTGCTGCTGAGTCATCAGCTATCTCATCCATGGCTCAGGAGGCCAGGAAAGAGAAAAGAAACAAATCCTTTGTTTCACATCTTTTTAGATCCTCTTAGCCCTCTTACTCTACCACCATTACCAGAAAAATTAATACATCAGTTTGAATTGCAAATTTGTTTTTTGCACAATAATATTTCATGCTATATGTTATTCTGTCAAACCATGAAGATATTAATCACAAATAATTAATCACTCATGATTCCTATGAAAAATAATCACTTGAAAATACAGTGCACTTTGCCTGGTGTTTAAAAGTCATCATCTTCACTGTGCTTTTGTGTCTTTCACTTCAGATGACCTCTATCATTTTCTGTGCTGTTCCCCTACAGCTGGACACTACCTTGTTGTCTCTATTTAAATTCTTTTTTACTCCCTACCAGCAGGAGAGGTTTTTTTATTAACCTTAACCTGTCTCAAAAGCTGTAACTATGTTGGGGATATCTCCAGTCACCTTCCATTGGATTTTTTTATAGGTGGCATGTTGGCTTCTGTGGAAGATCTGGTTGAATCAAACTTTTTAATAGAACATGCAGACTTATACACAAGCAAGACAAGCGGCTTTTGGATAGGAATATACAGAAATGTAAATGGTAACTAGTCTAAGTTCTATAAATAACCATAAACAGACTTTATTAAATAGACAAAAAAGTAATAAAATAAATAGGTTTTAAGTAACCAATTGAAGTACAGTAAAAGTTCAGACCTCAGTCCTCTCTGAGGTTGTCTCCTATTCCTGGTCTCTGAGAAAGCTTTTCCTGTTGGGAACAAGTCCTGGCTGGCTCTCATCTTCTCATGGCTGGGGAACACTCATGTGGGACCTGTGGGAGTTCAGCCAGAGCCCACAGCATCAAGCTGCTCTGTGGCTCTGTATGGAGAAAATTAGGCTGCTTGCTAAAGCATGCAGTAGAAAACATGCATCTGGAAGAAAACACTGTTACCAGACTAAAAGCAGTCGGAAAGTGTTTTATTTTAGATTATTTTCACCCCATTGAAACATCTTTTTTTTTTCTTAGAGTCTATGAAAAAAGTTTTAATTTTAACTAAGCACATGTTTAAGCATTACAGTAAAAGCTGCTTGATTTTCATTGAGTGCTGCTGAAATAATAATTTAGAAATTTTTCATAAAAAGTCTCAATTAAGCTGTTTTCAGTTTGGAACTTTAATATCCTAGGCAAAAATATGGTGAAATATAAATGACTGGTAAATCTGCAAATCATAATTTGGGAAAGCAATCATATTGGTTTTGAGACAAGAATCAAATGAGATAAAATGTATCAAAAAACAACCACAGGTGGAATTTTTGAAGAAAGTAGTATTGCCTTATTAGGCTGAATAAAGTAATACTATGTTAATATTCACTAAGGTGAAGACTTTTCCTGTGGATTTATTAGTATTGACACTAACTTTTGCAACATCAGGGCAGCTGCTTTGGCAAGACAACAGTGCCTTAGACTTTGTCAACTGGGGTGAGGGGCAGCCCTCAGGGGATGAGCTGGCTTTCTGCGTGGAGATGTCTGCGGCCACTGGCAACTGGAATGTCCTGCCTTGCTCTTCCCAAAAGGGTTTTATTTGTAAGAAACCAAAGAGTAAGTGACTTCTTTAATATTTGCTCTTTCCATTTATGGTTTTAGTTCAGTAGTAATAGGACAATATGATCATTACAAAAGACTGACACAAATGTTTCAATGTTCAGACAAAAATAATACGATTTTCTTTTGTTTGCTCTGTTTATGATTTCTTGCTTCATAACCTCAGATTTTCTTACATTCTGTGAGGAATATTCAATTAATAAGTAAAAATCATAAATAATTCCTGAAAAAAAAATTAAACTCCTTTGTTGTTTTGTTCCCCTCCAACACAAACCCATTTTTTTTCTACTAACATTCCTATTTTCTTTCTATAGAACAAGAGTAGCATCAATAATTTGCTATTCTTCGTCTGGCTGTAGTATGATACATACTGTTCCAGCAAGAGATGGATGAAGCAATTCTGTTTAAATAGGAGTGGAAGTGCAATCCAGAGAGCACACAGTGACCTTTGAAAAGAGTAGAAGTGTTTTGGTTAGCTTTTTTTTTTTTTTTTAATATTTTGTTTCTGTATAACTGAGCACCATCTGCTTTAGTCAGGAAGTAGAAATATCAGAATATTGTGAGCCAAGCAACCATGTGGTATTTTGGAGTTTAACTGTTAATTCTGCAAAAAAGTCCAATTTCCTGCCCTATTTCACAACCCTAAGGTTCAGGATGTTTCTGAGGTTCAGTCCTTTCCCCACCAAAGCAAACCTGCAGCTGGTGGGGGAAGCAGCAGTCACACCAGTGTTGAGGTCATGTTCTCAAAAGGGAAATTCTGCTTTTAGGACGATTCCTAGTTTTCTTTGCAGGCAACAGACACTACTGAATGATAGTTATTTGCTATCAAATATGTCAGAAAGCAGACACTCACTAGCACCACAGAGTTTATTTGACGGGTTTGACTCTGAGTGGCCCTGATGCGCAATGCCAAGGTATAGAGGATATTCCCTGACACCGGGTTCTCCAGCGGAACGGCGTTTCAGCACAACCAGATATTTATTCCATTAGAGCCAGCTCCGCGTCCTTTCAAGGGACAGATTTAACAGCTGCTTTTCCTTCGTGCCCGCAATCACACCAGAGCTCAATGCACTGCTCTGGTTCTGCTGCAGCAGCCCGGCTCCTGGTGCATCCCACGCTCCCAGGGGGCCCGCTGCCCGCGGGGAGATCCACCCTTGCCGCGGCCATCACCCGGCAGCTCCCGGCGGCTCCCAGCGGCTCCCGGCGGCTCCCGGCAGCTCCCGGCGGCTCCCGGCGGCTCCCAGCGGC
>VZTI01000065.1:966749-1017531 GCA_013397865.1 Struthidea cinerea | reverse complement strand
CCCACCCAGCCGCCGGGAAAAGCCTTGCAGATAGCGCCCTCTGTGCACAGCCGGGAAAAGCTGCGCAGGAAAGCCCGAGCTTATACGCGTAATTACAGATGCAAATGAATTATGGGAAATTAAGACCTGCTGGGTCTCAAAAGAATTGTGTGTGATACAGGCAAGCTCAGATATCCTCAGCAGTCCATCCGGTTGTTCCCAGTCTCCACAAGACACGGTGAAAAGGGCGAGGTTAATTAATCAGGGGAGAGGAGAAGAGAGAGTCCACTTGAAACAGCCAGAAACTACCAGTGCTTGGAGATATTCTGGTTATTACAAAAGAAGCAAGAAGGGAGCTTTACTATGCAAAACAGTGCAGTTTTATTGAAGGGAATATGGGGTTAAAAATCCTTTGCACCTTTTCAGCTCTCTTAATTTAGCAGATGTGTTTCCAGAAGTGATGATGCTGTGCAGGTTACCAGACCTTTTGCATGAAACTGTCAGGAAGAAAATGTAACCTTTTTAGATTTTGACTAAACATTTGTCTTTATCTTTGACAGCTATTCTTAAAGCAGCTGCAAACATGGAAGGTAAGATTATGTTTCACCTCCCAAATAATTTCAGATAAGTGCTTGAATTTAATGTTATTTATTTAGTTTATTTAAAAAAAATATGAGCTTAATTTACTTAGTTGTTATTGAATTCTTTCCCAGCCTAATTTATTATCTGCAAGACACTTAGGGAACCCCAAGATAATCAAATCCTTTGGTAAATTGATCACCCCCTCCCTGATCCTCCTTTTCCATGGTAAGATCTATGAGGAAGCCTGACACAGAGACAGTATAATAGATTTCCCCCCAAGTAATTAAGGGACAAATTACAGTTTTCAATATTCTCATATTTATTTGTGGCTACGGTTCATTCATTTCTATTTACTTTTTATTTATTTACAGATACCAAAAAGGACAAAGCCAGCCATCACCTGAATATGTGGATACTGCTTTCTCTGGTCCTCATCATTTTATTAGGGGTGGGCTTCATGATTTATTTTTCATTCAAGATGAAAACTGGAAGTGGAACTGGAAGAGAGGTGAGGTGGGGCAGCAGACAGCTGGAATACAGCCATGCCCTGACTGCAGGTGACAATGGAAGTGATGCGACCAACGACAAAGAAAAAAATGAACACAGTGTTGTCTGATGGGATAACACAGCCAAAATAAATGGTTAAGCTGAAAAAAACATAGCTGAACTAAAGGAAACCTTAGTCTTTATTAGGTGCATGTAACTTTTACTGTGAAGTAAAATTGGCAGTTATTCCTTTGGTAAAGATTGAGAACTGTTGCTGTATGCTCTGCAATAAATACTCTCTGGTATTTATTGACTTAGTACTGTACAAAATGGCTAATTAAGCAAGCATGGAAAATAACAGAACTAGTGGGAATTTAGATTTAAAAGATATGGATCACTTATTTAGGAATTTGTGACAGCATCACATACAGAGTCAAGATTAACTTCGAGCACTCTTTGCAGAGCACTCAGCCCTAATGCCTGCACTTTGAGAGTATCTCACCATACTGTGCTGAAGCATCCACACTGTTACTGAAGTGGTGTTTGGAATAAACAGAGATTTACATGAATTGTTTGTCCCCATTGCTGCCCTTGTCTTACACCCTTTACATAAATATCTTCCTTGCTATAGTGTTATAAGTTAAATGCTTGTCCTTTGTTCATGGCTTCAACTTGGATTTTGCAAAACAAATAAATCTTTGTATACAGTCTTATTTTATGACTTTGAATGTTTTTTATCAATTATGCACATGAGACTATACCAATAAACAATCTAGATATTGCATAGTAACACTTCAGTGTTTAATTAGCATGTGGAGGTGATATATGGTTTGTTGATCTAATGCATCTTCTTCCTTAAAAGAGAGGCTGACAGGAGGAGAAACATTAACAAGGCATGTGACTAAAAAAAGCCATAAATAAACTGTAAAACAAAGTAGTTGCCAAATAAATTTTGCAAGAAATCCATTCCTGGTTTTACTCCACTTGATCACTCATTTTAGGATACCTTTGCTTACTATCCTCCACCTCTCTGATAAATGGACTGATAGTTGGGCACTGTGTCCATGCTACAGGCCAGTAAAACAGTGGGGCACATAACAGTGCCTTGCGAGTGAAATGTTTTAGAGGTTTACTGAGGTGTTTAAGTTTTCTGTGAATTCTCTGTTGTCTATGACATACTGAAGAAATAAAGATCTCAAGGATCTCTGGGAAAAACAAACCTTTAGAAAGTGCCTAAGAACGGCAGAGGAGATGTCACACGACATCGGATTGACAATATGTAGATATGGCAATTAAACAAAACATATTGCAGAGGATAAGGAATAAAGGGTATTTTGTACTCAAACTACTTTTAATGACAGTCCTCTTGATCTTACAACTTCTTTCTTCCCTTTCATGAAAGTTACAAAAAATACACATATTTTTCTTTTTTTGTAAATATTGAACTGGATTCAGTGCTATTTGATGGCTAATGATAAAGGCCAAGCAAATGAAAAGAAAAAACAGATAAAAAAATCCAACATAATATCATTATTTTAAATTGTTATATTTTATATTGATAACACAGCTCCAAAGACTGTATTGTGTGAATGAATTTCTTCTATCTTATGAAGTGATGCTTTGCTCTTGCAGAAAATACAGGGAGATTTGTCTTCAGAATTAAGCCAAGAAAATTGAGACAAAATTTGAAGGGCAATTTCAGCTGAATTTCTTTCCTTCCTTTTTTTCAAAATAACTAAGTGATTGTGCATCATAGCTGTAGTTCATTTCCACTTAACAAATGACTGAAGATCACTTGTAAAATCTGAAACTATTACTCTTTCATTGTCTCATTTACACTTGGTACAAAGAAAGAATAAAGTACTAAAATTCATTTGCACTTTATGGATGAAATAATTTTGAAAGGCAGTTTTTTTGCCAAAATCAAAAGAAAGATTTGTAAAGATTTGGCTAATTTGTGTTGGTACTTCTAAGAAAAATTCACATAAAATCACAGCATAGTAGTTCTACTGGCTGATACACCAGATAGATAAAAGGCAAGTGTATACACAATACCCAGTTTATCAAGTTACCAAGCAAAATTAAATTGTCCTGTATGGGTTAATTTTTCACACTGGAATAGTCAACATTGCACACTGCAGCAAGTTAAATTAATATATCTTTTGCAGCAGTGAAGACCTATCTGGCTAAGAAATTTGCATATATTTTTTTCTGATTTTCCCAGGTATACGTATGACATTTAAGGTACGTCCATTTAAAGTGCACTCCCTGCTTCTTTGTCTTTGAGGATCAGAATGTTACAAATCCAGCACAGAACCAAGAAAGTTAAAAATAATTCAGTGGAATGATCTTGAAATGTTCAAACTTTGCCACTTGCATTTGAATGGATGGAAACTTCACTTTCAGATGCAAAGTTTGAATTTTGTAATTACTTATAGATTTCAAAATACCACGTGACAGGATATTTCCTTACTTAGAGCCCAGAGTTTTCTCTTTCAACTAAAAATCTCCAAAACTGAGAAGGAGCCAGCGCCAACTGATTCTTTAAGGACCTCTGCTGCAGCAATTATTTCATCTCATCTCCTTATTAATAAGAAGACAGAATGAAACACTTGACCTTTTCTACAGTTTTAGTTTTCGTCTCATTTGTTCATACTGCTTTTCAGACACTCGGTGAGTCTATTTTTTCCTATCCCCTGCAAAAGTGGATGTGAAAGTGGGCATCTTTGTTGTCTTGCTGGTTTCTCAGGATTTTTAAGATTTTTTCACAGCTTTACAACTCTGCATTTCATATTTGTCCTAATGGGAATGGTCCACAGAAGTTTCCAAAAGACAGATACAGACATGTTGATTTACTTTTAAAGAGAGGGGAATATCCAAAATGGGGTAAAGCTGGGAATCAGAAGGAGAGAGTCACGTATGTGAATAAAGATTGCCTTTTGGGTACAACTTATTTATTGGTTATGTTTGCTTCTGTAAAGTAGATGGACTTCACAGTGTGCTCCATAGTCCTTGTCTGTATGTGTGACTGACTCACAAAAAATGAAAAGGATGAAGGAATTAAATAGGGTGTTGTATGTGTTTCTCCTAGCCTTAGCATGAGACTGTGTGGGATGAGATGGAACTTGTGGATTGATGTAAGACGTGGCTTCTCACTGTGCCTGAGAAGATGCCAGTGTAAAAAAAATGTTAGAAATATATGAGAGTCAATAACAGCTGTGGAATAACCACCACAGCTGCAAGGGTAAGGATGAGAGGGATAGTTAAGGCTCTGAAGCTGACCAAAGACAGATCACAGCTCTCTTTTGAAGTAAATATGATGATAATGTTCAAAGATGTGTTTTCTTTATCCTTCAGTTCATGAGATTTGTGGAGTGGAGTATATATCACAGCTTCCAAAAGCAAACATTGTTCCATGTGAGCTGTGACAGCACTACCCTGTGCAAAAAGGGGGTCTCCCACCTGCTCTGTGAGCTGGGAACCCAACCCAAAAGCAGAAACCCCACAGTTTCCAGCAAGAACTCCTATTATTAGACCCAAAAATTCTACGAGGGACAATAGCTGGTACTTAGGGGACTACACTAAGCACTTACTTACTGAGCAGTAAGAAATAAAAGATTTAATAATATTTAAAACTTTTTGCCTAAATGGCCAAGGAAAGAACAAACTAAGTCTCAGCTTCATATTTAGATTTGCAGAAGTGAAACTTCTGTATATTACTGAGCTGGTCAAAGTAATAGAGACTTTCTGGAAGAGTTCAAGAACTATTCTTTCCATCATAAACTCCCAGAATTTTCCCCGTTCACTACCCAACATTGGATTGACCTAACATCCTACACTTGTCCTAGAGATTTACTTTAGTGACTGGAGGGGTATCTCACTGCCTCTTATGAGTTATTCTCTCAGATGGATATGGCAGTGATGCTGCGTCTCTGTTTCCAGGTGTGAATTTGAGGCACAGAGGGCTGAGGGGCAAAACCTTGCCCTCCTGTTCTACAGGTCCTCGAACATTCCTTGTAGTCTAAATTTCAATCCCTCATGACCCAAAGCCAGTGAGAGCTGTATGCTACCTGACATTTTGAAGAGCATGCAGCTGTGTGCCCAGGCAGACTTGCTTTGTGTGTCACAGCACAGCTGCAGTTCTGGACAGCCCTTCCCAGCAGGGCCTACTTATCTCAATGGATTACTACATTAGGCTGCCTACAACCCTTAGGGAGTGTTAACTATGATGTGTGGCACTTACAATGCACAGGCAGGCAGGCCCACACCTATAGAATCTATATGCTCCTCGGTGTTGGTGCTTATGAGAATGTTTGTGATTTACTGTGCGAATTATGTTGACTTCTTATGACAGATGTACTGATGAAAGGATACTGGATCAAGGCAAGGTAACAAGTTGCCATTATATGGTTTTCAATTCCAAAAAACTCCCCAAAACATAACAGAACATGTCAATTCCAGGAGGAGCAAGAGTCACAGAAGGCTCATTCACTAACTGTATTAAGCACAAATGCAACCCCATGGAGAAGTATGTAACAGGAGCTAAATCTGTAATGCATAAAAGTGATGGCCAACTTCCAAATTTTCAGTAAAGGTCTCTTTTGGAAATCTTGAATGAAATGTACATTTCAGGAGAAGATGAAATTCCATTATTATGATCACATTTTTGAAGCTGTGCTAATGCAGTTTATGTGTTCTTACTCCTCTGTGTTGTGTTTACACGTATTTACTGAGCTGTACTTACTTTTCCTTCCCAGAATGAAGTGTCTTGAAAATACCATTTGATCCTTGTAAATATTTGCAGCCTCCTGACATGAGTCAGATCAGCATAGAATAAACAGCACATCTTTCTCCTCACAAGCTCCCCTCACCATGTGCTCACCCTAACCTCTTATTCTGAATGTTTTGTTTTACAGACAAGGATATATTCTTAATATACCATGAGGATACTAAGTTCTGTTTAATTGCTCAGAGTTCTGAGGCAGTCACAACAGCCACTTGCAAGAAAAACAGTGACTTACAAAAATTCAGGTGGGTCTCTGATCATCAACTAATGAGTGTGGCATTTGCACAATGCTTGGGAGTACCCTCCAAGAGAAACCAGGCTAAAATTTCTCTGTACCCATGCAACAAGAAAAGTGAATTCCAGAAATGGGAATGCAAAAATGCAGCCTTGGCAATCCAAGGGGAAGATTTATTTCTCAGTGCTGGAAAAAGAAAAGAAAATATTGCCCTGAAAACAGGATCAGAGGCAATGGATAAATGGAAGATCTATGAAACCATGGATGATTTGTGTTCTCAAGGCCATGAAGGTAAAGTTTAAATGTTAATCTTGATGGTTTATTGAATCCACTTGTTTCCCAACAGAGATAGGGTCTTTTGATTTCTGCTCCCCTTAGTCTGGTATCAGCTGTTCCCCCTGAGGCAATGGTTGACTAGAGAATGATTAGTTCACATATTCAGGCCTGTATCCCTCCATCCTGGAGAAACACAGCTGCTTGGGTTCAGACAGAATGCAGTTTGTGCAAAAAATGTGCATATTTTTTGTTCTTGACTTTTAAAGCAAATGTAGATGGAGGTTATTTTTAATTGTCAGTGTTAATCACTCTTCTCGGTGGTGCCTAGCAATAACACAACAGGCAGAAACTGAAGCACAGGAAGTTCCGCTTGAATACGAGGAGTAGCTTCTTTTACTAAGCACCGGAACAGATTATCCAGAGAGGTTGTGGAGTTTCCTTCCCTGGAGATATTCAGTAATGGTCTGGACACAGTCCTGTGCCACGTGCTCTGGGATGGCCCTGCTTGAGCTGGGAGGTTGGACCAGATGACCCATTGTGGTCCCTTCCAACCCGAACCGTTCTGTGATTCTGTGACTCTATAATCAAAGCACTTTATTTAACTGCATACTATTACTACTGAGATTGTATTAGTATTATGGATGAAAGGGAAAAATCTCTAAGTTTGATACATCAATATTAAATGTAAGGAAACAATTCCATGCATAATACCTTCAGTTGCTCTATGAGATTTCAGATGCCAAAAAATCCCACAACATTTAACAATTAAATTGATGGTTTACTTTTAATGAATGATAGGAAGTTAAGCTACATGATAAAAAGATAGCACTATTTTTAGAAAATTATATTTAATCATATGAGATAAATATCACTACAGTTCTTTCATAGTTGGCTATAGCATGAAACTGCTCAAGTTCCAGCTGGTACAGCTAATGATGTACCCCAAAAGCAAACTGTAAATTGCAATACCTACCAAGAACTTCCATGAAAGACATTGCTGGTGATAGCAGCTCCCCAGTCACACTTGTGTAACACTTGTAATGCTTTCTCCAGGCAGTCTTACGGAGAGTACAGACACATATATTCACATAGCCATATTAAAATTTCTCTTTTGCCCCCTCAGATCTGTTTACATTGTTAGGAAATTCCAATGGAGCTCCATGTGCCTTCCCCTTCCTGTTGAGTGGTAGGTGGTATGCTGAGTGCACGGCTGCTGGCAGGTCAGATGGTCTGTTCTGGTGTGCAACAACACCCAACTTCGACGTGGACCATTTGTATGGGTTCTGTCCAGCTGCTGGTAAGTCCCACATGCTGACACAAACCCTATAACACAACACTGTTACATAAATATATCAGTATTGAGATGCTGTTAATAATACAGAATGGAAAAACCTTGAAATGACCTAATTTTACTCAAAAATGTATCTTTCACTCAATAATATTCCTGACAGAAGTAACAAATATGTTTGCTAATAGCTTACAGTCAGGCTGAAAGTTGTCTGGGTGTGTCCATCTGTAGTTAAGACTCAGGAAAGAAAACAGTGTGCTTTAAATATGACTGTCTTCAGTACAGAATCACCTGAAAATTGAGATGTTATTCACAGTCTAATACTCACTGATATTTGTGACAGCAGTAGTCTAACCTTTTCTACCCAAGTAAAGCCCTGTTCTGTATAACAAGATTGGTCTAAAGTTCATGGGAGAATGTAGTTTATTTTCTGAAAGATATAAAATTAAAAGATTGGCTCAAAGGTTTTACGGAAATAACAGCTTCATCAGCATTTCCTTTTTAATGTTTCAGACTACATTACAAAAAAATGTTATCTCAACAGATAAAAGTATGGTCATTGGAGTGCAGGATCAAGAACACCAAAATACATGTTAATGAAGACATTAAAAATGCTGCCTCAAACCTAATTTTTCAGTGCAATACCACAGAATCAGAATCACAATTTGTCATTTTGATAGGAGCATTGCACTGGTAAACCAGGTTCAACTCACTCTCAACCACCATCATTCTGCCTGATTTGGTGAAAATTATTCTCTAGTGCAACATTGCAAGCAGTAGATTGAAAAATCCCATGACATCCTCATTATATAAACTAGAAAATATGAAGTATTTGGCATTATAAAATTTTTGGGACATTATCACTAATACTTGAGTCTACAGTAAAAAAGAATGTTAAAAATCTCTGAATCAGCAATAAAGAAACACAATAAGAAATAGAAAACTTTTTCTCTAACAAACCATTCAAGAAATTAAGTATTTTTTTCTCAAAAAAAGAGAAATTTAGGGCAAATTGTAATCACAGCTTATTTTAGTACTTGCCCAGGGACCAGTTTTGCTAACAGAGAGCTCTCAGAAGACAATTTCAACGTTCCAGTTATCTAAAACACATGCAGATTACAAATACAACCTCAATTCCGTCAGCTGCTCCTCACAGGGCCCTTCACCAGCTCTCTTGCCCTCCTCTGGATGTTCTCCAGCACGTCAAGACCTTCATTGTAGTGAGGCCCAAGACTGAACTGAGTATTTGAGGTGTGGCCTCACCAGTGCTGAGTACAAAGGGACAATCACTGCCCTGGTCCTGCTGGCCACACTGTTCACACTGTTGCTGATCCAGATCAAGATGCCATTGGCCTTCTTGGCCACCTGGGCACTCACTGGCACTCACTGGCTCATGTTTGGCTGGTTATCAACCAGCACCCCCAAGTCTGTTTTCACTGGACAGCTTTCCAGCTGCTCTTCCCCAAGCCCATAGCGTTGTAAATGTGATTATTGATGGCATAATTTCACAAGAAAGATTTCATTACTGGAAATGTTTGTATTTTGGTTGTGTTTCAGCCAAGAATAAACTTGGGCATAGCCTATGGGCTGCTGAACAGGTTCTCAGGGTAGACAACGACCAAGATACAGTTTTGATTTATTGACTTCTTTATAATATTTTTTTTCTCCTGGAGGTTATAAAATTTGAAGGGGAAAGTGCAAATAAAGGATGAAAGGCTCATCACTGCTAATGTCAATGACAAACCCTCTTTTCTTAACAAAGAACAAGATAACTTGTGGGTCTGAGCCTTATTTGCTCCAAAATGTTATTTCTCAAGTAAGCTTGCAGTTAAATTTTGCCGTAACATTTTGTGTAAAATGTTTATTACAAACTCAGGTATTAAATCTCCTTTCTCTCACACAGACAGTGACAGATTTTGGAGTACAGACCCTTTGACAGGAACCTACTACCAGATAAACCACCAGTCAGCTCTCACATGGCACCAAGCAAGGAAGAGCTGTCAGCAACAGAATGCAGAATTATTAAGTGTCACGGAGATACATGAACAAATATATCTAAGAGGTGAACTAATATGCAAGTCTCAGTAAAAACTGTTTCAAAAGGTTTTTTTGAGTGATTGCAAAAGTTTCAGTGCTTTAATCACATTACAGTGAATAGCTGATGTAAAAAAATGTACTAATATAAAATATATGTACTAATCAGAAATAGCAGAACTACAGTATATTAAGCTTTTTATAGATGGAACTTCTGTAAGTTGTGGAATTACCATTTGAAATTATTTATATTATTATTATTTATATTTTACTAAAAAAACCTAAGAATTTCCAGCAAATTAAGCAAAAGTTGGCTCAGTCTCAGAAAACACCAGAAAGGTCCCAGAAAGGGATCTTAAAAGAAGAAACAACATTTTAGGAGGCAGCCATTATATGACTATTACATTATATGCAATGTATTTATATGACATGTTCTACGATTTTATTTTGTGTTAATAAATCAGTATTCTTCACATATATCTAATGAAATAGTATTTTGGAAATACAATACAAAATTTAGACAGACTTTATAGATTTATGCATGCTCTGTGGAACAAAGGTCCTATATCAATTGAACCACACACAAGAAAACTTGTAACAATATTAATAGCAATTCAGTCTTTCAAAGTTTATTGTTTACACATAAGTGTAGAATAGCATTAAGTCCAGATAAAATAATATGTAAAATAATCTTTTTCAGTTCTCTACTCTTTATCTAGAGAAAAACCCTATGAGTTTGTTACCAATAAACATGAATTCTGTACTGAACTTACACACCACCAGGCAGACTTTCACTATCTTCTTCTAAACTTTGGAAATGCAGAAGTTTTCCTAGAAAATCTCATTAGAATTCAATTCTTTTGGTTACCTAGATTTGATTGACAGCAGGAGATCCTCTCTCTGGATTGGGCTTAACAGTCTGAATCTCAAGAGCGGCTGGCAGTGGAGCGGTGGCTTTCCCTTTAGATACTTTAACTGGGCACCAGGTAGTAATCTTTTTAAGCAATTTTTGGAATTAATATTTCCCACCAATATGATGAATGCATAATAAATGCAGTCCTGTAGTATTCCATACGAACATGAGGAAAGGGAGCTGCATGGCGAGACACGTAAAACAAAAAATCTGAGAATGATGCTTTTCTTCACTAGATATAACTCACGGAATTTCAAGCAGAAGAGCTAAATAACCTCATCTCCTATCAGAGGCAGATAAAGTAAAAAGCGCTAGTTGAGCTGTAGCATACTGGGAATGCCTTGAGTCAGTGAAATCCTGTGTGTCTACAACTCTCACAGTGTTGTCAGACCCTGCATTCTGCAAGGGCTCAGCTGTCAGTGAGCATTGCTCTTGCAAAGGCTTCCTCTTCACTTCTTGTGCTTTTTTTGCTCTTCTTCTGTCATTCAAGAGGCTGTAAATAGAGTTTATGGCATTGACAATTTATCTTTGAAAGTCACTTAATGATTTCCATGGCAAAAGTCGGTTGCAGCAAATTCTGAATAAATGCAAGCATAGTCCATCTTTTGGCGTTCCCAAGTCTCAGAGGTGGCACAGAGGATGAAGGGAAGAGCTGCTGAGTCTGGTAGAAGATTTTCTACCTTCTGCCGAGCTGGTCAAATTCCTCAAGATTTGCAGGGCTGAGGAATTGGCTCTCAGGTCAGGCAGCCCGCACGCCCAGAGCTCCCGTATCCCCACACAATGGCTATGATCATGAGTTAATCTACACATTTCCAGTTCACAGCAGAATTGTTTTAAGTTGTACATTTTGTGGGGAGAGGGAAAAAAATGTAATTCATCACACTGTGGGCCTCTCTGAGAAGAAAACACTGATCATTTCCCAGGGATAGTGACCCTGGAGAAACTCCTGGAGTGTTGGTTGAAGAGGCAGGCAGAGGAGAGACTCAACAATTGTGAGAGAATGTCAGGAGGTTCTGCTTGCAGCAAGGAGCAAATCTGCATTCACTTTCCAAAGGACATGCAGAAAGGACCAATATTCTGTAATCAAATGTGGCAGAAAGTGTGAAGTATGCAACAAGCTTTGAAAGAAATGTTTTGATGGGCACTTCTAAATTACATTTCCTTATCTCTGGAAGAAAAATAATTGTAGGAGTGAAATTATGAGCCCATAATTTACACATGAATAGGCTATAAGTAAATTGTTCTTTTAGCTGCTGACATAAACCCTATGCTACATAAAAATAATTTGTTTTTTATCCCATGAAGGAAGCCCTGAGCCTGAGTCTGAAAAACTCTGTGCAGTACTAAATCCCAGAAGAGATGCTAAATGGGAAAATCAGCCATGTGAGCTGAAACTTGGCTATATCTGTAAAAAGGAAAACTCCACAAAGGATCCTTTAATTCTTCCATCGGGTATGTCAAGCAAATAAAAAACCTTTTGATAAGGACATAATCTGTGTCACTAAAGTTATATTTAATGGCTATTTAAAATGAAAAGAAAAAGCAAGCAGTGAAATTTGTTTTTCTGCTATGATGACTGGTACAGAACAAAGCATACTGTGATTTCTTTAGCGCAATATAGTTTAATACTGAAAATGTTCCTGGAGCCCAGTAACCACAAAAGCATTTTATACTCTATGTTATTATTCACAATTCCAGAGGCACTGGGTTAAGCCAGACGCTATCATGAAAGTATCATGGTCTGCATGGACATGAAAATAGTGTTAGAGATGCTTCACCCTTCCTGCAGTGCATTCTAAAGGAAAACACTGAGGTTTGTCACAGAAGGCTTGGAAAAATGGCACCAGTAGGCTTCCTGATGTAGCAACTTATTGATGGGGTAGCCTGTAACCTAGAAAGATGGCAAAAAAGAGCAACTTCCTTCGGGCCACCTTTCTACTATACTTCTTTCTGGTTTATTTAATGAGAGTTGGCATGGAAAGCCATGTGTGCAGAGAATTACTTGTGCTGCAGTAATAATGCCTTTATGAAAGATAAAAAACATAATTGGCTGGGGTATACTGTGTGGAAATACTACATACCAAATTCCTAAATATTCCTCTGGCCAGTGAATACTTCACACTAGTGAAGCCCAGCAACAACTGTCTCCAGTCTTTTCCTCTTTTGTTTAAATGAAGTATGGTTTCTGTAAAAGTACAGAGAGCAACAACATACAGACTAAAATACATGCGTGAGGAATGAAGTACTGCTTATTTGTCACCACTTCATTTTCATAATTAACTGATTTTAAATGTAATTGCAGTTATTCTAGACTTCAGTTTGCACCATTTAAAAACTTGAAATATCTATTGGTTTTGAGGGGATGTAGAGCCTGTTAAATGCCCAGAAGAATGGTTGTCCTATGGAGGTCACTGTTTCATGGTTCATAGAGACCCCAAAGTATGGAGAGAAGCCCTGATTTCCTGCAATGAGAGCAATGGCAACCTGGCCAGTATCCACAGCCCTGAGGAGCACGGCTTCATCCTGTCTCAGCTTGGCTACAGTGAGTATTTCTACAGGGCAGTGTTTGGTACAGATAGAGAACTATACTGTTAGAAATCTTACAGGATTAAAATAAAATAATTCTTGCTTGTTTGTTATGAATGTTCATAGAGAAGGCCACAGATATATAGGTTAGAAAAAACCCAAATGCCAAAAACCCACAAGAGGAATCATTATTCTCTCTTCATTTTCATTTTAATTCTTTTCATTTTGATTTTCATTTGTTTTTCACTGCATGAAATCACTTGAAGGAAATAGCAGCTCTAGTTACTGCAGCATTTGAGTGGATTATCTGCATGAGACACCTTGTAGCTGTTGATACAGTAATGGACTTTACTGATAAAGCTGAGGAATCTCATTTCCTGCTGGTATCTCATTTTTATCTTCATTTTTTATCTTCTTGAAAGAAGAATGTGAATTACATTTTAAAATAAACTCCTTCATCTTTTAATACAGATGAATTTGCATTGCAATATTGCAACTTCAGCTCATTTCATAAAATCTTGCTCCTATGGACTGTTTTAACTTGGGTAATAACACAGATTAATTTCTGTCCTTAGAAGCTGTGGATGAGCTGTGGATTGGCTTGAACGACCTCAAAACTCAAATGTACTTTGAGTGGAGTGATGGGACTCCTGTGACTTATACCAAGTGGTTGCCTGGAGAACCAACTCACGAAGTCACTGGCCAGGAAGATTGTGTCATTATGGCAGGAAAGGTGAACCATTCCACATGAATCACAGTGTGGCACTGTACTATTTGAGTTATGGTTATATTTCTAGGGAGATTTTTAATGCAATTTAGCACAGTTGCTAAGTTGCATAGAATCAAAGAATGTAATCTTTATTCACTCAGACATATGGTTGTTCTAAATTAAATATAAAATGAAATTACATATAACTAGTAAATGTTCATATCTGATTGTGAGTGTACATTATATACCAATCAAACCTTAACAGTCTGGTCATGCCACTTAGCTTAACGTAACCTCACCTCCAAGCTCAAATACTTGGAATCCATTAAAAAGTACAGATCTTCACATTGAAACGGTATTTTCAAAAGAATGATAATGTTTCTAAAGGAAACAGGTTCTGCCTCACTGTTTTTCACCTCTTCCCAAATGGCAACTAGGATGGATACTGGGCAGACAGTGCCTGTGACAGGAAGTTTGGCTACATCTGCAGAAGAGACCCACTACAAGGAGTCTCTGGGACAGCAAAGACTGATCCTGCCTGCCTGAAGGTAAGAAGAAAGCATAACCAAGAATCTGGTTAGCAAAATTTCACAGGCTCCACTTGACATTGAAACTATCTTTTTTTTTTTCCTTTCCTAAAAACTGTTATTCTACAACAAATTCGGGATGATAATTTTCACTACATTCCCATATAAGGAATAATAAGAAGTCAGGCCTATTACCTCTCAGAACTGTTTGTGAAAGGGGCTAAAACCATTCCTGTGGTTGTCTGCATATTTGTTATATTGTTCTGCAACCATCTGTGGTTATCGAACATGTAGTAGGGACTGGTAACAATTTCTGGACTATGTGGCATGATGCCAGATGATGACAAATCTCACTACTGAAGCCAAATCAAAACAATAAAATCCTTTTTATGGGTGAATTTGTTTGGAGCAAGTTATTGTATCCTACCAGTTTTTTTCCTTCTCTTTTCCCTCTTTTTACTTTCCTATTTATTGCTATTCTGTATTTAGTAACCTTTCCCACAAGCCCATATGGGGAACAGAGCTGAGACTCATTGTGCTCGATGGAGCTAAGCAGCAGCCAAACACTGAACACAGAGTTTATTTACCTTTCTTGGGTGCAGCAACCAAATCTTGAGTTGGCATAAAATGGAAAAGTGACTTGGAATTCAGCTGTAATTTCGAGGATTTTGTTCTTTAATGGTCTCTATGTTATCTCTTCAGTCAGACTTTTTAGGTGACCTGACTAATTAAATCAACTAATTAGTCTATTTACTGTTCCTTTAGCCTTGAAACATCAGGAAACTTGAGTCAGCATCTCTACTACAACACAGACTTCTTGTTTCTAAGCAAATAATTATTTTATTCACCTCATTCTGAATGCACTCTCCATTCTGTGTCTCTCTTTTTTACCAGTAAAAATTTATCCATTATTATCAAAAAAGTGAGACTCATAGGTACTTGAGGAGATTGAGACAAAGGACACGGACCCTGCTGGATGTAATAAAACAGCAAGAAAAGCCAGTTTATTACAGAAATCACCAGCATTTATAGTTCTCTAACTTCCAGACAAATTCCCCTACTTAAACTTCCTTTGCCTCGGTTCCCACAGCAACACTATCAAGTCCTTGCAGGCACCTCCTTGTGCCAGCGGTGACCTTGTCTGCATCTTCTTTGCCAAAGTGGTCAGGTTGCGGCATCTTCTTCGCTCCATCTTTGCTTCTTGTTCTTGCCTGGAGTTTTATCTGGCGCACAGCTTCTGCTGAACCAGGGCTAGAAGATCTGCACAGCTATCAGCTTCCGTCGCTGTCTGGTTCCTGACAATTCTCCCTCTCTTCTTAACAATTATTACTTGTTTTATTTATTTCTTAATTAATATCTGAATACATTGATTTAAGTAAGGTAAGCATATTACTATAATTAATCATAATTCTTAGTACAAACATTCTTATTTTGATAAATTTTTAATCTATTTAGTGATTTTCTAGTTTTTAAAAAGACTGTTAAACTAATTAGTTTTATCTACTATTTTTAATTTGGTTACATTACTTTGCAAAGGTTTAATACTCACATGAATTGATTGTGAGTGATTAGAAAGATTTATACAGTACATTTTATCAAAATCTTTACATTTATGTCTGTGTGTTAAAAGTGAAAAATTAATAGCAGTTCTATTTTGTAATGTAGTATGTCTAATTGAATTGACTAACATCAGTTAGTTATTCTGTTACAGTAAGTGAAGTAGTATTAGTTTGTCGAGTTAACTAGTAGTTTCGTTTATTTAGCAATTTCAATGTTTTTTTGGTTGCTACTTTTGGAGTAAAAACGCTGATGCAGTGAATAAAAGTTGAGGTTATTACTGTAATAAGGGGTAAATCTACGAATACTGTGCTTTTTTCTCTGTGGTAATCTGTGTTGCAAAATTATGGATGTGTTGGGTGCCAACAGCAAGAATTGTTTGAAACTACAAGGGTTTCTTTTTATATGTGATGGGATAGCAGTTCAAGTTCTATTTCTACAAATAAAAACACTCTTGTAGGTAATAATAATGGAGTATTAGTAGAGCGAGAGATATATTTGGACATGCAATTGTACTAGGCACTTTTGGTTTTAAATGTGGGTTGCATCGGAGAAACATTTTACGCTTCGGATCAGTCGTTCCCAGAATAATTAAATTTAACACAAAGGTTTATTTTTACGGACCTCAAAAATTCTACTTCTTGAGGTTCAAGGGTTGTGTGATTAAATCTCTTCTTTCTGCACTGAATGTTTGCTAAACTGAATTTCCATTAGTACACCGGAATTCAAATTAATACACAATCACATTAGGTTATATTAAAAAAATGTTGTTTTATGAGTGTTCACTGAAATTCAAGTACTAGAACATATGCTTTTTTTTAAATGCAAGCATATTTCATGTGTTCTTGACAGGGTTGGGAAAGGTATGGTTTTTACTGCTACCTCGTTGGACATACCTCTGTAACATTTTCAGAAGCAAAGAAAACCTGTGAAAGGAGCAGTGGTTATTTAACAAGTATCGGACACAGGTATGAAAAGAGTTCAAAATATATCAGATATACATATATAAAAATATATGTATATCTGATGCAATAATATTGGAATTTTAAAAAATAGTTGAGAACTTTTTGAAAAAAAAAAAAAAGAAAACCAAAAAAACCCAGAATATCCTTTGTGTGAAGGAAAAAAATAGAATAAACACAGTATGGCTTTTCTAACTAAACATAATTTACACATCAATGTTTCCTGTACTTTGAAAGAACAGACAAGAGCAGCTTCTACTCTGTAAGGAGCAGTTTTTCAGTATAGCACAGCTTCACCCCCTATTGCAGCTACTGCACCTGGGACCCAGTTAAACAACATACTCCCCGAAAGAGGAAACCTAATGGAGAATCTATTCATTCTAGCTGGGTGAAGTTTGGGATGCTGAGGAGTGGAAGATGAAAGGAAACTAGGCTTAATCCCATCTGACTCCTTTCATTTCAGATATGAGCAAGCCTACTTGACCAGCCTCATTGGTCTGAGCTCTGAGAAGTATTTTTGGATTGGTCTCTCAGACACGGAAGAGCAAGGGAGTTTCAAGTGGGTGACTGGTGAAGGTGTTCTGTACACAAACTGGAATGCAGCAATGCCTGGTACTCTACTGATGCTGAATGATTTTTCCTTTTTCCTTTTATATGTTCTCTGTATTCTTTACACATATATTTGTAGCCCATTATTGTATTAGCAGCTAGTCCCAGTACTTTTCCCTACCTTTTCCTTAGCCAGAAAGACAAAATATATTCCAGAGCTCCAAGCCTCAGGGGGGCACAAGGTCCCTATCCTATCCTATCTTGGTTCCTTCTAGGAACCAAGGCCGAAAAACAGCTCTTCAAGACATATTTTCATAAACAAAGTTTAGTTTCCGTCTGAGGGGGGAGGATTTAGAGAGAGTTGAACCAAGGGAAATTGCCTCACCTCTTATGTCTCTAATTGGTGATTTTTGTCAAATACACTGATTTGCTAAATGTATAAAGCTGTATTCACCCCATGTGGGGATGGGCATTTTGTGGACATTTTCCATATCTGGCCCTGGAGGCCTTCAGTAAAGACCAACCTTTATATTACCCCCTATACTAATATTATCTCAAAAGTGTGTTGCTTCATTTCGAGGTTCTTTAAGGCATCACTACCACTGGACTAAATCTATGCTACTAAGGAACTCTCTGTGCTCCCTAATTCTAAACTGTTTTCCAACTTTGATAAATCCATGATGACACATAGGAACATTTCTGCCTTTGAAACTGAAGTGTCTTTGATACAAGCATTTGGGGCTGCAAACTGAATCTTGGGTTCAGTTTTGGGTGCCTCACTACAAGAAAAACATGGAGATGCTGCAGCATGTCCACAGAAGGTCAACAAAGCTGGTGAAGGGTCTGGAACATGAGTGGCTAAAGGAGCTGGAGGTGTTTAGCCTGGAGAAAAAGAGGCTCAGAGGAAACTTTATCACTCTCTACAGCTGCCTGAAAGGAGGTTGTAGTGAGGTGGAGATCAGTCTCTTCTCCCAAGCAACAAGTAATAGGGAAAGAGGAAATGGCCTCAAGGTGCATCAGGAGAGCTTTAAATTCGATACTCGGAAAGATTTCTTCACAGAAGGGGTGCTCAGGCCTTGGAATAGGCTGCCCAGGGAAGTGGTCGAGTCACCATTCCTGGAGGTATTTACAAGACGTGAAGATTTGTAGACATGGCACTGATGGTTTAGTGGTGGGCCTGGTGGTGCTGCGTTAATGCTTGGACTCTACAATCTTACAGATCTTTTCCAACATAAATTACTCTATGATTTTCTATGATGCCATGAAAATATTTATTTTCTGACTCCTCATTGTTTATAAGACCAAAATGAAACTGAAGGGAAAAGATGAAATCCCTTCCAGCCTTGGCAATGAGCTGCCAAAGCTTTGCCATAAGTGGCAGAGGAAAGAGGCAGGCAAGGAGTTGTTCATGCACTCAAAGGGAAGGACTCGGCTTACTGGTTTCCTCTTTTCACAAAGCTCCTCCTCTGAGTGGACAATACACTTAATATTTCAAATAGTCTTGTGTAAATTAATTACATAAGCTGTAAAAATGTCAAGGGAGCCTCTTTAAAAAATATTTCAAATTTTTTTGTATCTCACAAAGGGAAGGAAGCCGGTTGTGTTGCCCTTAGGACTGGAAATGCAGCTGGACTATGGGATGTTCAGAACTGTGAAGTAAAGGCAAAATTTCTCTGCAAAAAATTAGCTGAAAAAATCACTGTTCCTGTCACTTCTGAAACCATTTCTGATTCCAAATGTCCCTTGGGTTGGGATACAAGCAATAGCACTAATTCATGCTTCAGAGTAAGTATTGTTTTTTACCATAATCCTACTCGTGAGAGAGCACCAAATAGATAAGTAATCTAAACATCACAGAATGGCATATGATATCACAAATGTAGCCAGTTTTTACACAACTATTCAAATATCACTGCTGTTTTCACTCTATCAGTGGTAAGTAAGGTTATCCAATTACTTTCAAATCCATATTATAATGGATAATTGTAATGGAAGGTTTACGTATTTTTCTTAGGCAAGGCAGCCAGCAGATTTATGTTTAGCGCACTGAAAACACAGTGTTCTACCTGCATCTACAGGGTTTTGTGAGAGAAGAAGACCAAAAGAAAACATGGTTTGAAGCCCGAGATTTCTGCAGAGAAATAGGAGGAGACCTGGCTGCCATTAGAAGTGAAGAAGAGCAAACAGTGATAGAAAACTTAATAAAGTGAGCAAGTGAACTGTGTAATAATTGATATTTTGGTATAACAACACATTATGTAGTAATAAATTATAATATTCTTGTGTTGCTCCTGAGATAATTAGTTTACAAATCTATCTGGTTTTCATCATCATAATAAGAAAATAACTGAGAAAATGTCTCATATGAGTAATGCTTTCAAAGAATTTTTTGGAGTTCCTAAAATGTGTCATAATCTGCAAACATTTTAAATTCAGATAAAAACCAACCCAACAAAAAAATTTGTTGAATGCTTCTCCACAGACCCTTTTCTAAGTTTGTTTAGTGAACCATTTGGAAACTAAACTCTGTCTTCCAGTAGCCCTGAACATTTTATTTCTGAAAAAAACCACTATAATCACAACATCAATGTAGAAAACCAACATGTGTTTTCAATAAAACCATTTGCAAAGTAGAAAATTTTAAGGTGTGACCTTCATTTACTTGCCAATGGGAGTTTGCTGATCAACAGTACTTTTTATTTTTAAAATTTCTGCTGTATTTAAAGTTCAATAAGTGTCAGAGTTATTGTCCCATGTAACTTTTTAAATTGAGCAAAGCTAACAACATATATCCTCTTCCACTCTACATTTTTTTTCACACTCTAGAAAGAAATCCTCATCATTTCAGCCTTTCTGGATAGGTTTGCAGTGTTTGGATCCTGATGGTGGGCTTTCCTGGAGTGATGGATCTCCGGTGAGTGTTTCAACATGCCAGTTTCCTTCTGTTCTGACACTTTCTGTTGGAGACGTTTCCATGACTGGTGTGTATGAAAGCTATATAAGAATTCCCAAAAATGTCTATTTTGCAGCTGGGTAACTCTGAATCACTATTCTTCATACCAGATTGGAAAAAACCAAAAAAGGCCAATAAACCCTGAGGTTATACCATCACAACATTGATAAGACAGAGGACTACTTTCAGCTACAGAGATGATATCCATGTCACAAATAAATGAGAAAGGTCTCTCCTGATTTTTGTTAGTCTCTGGTGATAAATTGCCATGTTCCTTTTTCCTGCTTTTGATTTATAATCTCATTTGATTCCAGTTTTTGTGGGACAGCTACAGTCTGTTAGATATTGCATAAACTCATAGCCTTTCTTTCCTCTTGCAGAGTATTTGTAATTACTTTCATAGCTCACATTGGCTTCACAGCCAGAGGAGGAGAAAAAGGAGTGATTGGAAACTTCTGCTCTACTTCTCATTCCTTACAAAGTACAATTTTCCCCCTGTAGATAAGATTAAAAGCCACAGGTGTGTTTTCTCTGCAGGTGAATTATAAAGCAAGAAATTATTTTTATGATACTGCATTTCAAGATTGCGGAGCAATCAGTGAAAACCCTTCCCCGTCATGGATTAAGGAGCACTGTGAATACAGTCATAACTGGATTTGTGAAATAAAGAAAGGTAGATTACTTTTTACTCTAAACTCACCTTAGGAAGAAATTTAAGCTGAATCCATTCTATCAAAACAGGAAGCTGTAAAGTTACATATTGGTAGAAAATTTGGTTGATTTCACAGGAATTTTGCACACTGAAAAGTAGTTCAAGACATATAAATACCTTTGGAAGATAAGATTTCATCGGTTAACAAAAACTTTTTTTTTGTTTCATTATAAAAAGTGTATTCCATGTTAAGCTTTACTGAAATTACACTTCTTTATGTAATTATGTAATAATAGAAAATAAGATGAAAGCAATCTCAAGAGCTTACCTTGCAATATTCATTGCTCTGCACAAAAGCAGATTTTTGTTAAAACAGTTCTGACTGACTGAGGGAGAAAGAGAGTATTACAATTGGAAAAAAAAGAAAAAAAATATTATTTTAAATTTCCATATCCTTTGTGAAGTGAAACTTCACTCCTCTGCTCATATGTTGGTACACAACAACACATTAGTCACCTACTCTAAGTTAAACAACACTACCAGCATCATAGAATCAATCTTTTTGTAAGATGACATGTAATGACAAGCCTGTAACAACAGGCCTGCTGTAACAAAAAGATGGTAATGAGAGCTTCAAAAATACTTCATACTTTAAGACAGGTTCACATCTTCGTCTTATGCTAGTAGAAAAATCTTCTCTATTTCTGTGGTTTTTTCTCAGCTACTGTTAGGAAAAATATTCAGTGAAATTAGAGAGGAATCAATTATAGCTATGCGTTGGGCAGCATATTTCACTTCCCAGACTAATAGAAATGTTCCTTTGGTGGCTCCCCAGGCTCCTTCACACTAGTTTCAATTGCTACTTTTCTAAAAAACATAATTTCTGTGCTGCTGAATTATTCAAAACAATCTGATTCTAACCAAGGCACATAGTCTCAGCTTCTCATACTTACAAAGTAATCGTCACAGACCTCTATCTCAAAGAAATGTTGTGAAGATACTTTTCCTGGTAAGTTCCTTTGTAAGTTCTCACCTGCATGATCACCACAGCTAAAAATCATTAGCAAAAGTGTCAATAGTAGCTGTTTACTGTTAATTATTAGTAGTATTTGAATGGCAGAAATTACAGCCTGAAGAAATTGCCATCATTAGCCAGCAGTGCATAATGGCATGCTGAAAGATGCTGAAATAGACATAATACTTTGTACTTCCAAAACAGATTTATTAGGATTTTTCTTTTAAATCTTGTAACCATTTTCTTTTTAAGCTTGTAAACAATTATACAATAGATTATTTTTAAAAGCTGACATATTTCTTTTTTTAAACCAAGCATGTGTTCACACACTTAATAAAATGTAATTACATATACAGCAACACAAACATTGCAATACATTCCTGTGGGGAAAAAAAACATAGAATCACAGAATGGTTTGAGTTGGAAAGGAGCTTAAAGATCATCTAGTTCCAACCCCCAACCTTTGATCAGTTTGCTCAAAGCCCCAGTCAGATGGCCTTGAGATTATAAAGGTGACATGTCTTACATTTTTATACCTCTTAGCCTTGCCTGTTTAGAGACACATTGCTCCGATATCACACTCCATGTGATGTGGAAGTTTTTAGCTTAAATTATTTTTCAAAAAGTAGTAATGTAATTCTTCTCAAAGCAGCTACACAGAAAAAAAAAGTTTCACAAACAACTAAATACTAATAAAACATAAAATAGTTTAAAGCAAAACTTTGTTTAGTATCTGAAATTCTTGTTCAAATACAAGACAATGTCCACAAAAAATTGCTTAAAGTCTACCAACATTGGAGTATTTTCACTATTTAGTGAAATAGTGAAGTATTTCACTATTTCAGAAACAAGTATTCATTCAGATTAACTTCAGCCATCCAATTTAGGCAACATTCAAGATGTACAAGATGCACTCATCAAAAATCTACCAAGACAGAGATGTAGGCCTGTAATGCATCTTTTATTCCCTGAACATCCATTTTTAACTTTGCACCAAAGAGGCTATATAAATATATTCTGCATTGAATACACAAAATGTGGAAAGTTAATAGACATTAAAATAGTTTCCACAAATTGAACGCTTATACTGGCTCATTGTTTGGGACATGTTTTACATGGGTTTTTTTTACCGCATTTCATTACAGGGACATCCTTGAAACCAGAACCTCTGGGCCCTTCTGCCAGTAAGCTTCTATTTATTTTCACTTATCTAAAGGATGGTGCCGTGTAACACCACCAGCTTTGCATAAGAACTGTGAAGAATGCAGAGATTTCTTCTCTGTGTTGCAGCATATGAAGTCACAGAAGATGGCTGGATTCTAAAAGACAACAAACAATATTTTTTCAGCCCAGAAAAGGCCTCTATGGAGAAAGCCAGAACATTCTGCAAAAACAATCATGGAAATCTTGCTACAATTGGAAATAACAGTGAAAGAAAATTTTTGTGGAAATACGTAAGGGGAGATTTTGTTATGTTATCCACTGCATGGCTTATATACCCTCTGTATATATCCTGTTTGTGAAGCACAGAAGTATGTGCTTGTTGCATAACATTACTACATTTTATTAGGATTAGGTTTAAATATTCTATGAAAAAATATTTATTCTACTAAATGAATCTTCACCTTAGGAAAAAACATGCAAAAGACTTTACTGTTTACTAGGGTGGGTATATTCTTGTCTATTCTAATCTGAATGCAGTTCTGCCCGTGACCAAATATATAAGGAGCAATGAACCGGCAGAGTAGGTGTGTTCTCAGAAAACTCTCCTTCTGACAAGGTGTTACCTCCCACCTGAATATCATATTCTAGAATGCAGTGTTGCACGTAGATGTGAGGCAACTGCCAGCGTGGCTTTGATGGTCCTATCTGATGGTCATGTTGCTCTCCAAAACAGCTTTTCAAAGAAAGTCTTAGCCTGGTCCAGGTTAGACTGATGATTCAAACAATCCTTCATGGATGTCCTGCACCATGACTGAAGCACAGCAGGGGAATGCTGACAACTTAATAGCATGGATGGTGCCTCAAACCTCTGCCATAATCCTTCTTGGTTTGTTAACACCAACATAGCCACACAAACACCTTTCTGATTCACACTATTAGATGTCTGCTTTTACTGTGAGAGAAAGGATATGACAGGAGGAGAGCTCAGACAGCTTGAGACACAAGAATTACATAGCTGCTTAAAACAAAGAAAGTATCAAAAATTTTATACGAAATTGTTTTTCTCAAGCCTTCTTTGACTTTTTCTTTGTAAATTGAGAACAGAACTTTGAAAGCTTTGATCATACCAGTAATGCAGCCAAAAATGGGCATGTATCAATAAAAATAATAAATCAAAACTGTAAGTTGTATGGTATCTCAGGTGACTGTACACAATCATTTAAATGATATGTATTCATCTCTTTGTTTCCACAGCACAAAATTTACAGTTTTTTTGTATTAGATGACTAACAAGTATTAAAAAACACTAATTAAAAATATATTTTTATGTTTAGATCTTAAAAAATGGCAAACTGGACTCATATCTCATAGGATTAATCCAGAATGCTGATCGACAGTTCAGGTAGGTAAATAAGCTACATCAAGATCCATAAAGAGCAGTTGTAGGAGTATTGTACTGCCAGAGCTCCTTCTGGAGGAACCACTGCAAAGGAGTTAAATGCAGATTCAGAGAGTGATAATGCATGTTGAAATGTGTGCTCTCCCTTGGTAAAACTACATTGTACAAACACTGTTCTAAATGGAATTTTTATAGGGGATACATATGTATGAATATGTAGATAGTATCTGTTGAAAATAAAGGCATTTTGGTCTTTGACTTGATATTCAGGGATTTGATGTAATGCTAATGGAAACTCAATTTACAGACAGACAGGCTGTAATTTTTTAAAAATATTTTTAACATGTTAAGCAAGATTTTTCTCAACTGTTTCAATGACTTTGTCTGAGCAACCACTACTGTTTTTCAGTTGGATGAGCGGAAGCCCAGTGCACTATGCAGCTTGGGCACAGGGTGAACCCAACTTTGCACTAGCTCAAGAAAATTGTGTGGTTTTGTATAAAAAAGATGGTGAGTTACACAACTCTGGTTTTTAAAGTAATATTACGGCTGCTGCTCTTCTAATGTTTGTTTAAAAATCTCTTGTCAATTTTCACCCATTCTTTACCAGAAATTTTGAGAAACATGTATAATAAAGAATAGTCATTATATCTGAAGTTTCTTCAGGGACAATATTATCCATAAAAGTGGAGTATAAGATATTGATTTTAACAGGGAATGCAGTGGCAATTTGATCACTGATGTTTCAGCTGCACAAAGAAAATGCTCTATTCAAATCAACAGCAATTATTTTTTTAAATAATTATCATTAGATAATAGTTATTTGAAAATAATTCTTAATAATACAATTTAAATTTATAATAATAGTTTTATAATTTGTTTTTTAATAATCGATAATTGTTTTAATAATAAGAGAATAGCCAGCAAAGGAATAGAACATATATGGAGTTTCAATTCTATGGTGCTTTGACTGACAAAGCATTACTTTACACTTGCATCTTTCAGTGCAACAAAGCTGTCTGGGAGGGTTCTACTCAGAGGCCATCTCATCTGGCCACCTCCCCAGTCACAGCAGGACCAAAGTGCCCCTGTATACAGGGATAATGGGAGGTAGATGCACGTTATCACGTTTCCAGGCAGATTGCTTCTGAACTTATAAGCACAGAAACCAGTTCACTTTCCCACAAATTTCAATCTTATTCAGTGTCTTATTACCTAAACTTCAATTGATTTCAGGCTTGTGGAATGATGTCAGCTGTGGTTTTTCCCATGGCTATATCTGTGAGAGGCACAGAGGTTTTATAAATGCAACCCTCCCTTCAGCAGTACCTTCAACTCCTGGAGGATGTCCTGCAGACTGGATTTTATTTAAAAATCAGGTAAGATACTTTCATCTAAGCACAATGATATTACTGCTTGGGAAGGTACTTAAACACGAGGCCTTTTGTCTCTCACACATCTTTTGTCAGTTGCATTAAAAAATGAACCTATTGGCTAATTACTTCAAAATGGTCGTTTTACACATTTTTAATTGCTTTCCTGAGAAGTGGTCACCTGAGGTACATTGGGAGAACTGCTACATTGCATATATGTTTCAAAAAATTGAAGAACTGAACTAATCTGAAAGCACCAGGCATAGCACAAAATCAGTCATTTGAGATGGAGCAAATCAGAAATAATACAACGTTTTTCCAAACAGACTTCAATGTAATGCTTGCCTCTTCCCAAAAGGGACAAACTTGATGTGCTTAATAATCGAGGGTTCTGTTTCCTAATATATACAGTATTGTTATGAAGGCACCCATGGATATCACACCAGGTGAGTTTATGCCAGGTTACAGTCATCAAAGATATTATTTTCCACAAACCTTGCAAGGTAATTCTCTGACTATGCTCCTGGCATGGCACAGAGCAGAGAGTGAGCTGTAAACATGGAGAAGGCACATGAGGCACACTCATAAATATCAGAACATTTTAGGGTGAATATGTATTGGTAATATGATGGCTACACACTTTTAAAGAAATTAGTCATTCTTCCATTTATAAAAGAGGTGGACAATGAAGAAAGCTGAAAAAACACGAGAGTACTCTGACCATAGACACTAGACCAAAAAGGTTTTTCAGAATTTCCAGCAATTCCACACCTGGGCTGGGCTTTTCCTTTAGAGTCAGCACTTTGTCTTTTACTTGTGGTGGCGTATGGCATCTCAAAATCTCTGAGTTAGTTAACACATTAGATTCTCATCAGACTCCTACCATGGTTGGTAAATAGCTATTTGAGTTTTGTTGTGACTTGCTCAGTCCCTTGCAGAAAGAGAGAGCAAATTTAAAACTTGTGAATGGTTTTGACTCGGCTCCAGATACAAGTGAACTTTGAAAAAATATTTTGGGCGTGTGAGTTAGGTGAATTTTTACTTAAACTAGTGTAATTCATACCTAAATTCTTTTTGCTGTCACTCTAACAGTCTATACTTATTTTTCCCTAGTGTTACAAATTTTTTGGCTCTGGCTATGACTACTGGATTACTGCAAGAAGAGTTTGCATGAGCCTTGGAGGAAACCTGGCAAGCATACCTAATGAACAAGTTCAAGGTATAGTGCAACAGCCCCTTAGGTAATAGAAAGCCTTTACTCTGTATACAGTGGACATTTCCTGCAAAGACGGCAAGCATCAGTATGTAAATATATATATTTTATAATTTGTATACCCAACATTAGTTATAGGCCAAGGCATGAAATGTTTTTAGAACTGAACAATCTGTTTGGGGCACGCTAGTGATGCTAAGGGTTGCTTCCTCATGCTTCATGCAAAGTGTCTTACATTATTTATAGGCATGAAATAGCACAAAATTAAAAATCCAGATCTGGCCTTTGTAGCTTTAGACACAAAGAAAAAAACCAGAACGCATGGTCTGTTTCTGCCAGAAATAGATTTGGATATACTTCTATACCTCTGCTTAAATTCTGCAACTTAATTTAGCAGAATGTCAGAGAAAAGCATATTTTCACCTTGCCTTCCATTTGCAGCTGTACATAGCCACATATTTCCATCAGTCAAGTGACTCATCCTGACTGTTGAAATAAGTGAACTCACTACATATCATGGTGGTCAGACAGGTTTTTTTGTTTCTTTCCTCTTTCCAATCTTGCTTCATTGTTCCCAAATACTTTCACTCTTTGAGACTTTTCATGGGCAAGGGCTTGGCATAACCTTGAAATAATGAACTCAAATAAATTTCAGATCAGATGTAATTAAAATGTTTTTACAAGACTTTAATGAACAAAATTGTTAAGTATCTGTTTATGAGTTGATGTTTTAACTGATGACATGACACATTAATTTTTTCCTCTGTTGGCTTTTTTTTTCTAGCTTTTCTCACTTACCATTTGAAGGATGTTTCAAATGATCCTTGGATTGGCTTGAATGATAGGCTCAGTGAACTCAACTTTGTTTGGTCTGATGGAAGTGCTCTCTCATATACAAACTGGGCTAAAGATTCCCCAAAACTTGTAGAACCTGTTTTGTATCCCAGTTTACATCCAGAAGATGGCCAAAATCTGCAACAGGTAAATATTGCTTAGTGTTTACCATCAAGTCTAAATCTTGAAGGAGCAATACCACTTCCAGTAAGCAGCTCACTTCACTACAGACATTGCCCAAGCCTTCTCCATTGGTTAGCCACCTATCTTTACCCTGGGGCTAGAGACAAAACCTTTCAATGTTTGAGTATTCTAGCTATCTCAGAGCATAAAATAGCATTGCTGTAATTTTGTCACAGTATTTGGCAAAATTGCAGCAACGGGCAGATTGAATAAAGATTGGATATATTGAAAAAAGCTTTCTTTCTCATAGTAAATTGTCAATTTTTCAAAGAATATAAATGCAAAATTAGAATTTTAGAAGTTAACACACAGATTTATTTTCATGTCTATGAAGGAAGGAGAAGACCATGCAAGAGGAAAGAGTTCAGCTTTTTTACTTCTTCCCTATTTAAAATTGTAATTGAATTACTAAGGGCCAATAGATGTCAATTACTTTCTAAGCCCATCAAACCCTCTCCACTGCTAGCACTGAAACAAAACCTCATAATGCTGTAAATAAAATAGCATTCTACATAACCATACCGATATAGACTGATTTGCACACCCACATTGCCTATCTTCCATTTATCTCTGTATCTTGCTTTCCAAACTTACCCTTCACACTATGTCATTCCACTCACTGTCCATTCTCCCATCATTTTGGTATCCGCACCTTTAGAGAAGCCAGGGATCTGGGCAACCAACTTAGTCTACACCTGAGGCAATTCATGGTCAAGGCATGCAGGAAGACATAAATGACACTGCACAATCCATAGCTCCACTGCAGCTCTAATAACACTAGGAAATATCGAGCAGGAAAAAAATGTGCAAAGGTACATCCTACTTTTCTCCTTCACCTTCAAGACATTAACAGCTCTCTCCTTCAGAGGATCCTTTCCAAAGGACCAACAATTACCCCGTGGCAGCTTAGTAGAGGAGATTGCAGTTTGTAATAAAGTTGACGTTTCAGCTTTTTAAGCTGATCTGGTGTAACTGAAAGAGAAATTCTAAGAACTAGAGTTGATGGTAACTCTGCCAAGGACTGCACTTTAGGACTGTAATTTTGTCAAGAATCGCCACTATTTAAAGTCGGCTTTGCAAGTGAAATACAAAGCATGACCTCCATTTCATTCTTACTCAAAACCTTACTGATAGTAACCATTAGCTGGGACAGATAATGTGGAAGAAAGTTCTTGAAAATAATAACGCCTTTCAAGTATTTCTCTGGGAAAGTATCCAAATGAACAAGCAGGCTAAGCTGAAGAGTGTACAACACGGGAGCTGGCCACCACAAAGAAGGTCAGAAAGGACAGAGAAGGATAAATGAAAGGTGTTTAGATAGAGTTGTAATACACCCTACAACATCAGAACAAAAGAAAAAGAGTGAAACTACTCAGGGAATTATAGTACTTTGTTTTATAACTTCTAATATCCTTGTACCCATATTCTTTCCCTTACTCCAACAGTTTGATTGCGTTTCTCTGAAGAGAGGTCCTCCTGATGACACAGGAAAATGGAATAATGAGGAGTGTTTTAAGTACAGAGGGTATATATGCCAGAAGGATAGTGGTGAGTTCTGTACTGTTAATCTTGAAATTGATAACACAGGGATTAAAATAACTTTTCTTGTTTAACATACTTTATTTCAGTTTGGTTTTGGTTTTGTTTTGTATTCTTTTGTTTAATTTTGTTTTGGTTTTTAGATAAAGGATTAGTAAAACCTATGGGCCCATCCTGCCTCCCAGTGTTACTTCACAATGTTTTTGAGAAAACATAGCAGAATACAGGAAAAGAAAATTATTTTATTTTTAAAAATGTAATTGAATAGATGAAGCCCACAAACATTTTAATTACATATGTTCATAATGATCTATAGGGTATCAAAACTAGTAATTTTGATATCTATATAAACCTGATAGTCATTAAGCTGCAAAGAGTATTTTAAAATAACAGGCAGGGCAGGTGTATTATTTCTGAATGAGGGGATAAATTTACTTCTGCAATATAAGATACTGTGCATTTACTGATTCAAAATTTTCAGAAGCTGAAAATACATTTCTTTTATCAGACCTGTTGTTTCGAAGTTATATTTAATTATAAATGGCTAAGAAGATGTTCCATTCCATTAGCAATTTTATACTAGGTTTGTAAATAATGATGTTACTCAGTTGCTCAAGTCAAATACGTGACTCCAAATTTAACTGTTCTTGGGGTGGTTTTCTTCCTTTTTCCTACAGATCCTAAACTCTTTAAGTCACCAGCAACAGTGCTCGACTTTGCTTTTGACCATTCTAGTGGGATTAGCTATTCTGTCACCCATTCCAGAATGAACTGGGAGGAAGCACACAAAAACTGCAATAACAATGCTTCAGAACTTGCCAGCATTTTAGATCCATATAGCCAGGCACTGTTGTTCCTACTTGCAGAGGAACATGGAGAGCCTCTGTGGATCGGTCTTAACAGCAACATGGTGAGAACAAATATATTACATACAAGCAGTCAAGCTGACACAGGACCTGATTTTACTTTATGCTCTCATCTTGTTGCCCATTAGGATTTCTGCCAGTGTAGTGCTGAAAACAGCATGTTACGTCATTGTAACAGCCATTTGCACTGGAAATCTTCAAATAAGACTCATACAGTAGAGATTTCCTTTACATGAGGAAATGTTCCCGCAAACCAGTCTACAACAATGTAGTGTGCTGTTTGGAGTAGTTTAAAGTGTCTCGGATATAAATAGTAAAATCTCCTACATTTTGAGTTGTTTTTAATCTAAAAGATATTCCAAGCACAATATCCTGACCTCCTGCTATGTGTTTATGTACCACATACATCGGTGATCAGTGACAAGGTATCAGAGGTCGCACACCTGACACCTGAGAAGGAACAATTTTTATGTGTGTGTTTATGCTCACATATTTTACTAGAGTGGTCTTATTTATGGTATCAATAGCAAACTACAGCTGTGAACAGAAACTGGGGTAAAAATTGGTGAAAGGAATATGGAGGCTATATGATACGGTACATATTGACCATATTTTTTTAATTTGAAAATGCAATTGGCGTAATTGCTCCCATTAGAAGTTAGAATGTTATGGAAAAATAATCCTTTCTGTTTGTGAGATGTCTACATCAGCTGTACGACAGGAGAGGGTGAACATTTGGATGGTAGGTGTGTTTTGACATGCTACACTCTTCATCATGAATCACAGTCACGATAACTACAACAAAAGTGATGGTGATCACAGCTGCTTAAGAACACTCCCACACACACTCCCATTTTCCATGCAGACGTCTGGGTGGTTACACCAACATGATGTCTTATCTGACCCCTAGTTTTATGCCTTCTCTCATGTCCCCTTTCTTTTTTTCCCTTCCATTTCCCAGTGCTTGAAAAGTGCTCTGAATTAATGTTAGATAGTTTTTGGAAGCATTCACATTTGCAGATGACAGACACTGTACATTTTAGTCAGTTAGCATTCACGAGCTAAGAAGGGGCACTAGTAAGCAGATGATTCTACACTGGTTATGTGAGAGTCCTCTTGAGGAACCTGCAGAGTACCTATGTCACTGTAAGCAACTTTGAAATTACCATATAGATTTTACTTCCAGACCAATGGCAAGTATCAATGGATTGACAGGTGGAGTTTAGTTTACAGCAAGTGGTCCAGTGGAGAACCAAAACAGACATTAGCATGTGTCTACCTAGACACTGACGGCACCTGGAAGACATCTTCTTGTGAGGAAAAACTCTTCTCTGTCTGTAAAAAATCAGATGGTAAGTAACTCCATACAAGCATTTTGACTAGAGGCTGTATAGAGCTATCAACTGTGCTAAATATAATAAGCCACTGGAAAAATACTTTGTTTATACACCAGTATAAATATAATACGTTGTTTATACACCAGGAAGACAGGAGTAGCTAACTAGTTCTAAATACTGACATGAATTCTTTCCAAACGTTAATTGATTCATAATAATTACAAAAAGCCTAAGAATCAAAGGATCAAATACTCACTTTTTTTTGGCTATTCATTCTATTGGGAAAAGTAATTCACTTGCTATAAGACCTGTTTTTATTAGGCATTATATGAAATTCTGTATCCAGTTTGGGGTACCAAAATTTGAAAAGCTTCTCAGTCAACTAGGGTTTTCATATGACCAGGTAACAATAATTAAAAGAAAAGATTGGAGTTGGACAAAAGACTAAGAAACCAAAGACTTCGAGAAATCGTATTATCAATTCTAAATATTAAAAATGAGCCTTATGGGATGGAATTTAATTTTTCTATGTGTCTGATATTAATTGGAAAGGGGTGACAGACATATACAGCAAGGAAAACTTTCTAATTTTATCAGTACAGAAGTCTTTAATAAATACTCTGGACAGATCAGCAAATCTCCATCACTACAGCTTAATAAGAACAGAGAGGACTAATATCTGTTAAGAACAATATATCAGCTTCATGTCACCTGTGAGCACAAAGATGAAGTAAATAACCCCTTGAGGAGCCTTCCAAGCAAAAACTTCTATAATTTATATGGAAATAACTATAAATATTATTTCAAAATTTAGCTATATTCTTGAATTTGTCAACATTATGGAAGATCTTGAATCACTAGCAAATTTAAAATTACATGCCCAATTATATTCTAAGATGTTTTAATTTGACAAAAATCCTCAGAATTCATATCTAATGTCTCTTTCCGCTTTATTATTCTGGAAATCTCACTTGAGAGCTGAGTATTCCTTATCAGGGAAAGAAACAGACTGTAGAAGACTTTCAGGAAGAAAATGTAATTTGGCCGAATATATAATTTACATTCCATCTGAATTTATCTACCCAATCCAAAATCTTCCTATTATATCAGTCACTATGGAATGTGTTCAGGATGCAGTTTAATCAAAAAATCCTGCAAGCTATGCTTAGTTATACCAACACTTTCACTCACAATCATAATTTCTACTGTAAGGTTTTATAAGGTTTTGATCCTTTTGAAAAATGAGACTGAAGTATCAGAAGACATTTTAAAAATAGCAGTTTTAACTAATTAGGCAGATATTCATGCCAGAAAAGCAATTGTATATTTTATTGTCTAGATTAATTACAAAAAATACCATTAGACAGAATTTATTCTGCTTATAGACTAGTGTATCTTCCTAATCACATTGATAAATAAATATGAAGAAAAATATCATCACAAACAGAAAATCAGAACCATATTCAAGCTCTTCTTAGAACAGGCTTTATTTCCACTAAGATTACAAACCTAACATAGTAGTTTAGTTTTGTCTTACTAGTATAATGGGAAAAACAAGTTACATAAAATAGCTGGACTCCAACTACCTGATCTCTCATCAGTAAGGGCCCCTACTGAGCCCCCACAACTTCCTGGAAAATGCCCTGAATCAAGAGGACACAAATCTTGGATACCTTTCTCTGGTCACTGCTATTACTTTGAGGCCTCCAAGAAAAGAAGCTGGTCTCAAGCTCATGAGGAATGTGCCCGACTAGGTGAGTGCTTCGTCTTAGAAAGGTAGATGATGTGATTAAACACATAAAATAATGGATAATATTGCTAAGCAAATCTCAAATTACTTTAAAACTTCACATTGAATGCTTTTTTTGGTTGCTTTTCTGAGCATGCTTTTGCACAATAAAACTATTGTCAGAGAGAGCATATTGTCAAATATCACGTGAAATATGAGTACCTCAAAAATATTGAATTCCTACTAGTTTTATGACAAAATGTAATTAGGTAGGGAGATAAACACTTTTACAGACCCACTAAGGTGCAGGCTGCAGTATTGGCTTTCCCTTCCCCAAACATGCAGGGAATCCACACACAGTGTAAACTAGGAGACACATAGGATAGCTGTGTTTGTTAGTTCCAGGGCACAGTTCAGTAAGTGGATCTCACTGGCTGGACAACAAATGAGATGGAGGAGCTGTTTATCATTCATGAACCAGTAAAACACACCCAGCCATGCAGTTCCTGCTCTGGAACAGCCCCATGCTGCCCCCCTGGAGAGAAGAGCACTACCTTCATCAGGGAAGAGAAAAGACACTTTGCTCCACATTTCTAAGAACTGGTGCAATGCAACACATATTTCAGAGTGAGTAAGAATAGGAAACATCCTATACATTTCTAAAGGCACTTCCTCATATATTTGAAAGCACTGACCTATAACTGAGTAAACAGAAAAAGTTGCTTTGCAAAGGTGTTCTGCTCTACAGCTGTACGACAATAGATTTCCTGGAGTGGTTTTGTAGAAAGATAAATCACATAATTACAACAAAAAGTAAACATTACACTAATAACCAGGATGAAAGGTTACAATCGGACACTGTTCCATGTTCTAAATTCCTACACTTTTGCCTGCCTGTTACCCACTGGCCAGGCCAGGAAGGGGGTCATTTCCTGATGATCCCGACACAGCTTTGTGTACTTGCAATGCCAGGGCATATGGCAATTATAAATCAACTTCTGGACATCTTCTGGACTGCAACCTCCAGCTGCTGACACATCCTAACTAACCTGTTGTCATCAGGCACAGCCAAAACTGCTGCTGAGCCACTGATGGGGGATGGAGCCGTAGTAGCAACAGGCATGGTGGTGACTACATCATATGTACATCTTTCAGCCTACTTGCACCACAATCTGGGAAGTGGTCAGACCCATCCAAAAAGTATTGCAGGAGAGCAATTATTCTTCTCTAAAATACCAAAGACTAAAAAAATCCAGAAAATTTCAGAAAATCCATGTCTTTGCACAGATTTGCATACATACAACACAAAGTCATGCACAAAAAAAAATACAGTACAGTGATGTAATACCCACAGCAAGACTAGTGTTGTCTATATGGAAGAGTTGGTGTCTTTTATATATTTTTGCATATTTTTTATGTGTTTATTGACTTGACCTCTAAGAAAATGAGCCACTGTGACGTGTTCCTTAATATTTTTTCAGGTGCTGATTTGGTATCAGTAGGAGACTATAGTGAAACAAACTTTCTGTCAGAAACAATTAAGATACTCCATGGAAAATCACTGAACTTTTGGGTAGGGCTAAAGAAAGGTGACAGAGGTAATATCTTTAATCATATCTTACCCTATCAGATGAAATTACATGTTATGTTAAAAAGAAATCAACTCTGTACACTTGAAAGTACATATATACATAAAAATTACACAAAGTTCACTTCAAAGTATGCTTAAATATACCTGAAATTATAATTGAAACATTTACCTAGCTATCCATGTTTATAAATTTTTGTTTTCTCCACCACAACTCATTCTATTTGTCTAAACCTGTGTATTTTATACATACACATTTATTTTTAATATTAGGACAGTGGGTATGGACAGATAAATCTGCAATGGATTTTGCCAACTGGAAAGCGGGAGAACCTTCAAACAAAAGGCTTAAAAACTGTGGAGAACTATGTGCATTGTCTGGCTCCTGGAACACCAACCTCTGTTCCTTCAAAAAAGGCTATATCTGTAAAAAACTAAAAAGTAAGTAGTATTTCTAATACATTAAGGTTAATAATGTCTAATAAAGTATTTTCATTGTATAACATAGAAATGTAAAATATTCTAAGTTTGTGTGCAAAACCAATTGACTCTAATGGCAGCATGTGGCTGCCTAAATACCACAAACCCCACATGGCTTCTGACTGCCTTCTCAGAAGGCTGCATCTCCCCTATGTCCTCCAGAACCACCATCTGCCCCATGCAGCTATCACAAATACTTCATACCCCTATGTCTAGGTGAAAGCTAAGCTCAAAAGCAACACTTTGTTTCATTTCAGATGAATATATTCTCAAACAAAATCTTGTTCTGACGAGTGCAATGCAAACTGTCTTGTAGAAATGCTGGACTTGGTGATTCCTTTCCTTACTGACCACTGATCTGACGGACTACAGGAATATCATGACAAACATCCTTGTGGCACTCTTTATATACACTACGATAGAATCATGTTTAGTAAAATACTTTTAGTATCCTAATAGAAAAAATATCATCTGTAAGAAAATGCATGAGTTTGATTACCAACTGAGATTAAATCAAAGTAGTCCAGAATATGGACATTTTGTTTGGTTAAAGTTCATATTTCTGTTCACCTTTCTATTACCTGCTAAGTTCAGGAAGTGCAACTACCAGAGGAACCACATCCACATGGAATAGTTATCTCTCTCTGACAGAAGGGGCTACAACAATGGAAAACTCTTTTCAGCTCAAGTAAAGCGTTCATGATGCATCACTAACACTCAAGACCTCCTTTCAGGAGACACCTTAAAATGACTAAGGATCCTGGGGGGAGTTTCTCAGAAATGAACATATTTGAAAACACTTTTCGAAATAATAGAAATCTGTCTCTACAAGTTGTTTTGGGTATCTCGACAGAGGAAGTCAGATGCTCTTAGAATGAAAGACTCAAGCATCCTAATAGAGTTTTACACATGCTCAACTCTATCTCTCTGGGTTAGTAACTGTCACCAGCACAGGAATTTAGGGGGAATTGTCAGAAACACTGGTATTTAGGAACTTGGAAATGCCTCTTTCTTTTTTCTTTTTTTTTTTTAAGCATTCAGAATAAACATTTTTTTTCCTTCCAAAAGCTCCTGAAAACAAAGAGATGTCAACAGAAAATACAGGTAAGCATACTTCCTTTTAAGCAGAACAGTAAGGGCATGCTAAAATAAAAGAGGAATACAATTACATAGTTTCTCAGTATTAGTTTTGAGGGTGTTTGAAAAGTTCATAAGCTTTTACTCTGTATCTCAATATAGGATATAGAGGTTATCCTGAAGTAAATATTGGTTTACTTTTATACTTATATTTTTAATATTAGGCTTCGATCAGATTTAATTATATTTAGTTTGGTGTTCGTAAAAAAACCCCTGAAGCGCATGTTGAACTGAAAATCTACATGCACATTGAATTTTTCTGCTTTCTGGTTATAGAAGTCTCATTTATTACTAGATTCTGAAATCTTTTAACCTCAAAGGTTGTTCCATTGTATATCCTTACAGAAGAGAAAATGGAGAAAGTACTTTCTGCGGGCATCATTTGGCTGTTCTTTCTTCTAGCCCTCTCTATAGTTGGAGCTGGAAGTATAATTTATTTCTGCTTGAGGAGGAAAAGACAAAACCTGCCACATATTTCAACCAGAATGAGTGGCTCAGAAGCAACTGTGGATATTCAAGGAAAAGACGCACATACAGACATGTAGTCTGACCAAATGCCCATGTGATCCAACTAACAAAAACCAGGCTATGAATCAGTGAAATCTTACCCCAGCTTTTTGTTTTCCTACCCAGACAATAGTCTCCTTTCTTCTCAAATAAAGAGTTCATGGATTTATATAAATACACACATACATCTTCCAAAAATCCTTCCAAAGTGTTACAGAGTTGTTTAGTCTGGGGAGTGTATCATATGAATGGGCATGGCTGAAAAGTTGGCTCCAGAGGTATAATGGGAAAAGTCTGACAGGTATTTACTAGGCGAAAATTACTTTATTTAACTCAGGGTAGAAATTCTCCTTTTTTACACACATTACTCATAACTTTAAATTGTTTTTCCCTGGGTGTTACTTCAGTGGTATCTAGGCTATGATGGGAGTCACAGAACCACAGAATTAACTAGGCTGTAAAAGACCTTTGAGATCATCAAGTCCAACCACTGCTCATTTCAGGTTTTCAGCTTCATAGTTTATGACACTGTCTTTTCATTTATGTAAAACCTGTTGCAATATCTGCATCTGTGCATTAAGTATTATTTGCTTACCAAAAAAAAAAAAGACAAAAAGTTGTAAAAAATTTGAGGAGGCACATTTAATTTTACCTCTAGTCTAATTTTGGAATATGGCATTTCCTACAGCCTTGTACTATTTTAGTAGTCTGCAAATATCCATATTTTTCTGCAGTTCAAATTAATAATAAAGATAGAACAGGAGATGATTTGCCATTGGGTTTTATTTCAGTAATGATTCTTTCAGTATGCAGAGCTGCCCCTTTTTAAATCCAAGCATGTATAATAAATGGCTATCTTATAGTGCTTTATGTAATTCTTTGATACAGAGATATAAAATCACTGACGTGTTTTTTGAAAATACATTCTTTTTTGTTGTGATTTCATTTGATAATGTGCTGCCTAGACCCTTCTCAGCTTTTCTTCCATTGTACACAGTAGCAGGGTTTGCTTCAGGGGGCAGTTTATCATTCTGCATATTTTAAGACATGCATCATCCCTCCTGAGGAGTGGAAACACCTTTCCCCAAGCCACAAGAGGGCATGTGGCACTAACTGGCCTCACTGAAGAGGCACATGGAGGAGCAGGACTAGAGCAGAGGAGCTTCTACCAAATGTGTGTACTGGGAAACAGATTTCTTCTTGGGCCCTTCTGTCAGGATTTCTCACTCACTCCATATCCTTATGGTCTCTGACTGACAAAAAGATGAGGCCACACTAAAAATCTCTGCAAGGGAAGAAAATCTCTGGAATAAGTGGAATAGGTTTCTGCACCAGGACATCCATGTCTATGCCTGAGCAGCTTGAGAACACACTTTGAATTACCTCTATTTTTTACATTTCTTCTAGATATCCATCAAGCAATAAAGGCTTCTAACTAAAAATGTTATTGATAGTTACTTAGAATGGAAGTACCCCCTTCCTCTAGGAATACTTATTTCAGACGTTTTAACAAGGGCTATCTTAAAACATGGGTCACCCCTGGTAATGTTTCCTCCTGAGAGTTCAAATTTTCCCCAGCCCTCCTTTGCTGGATGGACACACATTATTCCACACATTATTCTACACCTTTGGCTAAGCTGGTAAAGAACTCTCACCAATCACAGACATAGGAAGATGTCTGAAGATTGCATGGCTTTCCCTTTCTTACTTAACCAAGTAATGTCATACAGACATAAGATCTTTTAACCAAGACCTGGTTCAAAACAAAACAAAACAAAACACCAAAAAACTCCAAAACTTCTACCACAAAAAAACCCCAATCCCAAAACTCCCATCCATAGGTTATCTAAGATAGAGTTAAAATTTAAGTAAACCAAAAGTATATTTTACAATTTATGTCATTTGAACACTGTGTAAAGCCCAGAGACAACAGCCTTCAGATAAAAGTTCCTTAAGTTGCTTTAATAAGTCCTCTAATACCAACTCCTTGTGATAAAGCAAGTCATTGCTGTTTTCAGGAGGAAATAGGAAATAGCTGGGAGAGCTTTGCACAAAACTGTGCAAATGAGAAAAACACCACCTGCTTCCCATGGAGATGACTAGAGATAGAACTGTTTCCTGGTATGTACTACAGATATCTGGGAATACACGGTTCTGCTTGCCCTTTGGATGAGTGAGTAGGGAAAGCACTTTTCCTGGTCTGTGTTTGCAAACAGTACATGCTGCTGGATCCTACTGTATTTATGCCCAGCTTAGTGAATCTGATAAATTAAAGTTACCTTTCCCAAAAGAAAAAAGGAAACATACAACAGAAGAGACTAATATTTTTGAAGGTATTTGTAAGTTAACCATAAAAATTGGGAGTTCATAACAGAAGTATTCTGGTGACCAAATTCAGCACAGCCAGGGACCTTCAGAGGAGAAGCCTGGCTGGTATCACCACCACGCAGGAAGCACAGAGAGCTCAACAGTCAGGCTGCTCTGCGTGCCAGCTCCATGTGCTACCATGTGAAAATATTTTGATATATGTATATTTTTATGTCCAGCTACTCTGTGGTGGGGCAGAACACCAGGACTGAACAAGAACTGGACAGTATCACAAGCTGGACATGAAGCATTGTTGCTGATCCCCCTGCAAGGTACTGAGAGACCACAAAGACTGATCCAAAATGCCTCTGACAGAAAGACAGAGAGCACTGTGGTGAGAACAGCAGTGAAAATAAGTGAGTGCAGAGTGAGTCAGTGCAGCGGTACTCACACCTGGGGACAGGGGCTGAGAGCCATAGCCCTGACCAGACCTGCTCACACCTGGCAGCCACTGTCATCATTATCTGCTGTTTGCAGTGTGGGACAGCACTGCCAGAGCAAGGACACATCATTCAGCCTAGAGTCTTTCAAACAACTGAACAGCCACTGGGAAGAGACCAATGCATTTGAGCACCGATTCCCCTGCATTTGTCATTTGGACCTGACATTGGATATGAGCAAGACATTGCCCACATACCTCACATATTGCTCAGACACAGAAGAGGGCTGGGTTGCACTTGGTTAAACTCCACAAGACAAAGAAGGCCCTTACCCCTTTCAATGCTTAATCCCAAATCCCAGTGTTTCTGCTCAAGTATGCTGTTTGCATGTTTATCTTTTTTTTTCAAATAGTCCTGTACACTTAAAATTGCTGTCAGTTCAGTGCTTGGAATAAGAAAGAAAATTGCTTATTGTGATGTGCTGCTGTTTAAATTAGATTCAGAGTGGACAAGAGAAGACACTTCAGTACTGATGTCTAACGTAAATGTTTCATACTGATGTGTGTGATGTGGGATTTTTTCCTCTCATTTTCATAAATAAACGGTGCTTTATTTTTCTCATTTTTAATCATTACCACTTGCAATGACAACATAATCTCTTTCATGTGTAGGTTCAGCTATCTAAGGCGCCTGAAGGGGATGGAATTCATCTCACATAATGCAGATATCTAAAATGCAGCCATATCTAGCTGAACTGCTCACCCAAGGTCACCACTGTGGTCAGCACAGAAGGATACATTAGGGTACAATTACTTGATCTGGTCTAGAGACTGGTGAAGAACTCTAGACTCTCTGGCACAAAGAAAGCCTAAGTCAATTATCTCACAGTAAATGAGTTCTGCAGAATCCAGGTCTTAACTGATATCTTATGCAATTTGGTACAACACGCACTAATAGCTTTTTGTTGATCATATTTATCATCAATCGCTCCAGGCTATTCAGAAAACAGTTATCAAAACCCATCCTCATAGATTTTTCTTCCCCTGGCTTGAAAGTCATTACTTTTGGAAACAAAGCATCTGTCAAATTCAAAAATTTCTGTTGTTTTTATTTTCCATACTAATTCAGAATGGAGACTGAGCAGATAGCATTTCTTAAGTAAATGTTAAGAACACTGACAGAAACTCCTGTGAAATTACAAATAAACTTCCAAGGCAAGCATCTGCCTTTGTACCTCCACAAACACTTCCCAACCTAGTGCCAGAACAGGTGAAAAATCAGTGAAGTGTGTCTGCTCATAGTCTTGATACAATCTCTGTGTTTAAAGTACGCCAAACTGTTTCCCTGAGCAGCTGCTGACATGTTCACACCACTGAACGCTTGGGAAGGTTAAGTTGTGCTGAGCATCAGAAATGAAGGCTCTGCCACTTCTGTCTCTATCACTGCTACACAGAGTTAAGGAAGACAAACCGAGCATAAAAGTCCTGTTCAGTCCCATACCGAGTGCTGCTGTGAAAAGTTCCCTCTCCTTTTCTGCACAGGCTGCCATAAAACCACTTCACCTATTTTGGCTACATTCTGTTTATATTTTTCCCATCTATTTCCTACTGTATCCATGATCTTCATGCTAAGCTGAACAGAAGACTGGTATTTTTGGTCATCAGGCTGATAATTGCTGTTTACCAAGAATTGTTCAATTTTTAATTCAGCTAAATCTGGACCGAATTTATTTTTAATTTCTGTAACCCCATTTCTGCTCACAATATCATAGATAAATCTTACCTCATTAATACATAATGTCATAGATAAATCTTAACTATCACTTAAACGCCATTACTCATTAATATCTTGTACATCTCAGCCACTCCACCCAATGCTGCCCTCACGCAATGTATGAAACAATTCTGAAGTACATAGCATTATTTTCCTAAAGGTTTCAAGTGATGCCATGTTCCACTGGTAAAAAGTGATCAGAAATGGCTCATTACTTCAACTGTATTAACAAATAATTTTCAAATTCTTGCCACAAATACACAAAGACAGGTGGGCAGAGAATGGATCAAGAGCAGCCCTACTGAGAAGGACTTGGGGATGGTGGATAAGAAGCTGGACATGAGCTGGCCATGTGTCCTTACAACCCAGAAAGCCAAACATATCCTGGGCTGTATCAAAAGAAGTGTGAGCAGCAGGCTGAAGGAGGTGATTCTCCCCATCTGCTCCTCTCTGGTGAGACCCCACCTGGAGTGTTGCATCCAGCTCTGTGGTCACTGGCACAGGAAGGACATGAACCTGCTTAACCAAGTCCAGAGGAGACCACCAAGATGATGAGGGGGCTGGAACACTCCTGCTGTGAAGAAAGGCTGAGAGATGGGGTTGTTCAGCCTGGAGAAGAGAAGGCTCCAGGGAAACTCAGAGCACCCTAACTACAGGAGGCCACAAGAGAGCTGGAGGAGTTCTTATAAGAGCGTGCAGTGATAGGACAAGAGGGAATGGCTTTAAACTTAAAAAGGGCAGTTTTAAATTAGATGTTAGGAAGAAATTCTTGACTTTGAGTGTGCTGAATCACTGGAACAGGTTGCCCAGAAAGTCATGGACGACCCATCCCTGAAAGTGTTCAAAATCTGGCTGGATGCAGCTTTGAGCAACCTGGTCTCTGGAAGGCATCCCTGCCCATGGCAGAGGGGTCCCTTCCACCCCAAGCCATTCTAAGCTGCTATGAAATTAACTTATCGTTAATTCTCCTCCTTTCCCCCAATTTATTCTCTTTACTCTTTACTTCACCAAACCTTGCCATTTTTATAAATTTTGTCTCAACAATTATTTTTTAAAACATTTTCAAAGGAACACTGGTTACTCACGTCTCACCCTCCAAAATACATCCAAGGTAACTTCTAGCAGCCAACTGCTTCCAGTTACTGGCAGTGGAGATTACCACCAATATCTAGGTTATTTCCCTTCTATTTCAGAGCAGAGAAGACCAGACTATTTCAGCTCCATGGGACCTGCGGGAGCCAACGGGGCTGTGTGGGGCTGAGGGTCGGTCGGGAGGCGGGGGCGGACGGCGATGAGAGCAGGAGAGAGCGGGGGAGGACAGGGCAGGGGAGGGGAGGATAGGGTAGGGAAGCGGACGGGAGGGCAGCGCAGGTCAGAGCGGGGGAAGGAAAGGCAGAGGAGGGTGTCTTGGGGTGACTTTATGATGTGTCCAAACTAGGACAGAGGGGNCGGCAGCCGATGGCGCCATCTAGCGAGCGAGCGCTGAGCGGCCGCAGCCCGGGCCGGGCCCCGGCGCGCAGGGCTCGCCCGGGGTTGTTTTTGCCGCGGTCCGGAGCCGAAGGCGACACCTGAGCCTTGGCCAGGAGCGATTTTGCTCTGCAGGCGCGAATCCCCTCAGGTCGAGGTGTCCAGGACGTGCCCCAGCACGGGCGCGCTGCGCTGCCCCGTGGGCTGATCCCAGCAGGATCCGCGTGAGGCTCTGGGAAGCACGGCCTGGGCCTTGAGGGAATGGGCTGCCCTGGGGATGAGAGGGAACGGCTTCAGACCCATCATTAATTTTTTAGATGACGAATGAGATAATGCCTTGGTTTTCTCTCTCCGGCTAAAATTGTCTATTTTTTTAGCTCAAGGTTGTATGTACAATTTTTTTCTTATGTTTGACTTGTAAGTGAAGCAGAACTAGTAAAATAACGATATTTTTTCTTCAGTTTCTCTTTTGTTTCTACCTTTTTTTCCCTCCTTGTCACAAGTCTTGTACGACTGTCACTGCAGTGTTCCGGGTAGGCATTTGTCATCATACACAACGTTAGGGTCAGTTTAAACAATATTAGCAACAGAGAGAGAGGATATGTGGGTGATTCACTAGTGGTTCTGGTAATCAGCTCATTACATGGCAAATAAAAAACTGTGTGCCTCCATGTCCCTTGCTAATAAAGGGATAATGTGTTTTTATCTCACAGAAGCATTATCAAGATCAGGTAACTGCTTTTAAGTCTTAAAATTGAGAACTATACAGAAATGCAAAGAACATTAGCTTATTATCATTAGAGATACAGAACTGACAGGAATTCTCCTGGCTCAATTTCAGAAACTTGTTTACACACCAGACTTGCCCCTCTGGGGATATAAATATGGTCACTTTTATTTCCAGCTTTTCTATCATAATGTCAGGATGAAAATATTTCACTGACTGCATCACTTGTCTTTCTGTAAATGTCCGTTTACTGTCTTTCAGTAAATGTCCATTGTGTTGTTTTTATGGGGTTTTTTTCAGAGTTTAATGAGGTACATTTATTTCTTTACAGATTTCTGAGGAAGTGAAATGGAGTTGCAATTAGAAGCAATATGGCTTTGACACATCAGAAAGCATCAGTGTAATTGCTAACAGTACTTCTGTTTTTGTTGTCTCTTTAGACTGTTCACTAAGATTTAATTGACTACAACAGATTGAGAGACTTCAAATGAAGAAAGAATAATGGAAAATTTCAGTTATCTGCCCAAAGAAGTATATTTATCATATGGGTGGGTAGTCATGCAGACACCACGTGTGCATGTCCATCACTGCTTTTTGGAACAAAAGCTCACAACAGAAGGCTAATCCATCCTAAGAACACAAGGCCCTGGTAGTGTTATGCTGGGTAAAGGTCACTGTAACATAAATTACATTCTCCTCAAATTTTACATATGTTACGAAAAAAATTTTAAAAAGTATCCTAGAAGTTGTTCTGAAAGACCTAGAAATTGCTGTTTGCTTTATTGCATAATCTCTTCTTGAAAACATTTCCAGTTGTAGAGGAATAGCAAGACACAAATACTACATCAGTCTCTAAAACAAGCTCTGTGTTTCCTGAGTAATTTAAGACAGCTAATCTATTTTTGTATAAGGTAGACTGATAGAAACAGTTATAAGGAAAGAATTAGGAGATACTATGATGACTTATAGAAGAGTAAATGTGGGGTTTTTATTGGAAGATCAGGCCTAACAACTCTACTAGAAGGATCCAGTAAATGTGGAGAATATAGATCATGCCCTATTCAAAAAGTCCTGAATCACCTGGACGAAAGAGGTAGTGATGGTATTTACCGATGACTCACATGTACTCATGGTTGTCAAAACTCAAGCTTGAGTATGGATACCTGCAGAAGATTTTTCCACTGCTGAGCTGTGATGTAATAAAATGGAAACTAAATGTAGTGCTATGAAAGTCAAACTAAAATACAAGTTCAGTGACAGCAAAAATTAGCAACATTGTTATGGGGTTACTGAGTGCGATGAGGTTAAATGCACTAGGATTTTAATTATAAGACAGGGTGATTAAGGGTAAATACTATGGAAAGCTGTAAAATCAGGAGCTTTGCCATGGGATGGCCTGTTGTCAGAAATGGATTTGCCATGTTTCTGGAGAATAGGTTGACAGGGGCTCTTGAACAGTCATCCAAATGTGACCAACCACTGGCTTGGGAGGTTCCTAAACCTTTAATTCAAAGAAAGCAGGGTGGTATAGTGAGGAAGAATCATTCATTATATGCTTATCTGTACACTCCTGTAAGTGTCCATTATTAGCCTCTGTAAGAGAGAAAGCAATTTAATACATGGTCTTCTGGTTTGAGGCACTGTAGTACTACTGCTACTTCTTGTTGTTACCAGTGACAAAGTTGAAAAGAACTGAGTTTCACTCAGCTAAAGAATAATCTTCAAAATCTTGAGTATCAAATATGACTCTATGACATATCTTTTAAATATGTCAAATGCTTGAAATATTTCTAAAAAGTACATGATTTTCAGCTACTGCCTGTGTACTATGTTGTTTTTGGAAAAAACAGTGTTGTTTAAGCAGCACACTGTTGTCTTCATAACTGCTTTCACAAAAGCAGGTGTAGTGTCCTTTCAAAGACATGAAGGGATTAAATATATTACACTGAGTAGCTCAGAGGGCTATGAAATGTATTTCTCTCTCACACATGTATCCACTGGGGTGATTCCTTTCAAGTGTGTCTTTACTGTCTAAAATACTCAGCTAACTTTCCTCTGTCAGGAATTCTGACACTTAATAGCAATGTTTTATTTTGTCTTGGAAAAGAAAATACATGTTTTCATAAGACGTTGCCAAATGTGTGTTACTGCACAAAATATATATTCAAGTTCCATGCTTGCTTACATGGTGGTTTTCCAGCATTTGAAAACAGGCCGGAAATAAAACCTGTTTATTTGTATGGAGTCATTCATGGAGATAGATTTTACTGACTATCAAAAATACACTTTCCGTAACACTAAAAGGTACATATGTACTTCATCTGGGATGGCTTCCAGATCTGTTTACTAAGAGAGTATCTTGAGGACTGCCATACTAGTGCTTTAATAGGAGCTCAGAACATGAGTAGAAATCTGTATGTTTGGTATTCTGAAGATGTTGAGTGTTTCATGTGATCTAGTGCTCATGATGGGGCAGTTGGAACTAGATGATCTTTAAGGTCCCTTCTAGCCCAAAGCATTCTGTGATTCTATGATTCCACCTGTTATAATTTTCCATTGATTCAGATGCTTAGCCAGTATGTAGGGCTATGCCAACTTGCTTCTATTCAAATACATATTTATATAACACAAGTGATTAATAGATTACAAGGTCAGAAAACAACATGATAATTGCCTTCTTTAATCAGAGACCAGATTGTAAGACTTAGATCTGAGTCAATTCATGTCAAGCTGTTCTTCTGCCATATCTTTTAATACTTTTACGAAAAGATTACATATTTTTCCACTACCATCAACAACAGAAACACATTTAAATGTCTCCCTGCTTTGTTCTTTTAACATCCACTTTATTTCAGAAGTATGCTCTTCTTTCGTGCAACATTTCCTTCATGGGCCTGTTATTCCTTCTCAGTTAGATTAAAAATACCCTTTAATCTTGCTTTGTGACTAAGTAATGAACTTCCAACATTGTCTTTATCTGTGCAGCATGCTGGAATTACTTTTTCTCTCAAATCTTAGGATGCTTGGAATGCCAGTTACTTAACCTATAGAGACCTAGGATAGGGCAACTAATAATGCTTTTCAGATAGCAGCCTTCTGACGACCATCCATTTAGCCACCTTATCACTTATTCAGAGATGTGTGCCTTCTGGACACACTCATATTCATTAAAATGTAACTTGACTTTTAGTCAGTTTAAAATCAAAAATGTGAAGTATCTTTATATTACAATAAATTATACTTTAGCATCTTTTTTTTTTTCAGCTTTAGCGAAACCAGTTTAAATATCACTTTCAAAACTGACATAAAAGTGCTACGTGTAAACAAGCCTGTAGTCATGTACAGCTGCTTCCTGAGAAATTTGTTTGAAACTCACTGCTGCTGAAAATGTAAGCTGGGTTTATTGTGCTTAATGAAAACTGGATTTATTTGTGTTCCTATGTAGGCTCTGCTCACTCTAGGAAAATGCTGTATGCTGCACATCATGCAGTAACTGGCAGGACTGGAGCCTTCCAGAAGATGAGGTGAATTGGTGGATTCAAGTCCAGTAATTTGTGAGCATCTAGCTGATGTACTTTTTCATTCCTTGAGAAAGTGTCTCAAGGGAATTTGAGGCATCTGTTGTGATGGATTTTTCAGGGTAAATATCAGTCCCAAACAGTGAGTTATTTACTGTATTTAAATTGGTTTTGAAATGGCATATATTGCACTTACGCAAGTTTTGTTGGGGAAATCCGTTACGTTCTTATAAATTCAGCAAAGGTTTCAGTAATTTCATCTTGTGTGCATATCCCACAATTTATTATTAAAACAAACATTGTTGAAATCTGTGGTAACAAACTAAAATGACTTATTTCACCAATAAATAACTTCTGGACATAGAAATATTTTCAAATTATGCAATATAAATCACTTATTATCTGGTTGTACATTTTTATTTTTATTAGAGGGGCTTTTTTTTCCTCTAAAACATTAATTCAGCGCTTTATATTACGCTATTAAGGAAGTAATCAAAAATTATTGCCAAGATTAAACAATCATTATGCAAAGTTATAGGTGCAGTACTTGGAATGTTCAGTGATTTTACTGTTTTATCTTTAGTTTATGTCTGTAGTAGGTAAGTTATCGACAACTGAAAGGGCCATTATTTTAAGCAAAAAATTTAAAGCCAGTTCTCTAAACTGTGATGAATCAGAAAAAAGTACAAATAACATAGACCTCTAAATGATAAACTTCTCTTGTGGTCTGTTCTTTCCCTGTTCAAAAGGACATTAATTTAAATCTGATCAGGATCTTCACTATAGTACTTTACTGCTGCATAGGGAGTAAGAGACAATTTGGAAAGAAGGGAAATTTGCACAGTCTGTTAGTTTTCTTTGACGTTTTCTACTAGTCTGGATTTTTATGGCAATGCTGCAAATCACACAGCTGACAAATGAACTGTGGAATCACTACAAGTTAGAGTTCATGAATATTCATTGGCTCAATTACTACATCAGGAATGAAAGTTTGGTAGGTTTTAGTGACAGTGTTGCAGCTGTCTTCCATATTTGTACAATAATATGTAATCAAACTGATGAATTCTTTGTCTTGACAGTATTTTTTCTATTATGCTGTTGTGATCCTTGATGTTTCACGTATGGTTCTCTGCAATACACTATCTAAGAGCTCCATTCTTATCAAATTAAATGGATTATTTACTAAACCAACCATATATGAAGGCGTTTTACACATCAGTTTAAGATTCTCAGCCTTGGGCAGTATCCTGGATGAGTTCCCAATTTAAGTTACAGCTAAGGCTAGAAATTGAAATTCAAAAGCACTTTTTGGTAGGAATATTTAAATAAAACATCATGGAACATGGCCAAGTGTACAAGTGTTCTCTTCAGTTTCCTGCAGTTGAATAAGGCCAGATTCCTCTTCAAGCTGCTGGAATTGTGTGCTGTTACAAAGTGGTCTAGGTTGTAGCCACTGTAAGACATCAGACCTAAAAGCACGAATTCCCATTTTCTTGATGAATGGAACCTTAAAAATTTCATCAGTGATGACCCCAGTGCATCCCAAACAGCAAAGTATTTTCTCAGTCAACAGCCAAACCAACAATATTTTCTCTTACAGGTGATTGAGAGCAGCAGTACTGTAAAAGAAGCTACCAGCAAATGTCTTTATACAGGCAAAAACTGTGTTTTGGGCAGGCTAACAGAACAAAGGCTGGCTTGGTATATACACTCAAAGTTACCACCTTCAAGCAGTGTTACCTGACCTTGTAGTGCTAGCATGCCCACTGTTCTGGTGTGTAGTACTGCCCTTACTGCCACACCTGTGCAAATCCCCGTGGCAAGGCACGTCTGCTCTTGTGTGCGGCGCTGCTTCTGCAGCTGTCAGTGTCAGTGCCTGTCAGTTCAACTGTCCCATCTGTCCTAAACAGCACCTGAATTCATGCTGGAAAATAGGAAAATAATACCTCAGTCTCCAAAGGAAGTTAGTATATTTATCTAGTCTTCCCTCACACTGGCTCCCTCCACAGCAGCTCTTTGCTGAACTATGTTAATAGTGGAAGTAGTATAGTGGGTATATTACCCTGGCAGCCCTAGTCAACAGAATCCGCCAGGATTGACAAGGTAGGATGTGTCTATGGTCCAGCGTTTCCTAGTTTAGGCAGTTTCTATTTCGGTAAAGGCTCAGAGATCCTGGAGAGTATTAGGCTTATCTTAACCAAAGAAGCTTTGTTGGGTGCTTGGTGCAATGAGTAACAGCTCTAAACTGCCTTGGGCAGTGACTCCCTTATTCATGGAGCATTTCTCAACCCTTTATCAGCATGACATGCTGTGTCACTATCTTAAAAATAGACATTCTTAATACATTATTCCAGTGTGGTATGCTACTGGTGTGTTAACAGCACCTGAAAGCATCCACTACAAAAACGAAGACAATATATTCATGTTTCACATGAATCACTGCTTAGACTGGTTCAATTTCTTTTGCTTTTAGACTAATGGTGTTTCCAATTCACTTGTCTGTTGAAAATGGCCTGTATTGCTAAAAAAGCCAGAAGAAAACAAAAGCAGACTGTATCCTGTGTTTATACGGAGCTAGCTGAAACCCAAAAGGCAGTAACATAAGAAGAAAATTATATCTTTGCAAACAGCTTGAACATAAGCTGTTTAACTTAATAGTTTCATTTTTGGGGGACGTGATATTTTCTTAAGTGCAACAAGGTTTACATTTAGCTTGCAATTTAGCGATGGCAAGTTAAACATGAGTCAGCAATGCCCTGGCAGCCAGGAGGGCCAGCCATGTGCTGGGGGCATCAGGCACAGTATTGCCAGCCAGGCAAAGGATGTGGCTCACAGAGAATGTGCCCCAAGACACAAAGAAAATGCTTAGAAACAAGATTTCTTGAGGAATACAGGATGCATCGTTCATGTGCAACTCTGGTAAATCCAAACAACATTTATTTGTAGTTTGAGTAAATTCCTTTGAAATGCTTAACTAGTCACCAGTGAATCCATAATTAGAGCTTACTACCATGTCAGCAGCAAGAGGCATCTCCTTTTAACTTCTGATTGCAATGCACACGCTGTGAGACAGGACACTTGGAAAGACGGTTATATTTTTTCCTGCCCTTGTCTTCACTAGCCACAAACTTTAGTGTTCATCATGCCGTACTTATCTACCCCCCCCCCCCCC
>VZTI01000065.1:894768-960930 GCA_013397865.1 Struthidea cinerea | reverse complement strand
ACCTTGAGAAACATCAGTCATCTCTCAGACAACAGATATTTGCCTGAAATGACTCTTCCGTATTGTGAGCATTTCCTTAGAACTGAACACTGAGTCACAGTTTAAAAAAACAAGTGAGTAATCACTTGTTATCTCAATTTCTCTAATAGTAAAAATTCTTTATAAATATTTTATTAATATTTATATAAAGCAAAGAATACACAAATACATACAGAACATTTGAGGGGTTTTCAAGCATAAGTTGATGAGTATCAGCAGGAAAGGAAAAAATCAATATGCTGAGGTCAGAAGAACATGGCTAAAGGTGCAACATACAATATATGTCTGTTTCCTACAAGGTGAACAGTATAATTATCAAAAGGTTATTTTTCAATTTTAAAATCTATTTTTTCTATTAAAATATTACTCAGTGGTCTATACTCTAATACTACACAATATTTCATTTGGGATACTTAATAGTTCAACATATATAATTAGAGAGTAAATGCTTTGGACTGGATAAGACACTCAGTAAAATCAACTCAGTTTTTGAGTCCAGTTTCTTTGGAAACCTAAAGGAACAAAGAAGAAACAACACACATAATAGTCTGATAACGCTCATAACAAAACAACACAATAGGCAGTGAAAGTCTTAGGAACTGATTTCTGCATCTGTTTAGTATAAGAGGAAGTAAGATAACTGAAGCTGACTTGGTGGTCTATTAGCTGTAGTTTAATGTTTAGATAGCGTCAGAAAAGTTATGCTGCGAAAGTTCCTAAGAATGAACACAAGAGCTTTTTTCCCCTATGAGTTCTTTAAGTTGAAAATAAACAAAATTATCTCCATACTTATGAAACTTCCTCTTTTTCATGCCCAAGATACTAATACCTCCCATTCTAAGTTCTTCATAATAATTGCTATCATTGAATTGTCTTGATGGTTATCCCTACATCCCAATGCTTTTTGTTTTCTTTTTTTTTGTTTTGTTTTGTTTTAAACACAACCAGAGAGTTAGCAATAGAGAGACTGTGTGAGGGAGAAGTCTGTAGTCAGATGGAGGGAATTAATTAAGTTTTAGATCACAATTTCCATATGAATTAACACTTTCATCATGACAGTAGTACTTTAGGACAATAAATGGCACCTTAAATCTGTAATATGTGAGAAGGCACTTCTGGACGTATATTTCTTAAAATATAAGAGGGTTTGCTGGCCTAGAGTGTATAGTAATCTATATACTCTTTCTTTCTAGCTGTTCTACTTTAATGTAAATAGATTTTCAGATCATGTTGGTACACTTTCTGCTAACAAGTGAATTTTGTAATCCTGAACTCAAACAAGACTTGTTCCAGGCACATATATATATATATATATATATATGAAATTCTATACTAATATATGTAACTCAGATAATTTTGATAATACTAATTTATTTTAATTCATTGACAACCTTAATATATGTGATATTGTTAAGATTGGCATGTGATGCCAAAAAAGCTTAATTTACTGTGGTAATTGTAAAGTACTGACATTTTCTACTACAGCACTCTGGCATTAATTCATTGGCAAAGATACTTTATGTATTGAAATTCTACACAAATTACATGCAAAATGTAGTTCTTTCATATGTCAATATGCTGCCTATGGCTGTAATTATACAATGTGCACAGATCACATTAATAACATGGAGGAAAGCTGCAGTGCCAGAGGATTCTCTTCTATTTGCCGTAATTGCTGTGATTAGTAAAAAGGAAAAAAATGGGTTTGCTTAGCGCATCAAAACAAGTTACACAGTATTAAAGGAATAAGAGTTATATAGCTGCTTTATCCAGTATGATGTGAAGTTCAGCAGGGGTCTTGCTAAAATTATGCCTACATCCTCTCCCATTCTGCTGTACAAATAAAATAAAGCCATTTGTCATGTTGGTAGAGCTCATGGGAATGCCCTTGTCATCTCAGAGTGAGTCCTCTAAACAGTTTTCCTATTCCTGTACAATTTATTCACCAGTCGTTTGAAACACAGTAAATTGCAGAGTGCAGTTGTCCCTGGCATTTGTGAACGGGCAACTTGCTTTTGTTCTCGCAGCAGGTGTGAAGGTGGGAGAAACCAGATAAGCTGCAGTTAGTCTTACTTGTTCACTTAAAATGAAAACTAACTAAATGAATAGTTTAGTTGTAACTGTAACCAGAGAGGTCTTGCAGCATGTTCTGTGTCTAGTTACACCATTTCTAAATTGCCTTCAGTCCTTTTCACTAAGAACATCAGTTATTATTGTATGAGCTTTCTGAATCATAAAAGGTTGTATCTGTGGGTGAAAAAAATTTTATATGCAGCTGTTTGGGATCATGAATCTGGTCATGAAATAGAGTTTTGAGAAGCTCACATTTTTATCACTCTTCTTTTCATCTTATTTCTTCTTTTACTGATTTTCCTGGGACGTACACCTATGCCTGTCAGCAATCAGTTACTCTCTTGCAAGTACCCCAGCATGCTAATTGTTCAAACTAATTTAAAAATATTGATTTTTTTTCTGAAAATTCTTGATCTCAGATCCATGCTTGATCATGCCAAGGTAAGTAAGTGTAAAATGAAATCATAATTTTTAAAAAGTTGTTTATTTAATCAGAAAATTCATCATACTTCTGGTTTTGCTATACAGAGTCTGTTGTCATGTTAGAATGATAATCCTACTTCACTCTGAGTTACCCCAGTTCTTCAGTTCTTTTCAAGGTTTTCTTCCCATATATATTATCATTCTACAGTAAATGGAGAGTCTCTAGCTTATGAGCATTGTGCATGGACTTTTCTTCCCCTTTATCAAAACTCTCCAAAAGGCATGCAGTCAAATTTGAGTCAAAATGGTAGTCTCATAACACATGAGTTACAATATTAGTGATAGGTGCTTCAGGAGGTTTTAAGATATTAAACTGTACAAGTGATTTATTTTTGTCTGTGTATCTCAGCAAATTTCTAATGGGCGTCTAACTACACAGCTCTGTTGTTGTCATGGTCCCTTTTGATCAGCTGGAACAGCTTCAGTATGGGTAGGTAGTGGGGGAATAATGCTGCTGCACAAGGATTTGAAGAAAAGACTTTGCAACTGCTGCTGGCAGTTACTTCGGAAGTAGTAATCCAAGTGCTGTACAGGCAGAATAGTTCTTTAATGACAGTGGTGTGACTGAAAGCACACTGTCAAGGGCAAAGGCAGAGGGTGAGCCTTGAGTCACTGTCAGTGATTTTGCCACCACTGAGAAGTTCATTTCCAAGCCAGAGGAGGTTTGCAACACTTAGTCATAAAAAGGGAAGTGAATTCCCCTTTGAGATCAGCCATAGTAGCCTGTACCAATTATTATCTGTTGCTTTTTAATGTACTGAATGTTTTCTTTTTTTACCATCATTCTGTAATATAAATATTAAAGTAAGTTGTAGCCAGTATTATTATGCAAATCTCTCAGAAGCTTTCAATAGTTATAAATCATCACATGTGTTTTTAAACATTAGCTTTTCTCAGTAAACTGAAACAACTCACCCTCTGTTTGTACACTTTATTTGAATGGAATGAATTCTTAGTTTCAATTTGTAATTATACACAAAACATCAAATTATATACAGATAAACCTATTCTATGTTTGTTTGGAGATTGAGAAATCCCCAGAATTCAATGCTGGAAGCTATTCCCCCTTTATCTGAGAAATTATTTTTATTAGTGGAACAAATCTGGACATAGTTAGCTTTTTTTGACAGAACAAATTATATAAAAGCCAGAGGAAGTGCATATTATCATGTGTTTCTGCTTTTCAGTCATTCTTCTAAAAAAAATTTATATGAAAGTTTCTGTAATTCTTGTTTTCGTACAGTGGTATATTTAGTAATGTTAGTTTGATAAATATCCTTTGTAATTTATGAAGTAAAATAAAAGAATATTTAAAAGTAGGACTGATTTTTAAAATACTCGGCCTTCATCACACAAGAATCTGTAATGTAATTGTACTTTGTATTTTTGAGAATATTTGTTTACATTTTGCACTTCCCTCAAGTTGGTGTTTTCAGTTTAATTCTTTTATAGTCAGTATCAGTTGTCAGTTCTCAGTCTTGCCTAAACAAGGCTGTTCCCTTAGAGCTCACCACCTTGTAGGAGACATTATAAACGTTTTAGAACCCAGGATTTTTTCATTAATCTAGCTTTAAAGAAAATTATGATGTTTCTATTACTACAGGCTTACTGCTTCACAGGATTTGCTGAGCCAGCTGAGATGATAGTCCTTCATAGCAGCACGGAAGGTTTGGAAGGTGGGAGACAGATATGACTAGTGTACCAGTCTCTGTGGACATCTGTCAGTTGTGGCAGTTTTTGCTAACTTCCATTGCAATAATATTGTAATGGCATGGTGATGTAAATGTCAACTTTGTAACAGCATCCCTCTGGAAAATCTGAGTGGGTGGACGAAATTTTTTTTCACCACAGCTATCCCAGCTTTTTCAGTTGGTGCAAATATGACACGAAGTGGGGATGAAGGAGACTGTCCTCTATGGGCAGTGTTTTGCAAAGAAAAAATACCATTTTTCTGTGGATGTGATTAAGAAGATTTCTGTTTCTATTGTGTTCTCATATTTTCAGAAAGTATATTTTAATATTTTAATGAAAAAAACAAAATTCAGGTTTGTTGTAGAATTGATCAGGTAATTTAGTAACACAGAGTACAGTTATGAGTGCTTGCCTGTATTACCCATCATAATGAAATACATTCTTTAGTAGATATTATACATCTTGTACTTCTAAAACAGACTGTTTCCATAAAATGATAACTACTAAAATATGTGAAATAAATTTAATAATTCAATGCTTAGAACTTGCAAGTACAAGAAGAACATGTACTAATTCCTATCCACCTCCATTGTTACCTTAAGGGCAGCTCTCTCCATAGCAACTGAAAACTTTTCAAGGCAGCAATAAACTAATCCTCTCCAGCTTCCAGAGCACCATCAAGGAATTTTAAAAACATTGGACTTCCAGCAGCTAAATACTTCTGAGGATTCAGAAGGCCACAAAGCTAGATACACAAGCATTCTTTTTCCCTTCAGAAGGTAAGAAAATAACATTTAGAAATAAATGCTCATAATATCCTTGTAACAATGATACATATTCCCGATTGCTAACAGTAAAATATATCTAAACACCAAAAGATTTCCTAATGTCTAAAAACATACTAACTTTTATCAGACCGAATACCCATTTGAATTCAGCAGTTCTTTTTTCATTTTAAATATTTTGTTAGCAGAGTTTCCTTTAAAATAAAACACGTGTATCATATTGCAGTTCAAAGAAGGCAAACGTATATGTGGCTGTTTAGCACATGTGCATTACTCTCTGAATATGTATGTCACTGCCAGCATCTGCCCATCAATAAAATAAAAACTTCTGTGGAAAACAGAAGTGAAACTCTTTTATATTTCTTGTGCTTTGATATTGAGATAGATTACTGTTAAAGCAGAGGGAGTGGTTTATTAGGAAGGATTGTGACAAGACAGTTTTGTAGTACAAAATGTCTTTTGCACCTAGAGTTAACAAGTTAAGCTTGTTTGTTAAGCTTGTTTTGTTTATGAGTTCTTTGAGTGAAATTATAACCTCAGCATTGTAATTCTTCTGTCTGAGATAAAATACCACTAATTTTTAAGTACATCCTGTTCCTTCTTTTTTTGTGCTGTATAGCTGGAGTTTAGTAATGCTGGTAAAGTGTTTTGACAATATAACCTGCTTTACATTATTGCTGTGTAATGTAATTACTGCAGATTCATACCAGTATTAGAGTAGTAATATTTATTTGCAGCTATTTTTGTTCCTAAAAAACTGTTTTCATAATGAAATGAAAGTGAAAGCCATGGTATTTTCCTATTCTTACTGAAAAGAATTATTAGTGAATGCAATAACATAACGCTGAAATGAAAGCCATAGAATTTATTTTTAAGAAGAGGGAAGGGCACTTTGAGACAACCTCTTGCTGGTAGTTCTAAAAAAGTTTTGAGGCCATGGTTGTCTTAGTTTCCTGCTGTTCTGTGCTGTAAAGCCCTTACAGGCTCCCTGTTGTTCAAAAACAGCTTGTCACTGCAAATCAGCTTAGCTGACCAATTAATAAATCCTTTCGAACATATTGCATTTGCACTAATTAAAGGGTTGGGTTTTTTTCCCCTTTACCATTCAGATTCTTCAGGTTTCGAGTTTAAGCTGTGAAGTGCAAACAACAATCCAACATTCAGTGCAGATCACGCTCTGCAGGAAGAGGAGATGTGTTTTCTGACCAAGCATCCAGCTCTTGGGGTGGTATGTTCTGCTTTCATATTCAGCGTGCTCATTGCTGAAGGACAGCCTGGGGAAGAGCATGGGCAGGATGGCAGCAATCCTCCCAGCAGAGGCTCTCTGGTGGAAGTTTTACGCGTTCTCTCAGCTGAAAACACTGAGCTCCACATGAACCACTCACGAGAACTGGTCAAAATGTTACTGGAGAGAGCTGAGTGCCCACAGCGGATTTATGGCACGCAAGAGGATTGTAATCTGGTTAGTGCTTCAATTAATGAGGGATATCTTTACAGAATCGTCAGTGAATTCTAACATTATTTGTTAGTGATACTGTCCTGAATACAATCGCTAAACATGTAAAAAACATGTTGTTGCAGCAAAAACAAAACTGTCCCTGCTGTGTTTCATTTTGAATTATTATTATTTATTGTTTGAGCTCATGAAGAGATACTCCAAACATGAGAGGCATTCCTTAAAAATGCCATGCTTCAGTCGCATAACACTAATAACTTTCCTTTTAAAGTTTCCCAGTGTTTGTTTTCCAACACAAATTTTTCTACTGAAACCCGATCTAATGATGAAAGCTTGTATTTGGGGCACAGGATTACCAATGTGGAAGGACATAGGTAAACGCTGGGGTCCAGTTCTGCCACTTTTTTTGTTGTTGTTCTGGATTTTACTTTATAAAAATAAAACCCAGACAGGATTGTCTGAGATTTATGTGCCACTTCACTGAAACATTCAAGATTTAGGGGAGGGTTTTGGTAAGCAGTTCAGATCAAGGAAAATGAAAGGCAGAACAATGAATCTACAAATCCAAATTGAAACTGGAAGTAGTCCAGGGTACAGTTGAACAGAGGGATTGGTTGTCTACTTGAGAATATTTTCAGAACTCATTCCTGATTCAATGAAGAAAGGACAGGGACGGCGTTAGTGAGCAACTTAGCTGAAAGGGACAACAAAGGGCTTGGTCAGCCCTGGCTTTCATTACTCTGGCTCTGGCACTGTTCAGTGACCTACATACAGCAGTGTCACTTTATACCACACTTATGAAGATGGTCAGAAAGGTGAATGCTTTTACAAGGTGCTATTCTCGGCAATCTGCCAAGCCAAAAAAATGAGAATCTTTTTATCCTGTGCAGTAGATAGCTGCTCGCTTAATTGACCCTTTCTAAAAATGCTCCCATTTTTCATATGAGCCCATATGTGAAATTTCATACATAAATATTGTAGGTGCCTGTCATTACAAAAATGGATTAATTTTTTTTGAAGGAGATTATTCACATATGGGCAACAAATATGTATCAGATACGGGCCCAGATTGAAAGCTGACAATGTATTAAATGTGGGTATAGAGTCCTCCTAAACTTCACTAAACAGGGGAGTAGATTTTTGTTTATCCTCTTTGTTTTTCTTCTTGAGTGACATGTTTTTTTCTTGTATTTGTGATGTATTTCTGGAGAGCTTGCCCACTGTGTCCTTGGATTGAAGAAATCTAAGGATAACTTAGCTGGGGCTGACTTTTGTCAGTTCTGCTGCTCTGTTCCAGCTTCATCTTGGAAATTTCCTGTAGGAAGATTTTGAGGACTTTCACCATTTCCAGTACTCCTCAATGTTGGCTGTGTCAGAAACACTGCACACATCCTGCACTGTCAGTGTTTCTGTGCCAGCACCACAGGAGCATGGTTTTCTGTAGGAAATCCTTGAGAGAGATGTGGCATTTTCAGTCACATGGAACCCACATGGCACTGTGCTGAAATCACCCAGGATTATTTAACAAGGTTTGGTAAACCAAGACAGCAAAAACTGTGCAAGAAGCACTATCCTTCAGGATCATCAAAATTTGAAACAGAATGCCCCACCTTATCTTGGCATTTTCTTCCTCATACTTGTTGGGAATTACTAATTGATTTCAGATTCAAATTTCCTTTCTAAATCTAGAATTCTGTTTATACCACATGACTTTGTTTTCAGAGTTTTTTTATTATTATTTTTATGATATCTCTATTGGGCATTTAAAAGCAGTGAAGTTTAACAATTTTTTTAAACACTTCTCTGGTTTTTTGTTATGTAGTGGCCCTAAGACCCTTTGGGCATGGGCTGGCAACTATTGAATGGCATCTGACACTTCTTCATCTCCTAAACACACAGAAGTCATGTATTTCTTGCCTTGGTAAGAAAATATTTTTGGAACTTCTGGCCACTTAAACAACAAAAACTCAGACTTCAGTGCCCAAGTTCTGGGCTTCTTCTTTATAGGAAGTAAGCATTTCTAAATCAAGGACATGCAGGTGGTTATTCCTGTAAAAACATTAGTAGCAGCAAAAAAACCCCCAAACTAACAAACAAACAAAAAAACCAACCCAATGACAAACCAATTTATATCCTCTTAATATCTCTTCAAGGGTCACTCACCATGGGCTACTCATATTCTATGGAGTAACTGCGTCTTTTACAATGCACCTGCTTCCTTCTAATTAGCAATTTTTTTCAGTCATCTTCCTTGTAAGAGCAAACAATGGACTCACTGATTGCAATTTTTCCTCAGTGGGTTTTAAAATATTATAGAAATCTTTGAAAATCTTCAACTTCATGCCGTATATTTATTGTATTACTACTGTGTGTTCATAAAGGCTGGTTGACTGACTTGAGGTCTTTGGGACAGAAAACAGAATAGACTCCTCCTAGTCCAAAGAGTAATTCTCAGAGACTGCATTAGGAAAAGTTAGGCTTAAAGACCTTGAAAAGCAATGTAGGCAGGACACGGTGAATCATACTGTAATCTAGTTTATTTATGTATATAAATAGTTAATTTGGATATTAATATACACAGCTTTCATTTTTTATTTTATTTTAGATTCAATATTTTGAGAATTTTGGTTAGTATTCTTCATATTAAAAGGTAGCAGCTCCCTCAGTTCCTCCAAGGAACTTTGACTTCTGAACATGACAATGTGAGTTTCATTAATGCAGCTTCAGTGTAGGAAAATGAACTAACATACAAGGTGAGCCCCACCAACCAATACATCATGTAGCCACAAAAAAATTATTCTTAAAAACTGGATTCTGTCTGGATTCATTAATTTATTCGAGTGCAATTTTGATCCTCCCATGGTATCTCATGTGTTGTAGTTTCTTCTCTGAAATGTACAGTTCAGCTGCTGTCTACCGTTGTTGAGATTAGCTGACACATCTATAACATGATTGGAAAGGAATCTGTAAGAAAAAAACAGGTATAGAATGAATAACATTAATTACAAGATCTCTTCAAGAAAGATTCTTTATTTTGGACTTCAGTGTCTTATCTGTCGTAGTCTGAGATAGTCCTCTGTTAGTCTTCTGGTCTAATTTACAGACTAACTTTTGTATGAGCAGCAAAAGTTTCTTCAAAGTGTCTTTGTAGAAAGAAAAAATTGAGAAAGTGTGAGAGAAAGAAAGAGAGAGATAGAAAGATAGAATAGATGGATAGATAGATAGATAGTTAGATAGATAGATATGTGTGGGTGTGTGTATATAAATGTATACATGTATTAAAAGATCTGTGCTCAGATGTAAAGCCTGCACATGATGAATATGTAATTTCAGTCCCTCTTGAAATGCATTTGAAGGACTAAATGGGGTTGAGACCTTGTGCTGGCTCTCTGCACTGGATCTCATTGTTGCAGTTAACAGAATCCATTGAGAAACATAAAAATAGCTGTGTGATTACAGGGTCAATTAAGTCTCTGAACAGTGCATTGAATATGATATAACTTCTGTTTACATAGCCTCAATTAACTACAGTTCAGCAACTCTTTTATCTTATAATGTAAACACATAGAATGCACAGATGAAAATACGAATAGCCCTTGCCCTTATTTAATATATTTATAACCAGAGGTATAATCTATTGAAGCCAGTGGAAGGCTTTTGCTCTCTACAATGATTGATCAGAATTATTCCTAATTGTAGTGAGTCTCAAACCACTAAATCATAGAATAATAAAATAGAATTATAGAATGGTTTGAGTTTGAAGGAACCCTGAGAAGGAGCACCTCCCCATAGACCACAGTTTGTTCAAAGTCCCATCTCTTGGGCACTTGACTTTTCTTAAAAACAAAAGGGGGTCTGGTAAAAAACCCCATGGTATGATCTTGCAGCCATAGAACTGCAATGAATTACCTGCAACCTCCTCCTGCCGTTCCATCAGCCTGCATCTGTGTAGTTTTGGATTTGATCCCTTTAATATAGAAGCTGTATTCTCCTGCTGTCCTTCCTGTCTGTATTTGCACATGCCTGGCAGCATGTCACTTGGGTTGAATTTCCATTTGTTTTTATTTCTTCACAGTGCCTTGAACCGGATGCTTTGTTACTAGTAGCTGGAGGAGATTTAGAAGACCATCTCAGTGAAGAAGTATTTGAGAGAATTTCTCTTATCCTTCTCTACTACATTCTTCATCATAGAGATATGTGTTCTTCAGAATTCAGCTTGAATGATAAGGATTATAAATTTTACCTACAGAGTATGCTTAGTTTAAGACGTGATGAAGACTGTTATTTTTTTTCAAGGAATGAAACTGAAGATATTTTGGCTGCAGTAAGGCAACATTTTAAAACTTCTGAAAACCAGGTAAAGAAAACATACATAAAAAGGGCTTCATCTTTATTACAGGTATAATGCCTTTATGCTAGTACAGACACTGTGCCAGTATCACAGTCCTCCAGAAAACTGGTAAATGACAGTGTGAGAGCACCGGCTGGACACTGGTGTTGTGTTATATGTGCTGTTCAATGCTTTTCTGTGAGTTGTTTCTGGCATCTGCCACTTTCACAGGGTCTGCTGTGACATGGCTGGGGAGATACTGCACTTCAGGGACCATTCCCAATAGGTAATTTAGATGCAGTTGCCCTGCTTAGGGCAGATGGAAAAGAGCACAGCTGTGTAGGTGCAAGATCTTGCACTTGGCTCCAAGGACAGAAAATACTTCCTCATCTCTTGTACGTGTTAGTATTGATGCACTAGCAGTGTTTGCATTTCAATGGTATAAAGCAGAACAGCTCCATTGCTGACTGGTATAGTGAAATAATGAATTATTTTGCTGTGATGAAATCCTTGCCAGGTTCTACACTTCCATGTCTATCCAAAGCTGGATGGAATAAGGAATCTGTCCAAAGATATGATAGCTTCCTTCAGTTGGAACACATACATTTGTGACTAATTATCTACCAGCATGGATATGCCTTGTAGAACGATTGATAAAGAGAAGCTTAAATTTAAAGTTTAAAAAAAGCATGTTGCGTATTTTCAGCTAAGATCATACTTTCTAAGTCAGGTAACATGCAGTGAGTTTTCTCACTGCTGTTTAGAATTCCTTATTTCAAATAGGGTCTATAAAATAATAGAATAATATTCTAGAGTTCAAAATCTAAGAAAAAATTTTCCTTGTAATGGGCAATAAATCAGGTTTTTGCCAGATAAGATAACTCCTAAAGTACAGACTGACCTCCTGTTTGTAGCCCCTTAGACGTGTTCAATGTATTGAGTTAAATTTGGTTTATACAAAGCTCAAATTTGTCCTTTTCATTTCATTAGATTTTAATTTACAGCATGCTGTAGTAGGGTTTTCTGCACAAACAGAAGATGGGTAGGAGACCTGGCTGTGTCCAGAGTGTTGAGGGCCTCCAGTTCCTCTCCCTGTCTTCTTTGTGTAATCGTTTCCCACCATAAATTATTCATTGTCCAGTACTTTTGGTTCTGAGTCTTGGTGAACGTGCTGATTTCCAAGGACTCCAATGGTATCTGAGCAACTGTAAAGAGGCATTGGAGGGTATTTGGAATGTCAAGATAGAATAACAACCCATAGTACGCTTTACTGAGGGTTCTGTTTGTTTATGCTGGCAGTATAATCAGTTGTCAAGCCTGTCCAGTAACTGAGACTTCCCCACTCACTGACTTGAGGGAAAAGAGGTTTCTTTTATGAAAGGTACACAAAACATAATACTTGGCATCACAACACTTGCATTATGGAAAAAGGCCAACGGTGCAGGGTAGTCATAGAGGAAAAGCATTTTTAGTGGCTCTTTATGTGTTTTGGTTTCACGGAAAATATCCTCTTCTTTAGTGATAGCACCTAATATCTTGTTTGAAATGAGAGATTGAATTCTGGGTTGTGGAAATTTTAATGTGTAGTGAATGAACAGGAAAAGAAATGCCAGCCTCCTCTCTGCAGTGTTTATGACCTACATACAGAGACATGAGTATGTATAAAATAAATTACTGACTGTACTGGCTCATCTAGCTGACTTTTTAATTTTGTTAATATGAGTTACAAACAAATGAAATTAAGCAATTTTTGCCTTTGTTTTTTTTATTTGGTTGTTTCGTTCAAACCCAACTATTTGCAGTGAGAATAAACAAGAAAGGAAATAAGGAAAGAAAATGAGAAAAGGAGGATAAGTTTCTGGGTAACTGAGAGAGTTTGCAGGCATCCACACACATGGGTGTATACCACTGACTACTGTTTTTATTTGGTCACCCAGCAGGAAAGTCATCCTTTGTCTGCAAAATTATATCTTTCCATATTGTCCCCACATAACTACTCCATAACAAACTATTGATTTCATTTAATAGGTAAGGAACTAAAAATGTTTAAAGAATTCTTTCTGAAGTTTGAGATGAAGAGTTAAAGTCTGTATTATTTGAGCCAATTTCTCATGCCTTAATAAAAATTCCTCCCCTTTCTTCCACTTTCTGGAAGTAGATGTAGATGTAATTGAGGAGGACACTGGAAACAATAGAAACAGCAGGAAAATAACACTAAGCAAAAATAACCTGAATGAAGGACTGTACTTTGCCCCCATTAGACACTGAGTATATGTTCAGGATTTTTAATTCTATGCCTGTTTGTCTGAAAATGTCCTTTGATTAGCTGTCCTGCTGGCAACTACAGCTTACATCTTAGCATTTTTTCTACTCTGACTGTCTGTGAAATTGTTCTCCCCAGTATCTCCTCCTGTCACTCTGATTATTTAAATGGAGGTGACCAGGACTGTCTTCATGCTATTTTCTCCTGATTTCAGTGTGTTGATGTGAGCACTCTGGAGAAAAATGCTGATATAATGGACAGAGATGGTGCTGATGAAAACACTCTTCCACGCCTGGCTGCTTTAATCCTTACTCTGGCTCTCCAAGGAGTCTGTATGGGGAAAGCAAGTTTGCCTTCCCCAGAATTCTTTATAAAATATATTTTCAATTCTCTAAATAGTACCACTGAGCTCCAAGTGACAGGTAAGCTGGAGTATGCAAAGTTCATTTTCTTCAGGAAAATTTATTGCTGGACTTATCAGAAATGCTACTTAACCATAAATAAATAGAAGCATAGGAGAGCTCTAAGCGGTCCAAAAATAGCAAAACAAAAATAACAAAACAAAACAAATGTTGAGCTCTCAGCAATAGCAGCTATTAATTTCTGTAAAAGGTTGTGCCTGCTTAGCAGTTTAAGAAGCTATACCATCAACTCAGGGGCCTAGTATGGATTTAGAAGGTTTTTATAAGACATCTACTTTTCCTTGTTTGTGGCAATTGCTAACAGCAACAGTTGACAAGTTTTTCAAATCACTTTTTAAAAGTAACATTAACTATGGGTTAAAACAGATTAAAAAGTTGAATTGGGCATAGGTAAAAACATTTTTAACATTCATAGGTTACACAGAGGTGAATTGAATCACAGAAATAAATATTAAAAAAAATACTAATCCTTAGCCCTGAACTGGGGCTCCTAGATTGTGTTTACATAAACTGGTTTGGCAGCAAAGCCCTTCCTTTAAAATTGCCCAGCCAGATCTTCTAAAATAATTAACTCACAAGAATGGATGGAGCCACCTCAGCACAGTGCTACTAAATAGCTATGTATGGTGAAATCTGGGCCCCAGTGAAGACAACAGCAGGACTGTACAGTTGGTGGTGTTAGGATGTTGTTCAGAAAAATAAGAAAATATGCTTAACCAGTTTGTTACAGAGTAAGTATATTTTAAGTCTAAGCTAATTATACTGTCCCTTTAAATTTACTTAAATTGTCAACAGTAAATTCAGGGAAGAGTAAGAATCTGGAAGCATGGAAAAAAGAAAATTAGATTTTACTACATTTAGAAAACAAATATACCTGCAGCTCTATTCAGATCTGTTTGCTTAAATAGCCAAAAGAAAGTAGTGAAGCATCTTATGAGAAATCTTATTGTGAGATTTATGATTAAGATTATACCATTTGCATTATCTGAGTAACAGCATTAAAAAATAAAGGATTATCACATGAAAACATTCTCATTAATATAAATTTCCTTAAAATTAATTTGTGGACCACTTTTTTTTTTATGGACAAATTAAGGTTTACAGAAATTATCGCTATGGCTTCGTTTGAAAATGCAGGGGTGGAGGAAGGTGATAAGTAAAATAGGATATGGCCTGCCTCCTCAAATAACCGGGCAGTCCACCAGCAGAAGCACCCATTGCACCCAAGCTACGTCATGAGGTACATCTGTGCATGATCTCAGATTTGGCTTAGGGATCCTGGCTCTCTCATTCCAGTTTCAGTGCTGTGAGCAGGCATGCTTCCCAGTTAATCAAAGGAGGCAGAAAATTCGCTGTCCTATGTTGCACTTTTGAAGTGCAAGGGCAGCAGAGCATCCTGAAGATTGATTTCAGGACACCGTAGAGAGGATCTGTCTCCTGATCCAAATACCTGGCTGTGGCAGCTTAGTGTGGAGTTCCCTTTACAAAGGAAAATTTTAAGAACAGTGAAGTTATTTAGCAATGACTAGAAAACTTCATCAGAGATGAGGATTAAATAAAAGATTAATTGCCTTTCAGTCACATCTGTTCTCTTCTGAGACAGTCATAGGCAAAACCTCTGCGCGCGGTATGTAAAGAAGGAAAGGCTGAGGAGCTGGGCATCTGGAACTTCCAGAGTTGTGAAGCAGACATTGCCTCCAGTACTAAACTGAGAAAATAGTATTAAAATGAGGAATTAAATTAGTTATAACAAGCAAAGAGAAAAAAAAATGTCTTTTAAATGTTTTGTCTTTTAAGTGTGCATTTTCCCATGGTAACATATCTGTTCTCTAATGAATTACTAGAACTAGAACAACTACTAAATGTGCTTACAGCCAGAAAGACCTGCACTATAAATGGACAATTTCACAGTCACAAGAGAAGACGTTACAGTATGGCAATCAGAGATACTGAAAGAAGAAATATTCCAGTCAAAGGAAAACATACAAAAGGAGACTATCTGAAAGGATATTTTGAAGATCGTGAAAGGAACACAGATTGGGACCAGGTTAACTTATTTTTATGTTATTGTAGTGTTGTGGCAGAATTTCAGTGACAAAAGTTTAAATTGATTTGCAAACAATATAATATTTCTGAGGTAAGATGCATTAGTTTCAAAATGACATGTAGATACAGATGAAAATATACATTTATATAGCTATGTTTGTTTAAATATTAATTGGGGAAAGAACTTAATGGATGTTGAATGTGCAGTTAAAGTCACTGGGAGGGGCAAACAATGATTAGTGTTACACAGAATCAGGTGTTTCTTCAAGACCTGAGGACTTGAGGAAACAGAGGACTGGAGTAACACGGCTTCGATATTTTCACACAGATATTAGAGATTTCTTGTGATCGTATGTCACAGAGTTTCTAGGACCCCTTAAGTGACCTGGTGGAAAGAAGGATTGTTTTGTACTAAGGAGAACAAAGTAAATTAAAGTTTTTATGTAAGCTGCTTTTAAAAAGCTTCTGTAAATTGAAGATTGGGCATTTCCAAACTCTTTTCATAACCATCTATGGAATCCAGAAGCCTTCTTTAGAAAGTATAAAGTCTGTAAAACTGAGCCTTAGCTACTCCCCTGTATCCTCTCTGAGGACTTTGAAGGCGACTTTATCCTCATCCTAAGAATTTGAAAATAAATAAATTTTGTTTACAGCAATGCTCAAGATGGTAACTGACTTCCATCCTTTAGACTGGGTATCATTCCTTAGACAAAAAAGGAGACTTCAAAGTATATAATTGGTATATATTTTGATGCATACATTTGAAATATATACTTCAAAGAACACTTTTCTATTGTTTTCAGTTCTTTACCATTTACGTTTCCTCAGTGGCAATGTTTCTTCTCCATTTAGGAGAATTGAGTGATGTGCAACTGACTTTTGCTGTGTGGTCATTTTATGATGGGGAACTGAGACAAATTTCATCTGGTTAAATGCTATTCTGATAGATATTTATCTGTGTAATTGTGTTGCATTTGAAATACATACTCTATCAACACTTTTACTTCTTTGCAGCTGACCACATAAAAGGATCATGCTGATCAGCATGATGAGGCTGTTAATGGGGTCTCAAAATAATTTTAAATTAAGGTCATTTTAAATGTGTTTCATATGAATTTTAAATTATGAAGGACAGAAATCAGTAGTGATACTATCTATAAAAGAAGTAAAATTGTTCTCCAGCAATTGAAGTATTTTTAAAGCTCAGTTTTTGATTTCTTGAACTTCTGAGACCAACTGTAACTCAAAAGATAAGTGTGCAGGGGCATTATCTGAGTCTTAGGAGTCAACTGAGAGCCAAATATTCTGTATACATAGAAATAAAATCACAAAGAAAAATCTGGGCAGAAGATAATTTCTCTTCTGTACTAATTCCTTCTTTCTCAGCATTTTTTTCCCCTTCCTCTTCTTTTTAGCTCTGCCTATTTTCCTTGACATATTCCATTAAAACATTTTGTGTTTCACTGCTTTGTTGCTAATTTTGTCTCCTGTTTTCTGCACCTATGATAGCCATTGGGCTTCATTAGTAACATTGACTCATTTATGGCTTGTGTTTGCTAACTGCATTAAGATGCGTAATTTAATTTTTCTATAGGAATTATTATTTGAAACACTACCACAGAAAAAGCATCACTGCTTTCTTTTAAAGTCATCATTGTCTCTGCATTTAAAAATGTGTATAAAAAAGTAAGTGGCAGATGATCTAATAAGATAAATAATCTTAAATTCCATTAAACTATGTCACAATGACTATGTATTCATTTACTATTCCTCATTAAACAAACATGGATTTTGGAAACCCAAATCATCCATCCATCCAGTTTTTCACATGAAAATATGCAAATTCTATTTGCTTATTTCTTTGATATCATCCTCCAGGAGCACACACCTACTTGCTTTTCTAATGGAGACAGTTCTCTGCCTCCTTATGTTAAAAAGCTTGTAAGGCTGGGGCTTGCAATGGGAAAAGATGCAGGTCCTCATGACCCAAGTCTTACAAGAACGTTTTACTAGATAGACCTTAACAGCTATTTTTTATGTATGGGTGGGCAGTTTATTTTTACAGATGAGATTTTGCTTTTCATTGAAAGTTCCTGGTAATAAATTCACATTAAAATTTAGGTTCATAGTAATCCTGGACCTCATCTTGTCTATCCTACTTCTCAAAAAAGAGCCAACTTAAAAGTTAGATCAAGTTTCACAGAGCCATGTCCAGTTGAATTCTGAATGTCTCCAAATACAGAGATTATACATTCTTTTTTGGGAAATCTCCACCTGTGCTTTATTGCCCTCATATAGATGGACTTCTTTATTATAGCCAATTGGAGGTTTTTGTTGCTGTAACTATTACTTTTTGCCTCTCCTTTTGCTGTATGCCTCAGAAGATTCTGGTTATCTTTTCCCTATGAACCACCTTAGTGGAAGACTTAAGATACCCACCAAGCCTTCTCTTCCCAAACTGAACAAACCCAGGTCCCTCAGCCTCTCCTGGCACATCACGTGCTGCTGTTCCCTAGACATCTTGGTGGCCCTCCACTAGACTTCCCTCAATTTGCCAGTCTTGTACTGCTGGTTATTAAGCTGGACATAGTCCAGATGTGGACTCACATGTCCTGAGCGGTGGGCAATATTCTTTCTCCAGTACCTGCTGGCTCCACTCGTGCAGCCAGTGTGCAGTTAGTGCTCATTGCCACAAGGGCACACTGGTGGCTCATGTTCAAGTTTCCGGTCAGGACCCACCCCAAGGGCTTTTTCTGCAAACCTACCTTCCTTCCTTCTGGCCAGTTTTCCGTGGCCTTTATTGATGCATGGGGTTATTGTGTATGAAGCACCATACATTTGACTTGGCTGATCTTCGTGAAGGTCTGGTCAGTTCTTTGGCTTTTCAAGGTCCCTCTAAATAGCAGCCACACCTGTGAGCATGTTGATTAGTGATCCCAGTTGGATTTCACCTGTGAATGCCATCTGGTGCACTCTGTTCCATCACTCAAGTTGTTGCTGAAGGTGTTAAATATTATCATCCCTGCTCTGACTGGTCAGCAGTGCTGCTCATAAGCAGCCACAAGCTAGTCTTCCAACTTGATACCAGATGTCAGTGTTCCCTAGTTCTAGAGTCAAAACCACTGCCTAGAACAGGCAAAATTAAGGTCTTTTCCAATATGGTAGCTTCTGAATTGCCTTCATGCTCTCCTTTGGCTTGAAGGTAGAACACACTAGGTCCAGGTGACAAGATCACCCGTTATCCTGAAGGCTTGAATGTGGTTTTCAGAAAAAAATATAACAGTGCTCAATTAATTCCATTTTTTAGTGAACCACAAGGCATATTTTACTTCACTAATGGATGAGCAAAGGCAGGATTGTGTTGGGTTTTAACTGGGTGATTTAAAAGTAGTTATACTTAACAACTTCAAAAGAAGCTTAAGCTTCAGTAATGAGAGAAAGAATATTTAGGAATCCCTTCAGTCTCAGATGCAGACCAATTTAAATGAAAGAATTTTTTTTTAATTAAATATTGAATCATAGCTCATCAGATGAGATAAAGAAATGAAGATTGTTCCTTTATATAACATATGTAACATAACATATTTGATCTGGAGTTCTTCTGTTTAAAAGTGTTTACAGAAATTTCCACTAGAAGTTTTCTTATGCTAACTGCTCATGTTTTTCCTAGAAGTTTCATCCTGGAGAGGAAAACCCAATTCTTCATGAAAATTTTTGAAATATAAATGCTCCCACGACAAGTTGCTTCTTTTGACAAAGAGACGCTCCAAACAAGAACAAAAAGTAGTTGGAATTCTGAAGTACCTCTAATAATACAATTATTAAGCATCTTTTGACCAATTTTAGACTATGTAACATCTAGTTTTCTGACATGCCCTCATTTAATGAATTAAAAAAGCTAACTTATTTCCATGTCTTAGAAAGATATACTGAAGATGCAGTACAAGGACAAATCTCAGTATTGCTTTGATGTAGGCAGTACCTTATATTAATAGCACTATTACTGCAAATAATGCAGTTTCACAAGAATAGCTAAGAATATGGTTCATAGTAGCATTAAAACATTTTTCTTAATACATATGACAATAAAATATTGAGAGATATTATTTTGTAAGATCTTTATGACACTAAGTGGCTTTGATAGAAATTGAGTTGTTTTATCCCAAAGATTCTGATCTTTCTGAAATATATAGTAGTATCAAGTTTACGTGGGGAAAAAATGCAGTAATTGAATTAAACTAATTTGAGCAAGAAAGAGTATATATATAGCAGGTTTCTTCTAGGCTGGACGGCCCTGTGTTCTAAGTTTCTGTATTTAACCTCAAAGTTAAATGCAGGTATATGCAACATGTTCAGTAACTGTTCATGTAACTGTTCATGTAACATGTAACATGTTCATATACTTTTCTACAAAGGTTTGTTTCTCTGCCAATGAACTTGTGAAGATATTTTTGAAAAACAGTTCTTCCTCCATTTCTAAGGACCACTTCAAGCAAATCAGTCCAGCTATCATTCAACAACTTTTAAGTTGTTCATGTCAGCTTCCTGACTTCAAGCAGACAAAGCTTCCACCAACAACTGTGGAAAGTGAGTTATGTTTTTATTAATAAATTATTATTTAAATTCAGCTAAAGAGGTGCAAGGACTTCCAGAGACATTTCATTTATTAATAAACCAAAACATAATGGGATTTATGCCCTCTGTAATTTCTGCATTCTATAATTTCATAGCATACGTGTCAAATAATATTGAGAAGTGAGGGGATTCAGTGATCTTTATTTTATAGTATTTGGAATTATATTTCAATATGTAAGGTTTTAAGCTTTATTTTCTTCATTTGTTAGAGGACTGCTTGATATTGCCAGCAGGTAGGCAATAACAAGTCCTTATCAGTGGATTGCTGGGCAGTAAGGGCTTATTTTGGAACCAGGTTTATATTGGAATCATTGCATTGATCTTACATATAGCATCAGGGTTACATTAGCTGGCCTTTCATACCACGATGTGGCAAATGCTTGATACAGATAAGTTCAGATAAATTCTGTGTGAATGCTAATAGTGTTTCAGCTTGAGACCTTTTATAGCTGAGAATTGTGAGGATACTATGTAGTAAGAAAAATATCCAGAAAAACAGTAACAGGGCAGCAGGACTTGTGTGATAGAGCTGGAACAAGAACTGAGTTAGAGTATAATCAGGTTGTTTCCACTTGCAGTTGTAGCCCTCACATGCCTCTGCTTCCAGAAATTTCTGCCCTACCTGTTCCATGGATTCCACTTCTCCTGTAATCAATCCTTAGTCCACCTTATAAAAGAAAAATTTGCATCTGATCTGACCTAAGGGCTTCCTAATGTGTTTTCTGGGTTTTTTTTTTTTCTTACTTTAACCCAGTGATATCTGGGAAGCGGCTACAAATGAAGGTGTGAAAGTGTAATACCAGAGACATTAATTTTGGTGGGGGATATGGTCATTTGGGAATGACCAAAAAGGAATGGGCATCTAAGCATAATTGCCTGCATCTAGAGGAGTACTTTTTAGGCTACAAATCAATGTCTTCAATACTTTTTTCCTAATATCTACGTGGCCAGCTTTAGATGACTAGGTCTTTTTGGAGCTAGTAAGTTTTCCCCACATCCTGCTGCCCAATGATCCTTATGGAACAGCACATGAATTATAAAGCATGAACAGACACACGTGGATATCCCAGAATTAAAAAGCATGGGAGAACACTCAAGGATATCCTAGGAATTGCTATAGAAGAAAGAGACACACAGAACAGGAAGAATCATTATGGGTCTTCAATAGGGAGCAGTCCTTCTTTCTTGTCTTATCTCATCTCTCTTCTCATTACCTGAACACCTTGCAGTCTTTACTGCTTTGATCTTTTCTGTGCTACATAGATATGACCATTTTTCAGATTGGGAATCAAGGGACAAAGAAAGAAAAAAAAGTAACTTACCCAGGTCATTTACAAGGTTCATGAAAAATTCACTGTTAAGTGGGATTCTTCCAAGTCTAAAGCCATCAGCCCAATCAATGACATTTTAGTGATCTCATAAAGGTGAGAGATGAGAAAAATTGAACTATTCAAGTGCAGAATGGAATTAATAAGAGCCCTTTCTGCAGCCCTTTCCCTGTGCTTTTTGACAAAGGAAGGTTTCCATGACCACAAAGACATTTCTGCTGTCTTGATACAGATAAAGGACTCTGTGTTTGACCTGTGTGTGACCTAGTGACTTGAGCATAGGCTCATTAGTTTTATTCTGAGTTCTATTTTACAGACAGGATATGCTGTTTTGGCTAAGTCACCAAGGCTTGATCGTCCATATATATCTAGTATAATCTTGTATTTGAATGTGCAGTCTGTGAAATTAACTGTCTGATTTTATGAGGTGCTGAGCACTTGCAGTGCTTTTAAAGTTTGAAACACTAAGTGACAGTTCTGAATCTTTTGGCATTAATTCCTTTATGTGTACTTCTTGTCAGTGTTTTACCTCCCATTTTAAGACATCCATACAAATTAATCCGGATTCATGTTGTGCAAAATTTCGTGTTGGAAATATGAGTAGCGTGTAACTCTGAAGAATTATAAGAGTAACATTCAAAAAAATCCCAGTAATCTGGGAAAAATATGTTGGTGGTCCCGGTGTATTAACTGAAGGGACTTATTTCCGCAGCAGATTTGTAAATACAATTTGAACCAAAATGTTTGTGCTTAGAACCTAAATTAGATCCCTACATTCATTTGAGGTTTTAGGCCTTTGTTTGTTTACAGAGAAGGATTTGGTTAAAAATGGGTGTTGACTGTAAAGATACACAGGTGTGGCATGTGAGAACATAGAATCTCAAGCATAAACCTGTTAAAAGAGGAAGAAAATGCAGAGCACTAGTCACTGTGCTGCTCTGAGTGTCTCTAATTTGCATAGCCACAGTCTGTTTAGCTTTTCAGGTGTGAAATTTGGAAGCACCAGACTAGTACATGTAAAGCCTGAAAAAATGAATGTTTTCTGGGCTTCTAATTCTGTCATCTGTATCACATATGACTAGAAAAATCTATGTGGCTGTTGTGGCTTAAGCCCAGACAGCAGCTAAATATGAAGTAGCCACTTGCACAGTCCCCCACTGCCTCCCCCCACAGGGGTTGGGGAGGAGAATTGGAGAAAGGTAAAACCCATTGGTTGAGCTATGCTCAATTATGTTTAATAATTGAGATAAAGTAAAATATACAATTCATGCTACTCCTACTCCTACTACTACGATGACTAGTAATGGAAAGGAACATTACAAAAAAAAAAAAAAAAAAAAAAAAAAAAAAAAAAAAAAAAAAAAAAGAGGGAGAGAAATAAACCCCAAGATAAACAAATGATGCACAATGCAATTGCTCACCACCTGCTGACTGATGCCCAGCTCACCCCTGGGCAGCAATCAGCCCCTCCTGGCCTACTCCCCCAGTTTATACACTGGGCATGATGTTCTGTGGTGTGGAATATCCCTTTGGCCAGTTTGGTCAGCTGTCCCAGCTGTGTCCCCCCCTTCCTCAGCTTCTTGTGCAGCTCCTCAATTTCAGAGCATGAGACACTGAAAAGTCCTTGGCTCAGTGCAAGCACTACTCAGCAACAACCAAAACATCAGTGTGTTGTCAACATTATTCTCATCCTGAACCCGAAACACTGCACTGTACCAGGTACTAGGAAAACTGATCTCAGCGGAAATCAGACAGTGGCACAATGAATCACTTCTCCTCTGCGCTTGTATATAGAGGTATTAAAACATACCCTTGAAAACAATTACAAATACAAAACAAATACTCAAACACAAATACAAATATTGGATGATTAAAGGTGCCCTTGTTTTGTTTCATTTGTTTTCCCCTACAGAATATGGTTACAGCACTGTTGCTGTTTTACTTATTACTGTTGGATCTATGTTTGGTACGACTCTCATTTTATTTAACTCCTGTCAAGAAATCTATACACTCATTTTACAGCTATTTGTTGGTTTGGCTGTTGGAACCCTTTCTGGAGATGCATTGCTACATCTTATTCCTCAGGTAAGTAATAGACACTTCAGTGCTTTTAAAGTGTTGACACATTTGTGTGTGCACACACAGAGAGAAAAGTTTCATTTAAACCTGGATAATGCTCATCCGTTTATAAATAAGGCTTTCCCTGAAATCCCCCCAGCGCTCCAATTACATTTGCAATCTGTAGCTCAGAGAGAGATTAAAAATAATAACAAGTAGAAATCCACGACTGATGAATTCAAAGAAAATAAGGTTCCTATTTTCAAAAAAAACTTTTCAGAAACCCCACAAGTCCTGTGCAAGGCAAGTTCTAGATGGGTATTAATTTCTTTCATGAGGCAGATTCTGTAACACATTTTAACAGAAATTGTTCAAAGGTTGTATGATGCATCCACAGTGCCCTCCACACAGTGTTCCAGAGAACCAGGAGCTATCAGCCTAATTAAACCTGAGGCCTAGAACTGTAATAAAATAGGTGCCATGATCTTTTCCTAAATTCATAATCTAAATTTTAAGAATAGGATAACATGCAAAACAGAACCAAATTTTCCATTGTGTATTCATTTAGTTTTGACAGAGGCTCCTCTGATATGACTCCTATGTTATGAGTAGATTTCTAGTGGTCATAGAAAGAGAGCTTCACATCTTCACATAAGATTCTGGTCAAAATTTTCTTCATGCTCAATGCATCATCTCTGGAAGCAGAACTGGGAGACTATTTTAAGGAAGGCAATTCTCACTGAGTGTCAGACAATTGCATTTCTTTCAGCAACACCTTTTAAGTGTGACTTCTCCATCGCCATTTTTAAGTGGCCAGTAGCCTTTAGAGCCCTCACTTTCAGAGCAAAGGAGGGCTGCTGTGCTATGACACTGGGGAAAAAAAGGAAGCACACCCACCAATAGAAATGCTTTTTTGCATTAATTATGCATTAATTAATTTATGCATTATTTTCACAGAATCACAGAGTTACAGAATTACAGAATAGTTAGAGTTGGAAGGGACCTCTGGAGATCATCTAGTCCAACTCACTGCCAAGGCAGGATCACCTAGAGCAGGTCACAGAGGAATAAATAGAGGAGTTTTTGAATGTCTCCAGAGAGGGAGAATCCACAACCTCCCTGGGCAGCCTGTGCCAGCCCTCTGCCACCCTCAATGTAAAAAAGTTCTACTTCATATTGAGGTAGAATGTCTTGTGTTCTAGTTTATGGCCACTGCTCCTCATCCTGTCGCTGGGCACCACTGAAAAGAGCCTGGCACCACCCTCTTGGAACCCACCTTTGAGATATTTATATGCATTGATGAGATCCCCTCTCGGACTTCCCTTCTCTAGACTGAACAGGCCCAGCTCCCACAGACTCTTCTCATAAGAGAGGTGCTCCAGTCCCGTAAACATCTTTGGGGCCTCTGCTGGACCCTCTCCAGTAGCTCCTTATCTATTTTCAGTATGAAGTTTACGAAATTAACATGATGCAAGTAATTTTTAATAGTATTTTAACATCAATATATTGCAAACAAAATATGTCTCATATGCATAAAGGGTAATTTCATAAAACTGTCCCTAAAAATACTGTTACTTTCACCACTGAGAGATGAAGAAGTGTAACAGAGGCTTATAATAATAATTCATTTCATCATCTGTTATTCAGCTGATTATTTCAAAAGACACAATTTAGCTTTGAAAGAACTGGGAAAATAAAATTCTGAGAATAAATTGAATTAACACATTATAGCTTGCTCTAGAAAAAATTAAAACATTGTCATTTAATTTTTTTTTTTAACTTTATCTCTTTTATTTTAGACTCTTGGTTTACATAAACATGAAGCACAAGATGTAGAACATTTCTATGAGGGAAAAGAATATATTTGGAAACTTTTGGGAATAATTGGAGGAATTCATGGATTTTTTCTGATAGAAAAGTGTTTCTTTCTTTTGGTAACACCTCATGACCAGGTAAAGCTTTGAACAATTCACCCTTAAAAAACACTTGTATTTTGAGATTTTGCAGTGCACAGAATGTTAAAATTATTGTGGAAATTAATTATCATTTCTGTGAGTTAAACGAAACATTGATAATTGCTTTCCAAAGTGCTCCTACCAGATTTACCTTCAGTTTCTATTTTTCTTTGCTCTGTGGATTGTGCTTGCTTCATGAGTGTGTTCCATATATTTATAACTCAAGAAGGGAACAGTTAATCGAATGTGTTCCATAAGCCTGCATTCATGACTTGCACTGGAGCGGTGAAAAGTGTGTATCCATATGAAATAGCAATGACAGTTGTTTGCTCTAGGCTCTGTTTGAAGAGGAGAAAGATGTAATAGAAAGATAGATGCAAGCCTAAGATATTTTCAAGAATGATATCTTAAAATTTCCAGATTGTTTTTGATCCCTATCCCAATGATTTGAAAATCTAATATGTGGGTTGCAGTTGATAGTACCCAATCTTATATTGATAATATCGCCTTGCTCGCTGCCATGCTTACAGCAATTCTAATACTTTATTTTACTGTGGCTGGAGCCTGAAAATAGGATTATGCACAAGGATGTAATGTAACACAAAATGTGACGGCTCATTAAGCATGAGAGACAATCTTAATGTCACTTCAGAACCTTTGCTTGTTCTGTTCTACAGAGTGTGAAGACTGGCCTGATTTAGATACCCAGAAATTACTCCCTATTCCCACTACCTTTGAGTCAGCCATGAGAATATAGTGTGAGATTAATAGAAGGAGAATATTTTGATGATGGTGATATTTTATTTGCTCGGTAAAAAAGAGTCCTTTTTGTTACTTGATTGAGAGAAGGATTTTATCATCATCCCACAAATTTTAAAACTTTTTCTTCTGAGAACTAGATGAACTCTCAGTGTTAATTTTTAAATCTATGTCAGCTTCAAATTTTAGTTTGATTTTTAAAATAAATTTAGTTTTATCAAACCATTGTGGTTGTCACTGATTTATCTGATTCACTTTTCAGGGTTTTTTAACAAAATAAGCGTTAGGATATGTTGATGCCAGCCAGTGATCTTTTTCCATAGATATTGTTTGGAAAAAAATGATTCTTAAAAATGCTAAATTTTCACAAAAGACTGAGAAATGCTGCACCTGTGTTCATTGGGTTTCAGAACTAATTGCAAAGCATCTTCATTCAGCAGGGCCTTTCTTTAGTTAATGGGCACTGGGGACATTCCCATGATCTTCCAGTGGAGTCTGAATTAAATGAACATTCAGGCAGAGGCAAATCTACTTCAACCATACAGTTGGTAGGTTACCAATATGACATACTTCCCTGAATTTATATTCTTCTTTCTCTGTTCCTGAAAAGAAATGAACAAAATTAATGTAATAAATCAGTATTATTTTTCAGTCTTTATTGATTTGTTATTATTTGACGTGATTGTCAAGAATCTCTAGATTTTGAAGCTTATAATGAGCTTTCACAGAGATATCAAGAACAGATATTTTACAATAACTCTTCTTAAGTGTGTATCAGATTGATATAACAATACACTTCCTGTATTGTTATACATTTTGTTGATAAAATTCTTGAAGATTTTCCTCCTCCCTTCTTTTTAAACATTGACCATATGTAAAGGCAGACTCTCCCACAGGAAAAACTTCAGAATTTTCTGCACTGAGAGTTAAGTGCATAATTAGTGAAAAGATTAAATCCTGGACAGTTCTTGGACGTTTTTCCATAGACGTGAAGAGTAACGTAAACACTCTGGAAACCTGGGAATGGTGCTGCTTATATGAAGTTACACACTTTTATACTGGTCTGTGGATAGTATCCAGACAAATCTTTGCAAATTAAATTGAGTCATAACTTTTAACCTGCTTTCTCTTTCTTTCAACAAATCCCTTCAGTTTATATCCAGTATCCGGATGCATAGGTGAACTCCATTTTACTAATGTAATTGTGATGGGCAAGAGCCTCGTGAGTCACCGCTAATATCCAAAACACAGTTGAGAAACTCTCAATTGAAAACAGAGCAAACAGAGGAGTGAAGCATGTTTACTATTTTTTGAGACACGTCATAGCTTCCTGTTTATGATAATGAATGATCATGTCATTCCCCTCAGCTGCAAAATCCCCCCAAAGTGCTGTATAGATCACATGAATTAGCCTGGCTGAGCTGGTTTGTACAGGAGCAGCCAATTTTGCAGAATCATGTGAGTAATACTAAGACAAACACTGGTTGACTAAGAAAAACTTATAAATCCTTCGGGTTAGCAATTAGTCTTGCAGTTTTTGACTCAGAGTTCAAAGAAGTGACATGTGAATAAATATTATAGGAGAAGTGGAACAATTACTGGAATTCATATGACTGGCTGCAATCATGGGAATTAGAGACATTTATTTTTCCTTTAAAATGTAGAATATGAAAAACAAATATTTTTCCTTCTTTCCTGACTCTTCTACAGCACGTATCCTTCATCACAACCAAGCTAATACCAGCCAATAAACATATTCTATTTTGTAGCCAGTGCACATCTCTGGTACAATTTTTGGAGTGGTGGCTGCTGTCCCTAACACAGCGCTCCTGTGCTGTTGTTGACTCCACTGGCTGCCATAATAGGTTTAACACACTTTTTTGGGGAAAAAAATCCCGGGCAAATAAATTTCAGTCTTTCTAGTTTCAAGAAAACAAGTCTTTTGTCCTATCTCTCCCTTTACATGAGTTTCTAATAATTTCTCCAATCAGAAAGCAAAGCCCCAGGGAGGTAGGGGCAGTGAGAGATTACTCATGTTCTCCCTTCTCTCCCAACAGTTGCAATATCTATTTATGAAACATTAGGGCTGATGCACCAACTTATCTCTCTAGGATAAGGAAGCAGACACTGTTTCTTTCTTCACTTGAAATGAGGGTAAATTTCACCATGGGGCATACTCAAGTGCTGCTATACCCAGCTAGTGTTGCCTGGTGCCAAGATGAAGCCCTTGCTAAAAGCAAGACACAAAACATTGGAGGCTGCACCACCCTGAAGAAAACCCTCTATATTTTGAAAGGGGGTGAAACCCAATGATGATCATCATTTTTAGTCTTATGTTTTCACAAAGAAACTGTGAAGAACATGAGTGCCAAAGAGACTACCTATTTTTCCTTGGAAATCCTATGGACACATTCTCCAAGAAAATACAGTCAGCCAGTCATGACAAAATCAAAACATGCAATTTTAATTATAATGTCCCTTTTAGTCTTGCATTTGGCTCAGATTTTTGTGTATTCAAGCAGAAGTGTGGTTTTCTTGGGCTACAAAAATGCCTATGAATGTCTTTCTTCCTACCTGAATTAGACTTAACCCTCTCTTTGCAAGGCAGATTTCTTTTTTATGTGTTTCTGCAGTACCAATCACACTGCCAGTGGCCACTAAATTGTTCTAATGATATCTGTGCAAATAACAATTGACTATCTTTAATTCAAATAGCTTGAACTTAGTTGATATTTTCCTGTATTTATGGCAGCAGCTGGAAGAGCCCCTTAACACTGATCCATTATCTTTGCTTTTAACTAGAGAAGCCCAGAAGATTCTGAACCTGCTGAAGTTCCTCCAGAGAGCAAGGTGATCAGCAAAAAAAGTTAGTATCAATAAAAACACTAGACAGGACAGGAGAATCCTTCAGACCTAAGATGGAATTGAAAGTGTGCAGCTGGCTTAGCTCTGTGTTTGCTGTGTGCTACATCACCGTATCTCATGGTGCCTGGCTACATAATTTAATCTCTGCTTAAAGACCTTCTCAGCTGCCAACCCTGTAATTGTGAAGTTCATTAATCTTGCACTGTCCTTGCTTTAGTATTTGCTGTCTCACTGCTGCAATCTACTTTTCTAAAGCCTTTGCTTAAAGGGAAATAGTCAAAAATTAATACAAAACATATTTTTATAATTTTAAACTTACCTCAGGCTTTTATTTCTGAAGGTGGTGAAGCATTTGTTTTGTTGGCTCGCTATGCTAATACAATTCTGTGTCCTTCTTCTCTTACACAATAAAGCAGTAGACTCTTTAAACCAGTAATGATTACAGATATGGAATTACAGCTTCATGATGGCTCTCAGTTTTAGAATAATCTGTTTGCTTCTGAGAACTTCAGATAACTCCTGTCTTCTGCGGTTTTTTGCTGCTTAGTTACTAAAAATAGCAAAATAGAGTATAAACCAAATTTTGCCTTTAACTGTACTTTGTGACCTTGGTGAATTCAGTAGAGTTTCAGTCGTTCAACTGAGGGAATAATATTTTAATTGAAATCAGTTTATTTACTATAATTAACTCCCCTTTATTTTGTGATGTTAGATCTCAGGTCATCAGTTTGATTTATTTAAATATGTCATTATCTTATTCCAGGTTTTTAATGTTCTCTTCTGTTCTTGTGGACTTCATTTCTATTTCTGAAGCACTAGAAATCTGGATCTTCATTTCTTCACTCTCACCTCTCCAGTAGTACACAATCCAGTGCCAGTTTGAGTGTGACTACATAGTTCACCTCTAGATATTTTTGTTCAGTTCAATCATCATTACCTGCTAAGCACCAACAAGTTTCTAGTGATCTCAATGTTATTTGTTCCAAGTAACTAAATTTGGGATAGTTTCTCAGTAATCTTTGTTTAGTTTCATTTTTCCTCATACCTCAGTCTTATCTCCATAAGTGAAACTTTAGTAGGGAAGTGGGGGAGGTTATTTGGGGTTTTTTTTGGGAATACTTAATTACAAAAGTTTGTTTCATTACAGTTCTTTTAAATAGCTAAGTGCATAAACATACTTGGGTACCTTGATGCTGAGCTGGGAGTTTCTTCCACAAAACTGAATGGAATCTGCAGGTCTAAGAGAGAAGCCTGACAACTCCGGAGCTGCAAAGCTTCACTGTAAATGCCTGTCAAGTAGGACTGCAAAAGGAGTCAGTCACCTTAGATAGTCAGGGAATAACTTTAGAAAGCAGGAAGCTTTCTAAAGAAAAAGATGTCTGACTGGCCTAATTTATCCATACTTGTTCTATCAAGATCAGAGAAGACCAAACAGTAGCATTTTATATTTGGTATATTTAGTGACACTTTACATTTACTAAAACTGTTTTTTGTGTGTTAGTCATGGAAACATTGGGAAAAGATCTATTTATGGATAAATGTTTGCTTTAAACTCCTATTCTAAACTTAAAAAGTGTAGTATATGTTGAGGTCCTGTACCCATTAGTTTTATGAAAATTATAGAATAGAATTTGCTATGAGTTCTAATCCCCTATTTAAGCAGAGAAAAAAAAAGTAAGATTTTTGGAAAAGAAGAGGCTTTGTAGAAATATTTGAAGTAATAAGGTAATATTTTAGAGTTTGTGTTGGAATATAATGCAGTGAGATAATTGCCAGTAACAAAGCTGCTTTAAAATAGGCTGAAAGTAAAGTAAGATAAACATTCAGATTTGTTTATACATGCATCTTCTTAACTTTCTGTCAAATAAGTTCACAAAACTTAAACCTGTAATTGCTCCATAATGTTAACCTGATCCCTGTGTTGTACTACAACACACTGTAATGAGTTCCAGAAATCATGGTATATCTTCTCCAACAATCAGATACTTGAACAAAACAGACTAATAAGACCTCAGGGCAGGCCATGATTTTATCCTTGCCAGTGCTTATTACAAATCACAAACTTAATGTAACGCAGCAATCTATTATTTCTATGTAATTCATGCTCTGCACTATTGATTATAAACTGCCCATAGTGTTTGGAAAGAACCGTGCAAACTGGGGACATCCACGTCCGGCTCGGTAAGCTGGCAGCAAAATCTAACAAGCCTGCCAATTTTTCTGAACCCACAGAGCTCCCAGGCAACTAGGGAGGATTTTCTGAATACGGTTGTTAGGCTTTTATGCGCTCTGTGTGTTTTTTATAATAGTCTGAAGTCTTCAGTTCTAGCCAGTTTCTGTAAGAAAAACATCTTCCCCATCTCTATAAAATGTTAATCTCTGAGAAACATTACTGGAGTGAAACCTTGTAATAACTGTATTCAGACAGGTCTGTGCAGCTTCACGTTTGCTCCTCAGTCAGTCATATTATGTCTATGTGGGGTCACCAAAAGTCAGAAAAATACATATTTAGGGCCCAAATCATGACCCTGCTCCTTCAGGCCTGAAACCAACCCTTTTCAAAGTGTTCTGTCCTTTCTGTGTAGGGGGAAGCTGGATGAGTTTCTTGACAGACATAGACAGCCCTGCTTGTAAGACTGTGGATAAAATGAATGAAACAAAGTACAGGATGGGGCAGATAATTATGTATTGCTAACTTTAGACATTGAACCTATATGGAGCCTTGTTGTCTCTTGAAGAGATATACTCCCTCCCTGTGAATCTGTTCAGCATTCCACCCAGCTCTCTGTTACAGGCTGGGCAGAGAGACTGTCTCTAATTCCCTAGCTTGATCTCAGTACTTGCATCACTAGTGGCACCTTTCCACTCGTGTCAAGTGACATGATGCCATGAACACCCAGTACACTGTTCCACAGTAAAACAAGGTCACAGAACAGTATGGGAAAGACAAACAGCCATCTACATCCAGGAGTGGTGCTCCAGATAGGAGTACTATGAGCATAACAGCCATTAATTGATTGGAACAAATGTTGGATATAAGCATGCTGTAACCCTCTGCTATAAGTGACACTCTTAGGCTTGTTGTCTTTCATTTCTATCTTTCACTGTAGTACAACTGCATAAGGAAACCAGACCCTGCGAATATTACTCAATAGTAGCAAGCTTTACAGGATTAAAACAATCAGCTGTGTGAGACCAAATATTTATCTTCACTATAGCTGTGCAATTCTGTGAGCAACCAGGGAAGAACTCCACATAACGTCTCGCAAAACTTGTGTGAATTTCATCAAATAAAGAAAGAATATAGAGAATAAATAGATATAAAGAAAGATATAAAGAAAGAAATATAATAGAAACCCTTAGGATACATCATGAGACTGGAATCAAACCAAATTTTTTGTCTAATAGTTGACCTAGTAAGAATAAGGAAGTTATTTCCTGGTATCTACATCTCATTTTGAATTGTTCTGGAACCTTCTTTTTTTATTTCAAATGTATTGACAGACATGTAATAACAAGGACAAAGCAGATAAACACTATTTCCCTCTGATTATTTTGACTTTTTGTAATGTTATATGCAAAGTCACCAAAAACCCCAAATCATTTGTAACATAACAAAAGTGGCAATATCTGTTTGGGTTAAAACTGGGCTTTTTATCTCTTTGTTTGTTTTCCGAGGTAAGAAAATCAGCTTGTTAGCAATAATGGTTCTGGTGGGTGACAGTCTTCACAATTTTGCTGATGGCTTGGTAATAGGAGCAGCATTCTCATCCTCAACAGAAACAGGTGTGACAACGACTGTTGCTATTTTATGCCATGAAATTCCTCATGAAATGGGTAAGAAATATATGTGTGTATTTTTCCTGATTGGCTTTGCATTTCCAGGTTTCCCAAAAAGTTCTTTCCTGTGTGACATTTGTGGGAATTCTTGTTTATAGCATCATGAATTATAACATTACTATATGAGACTGATACTTTCTTTGCCCTTCACGAAAACCAGAGGAGGCTTCTGCACTCATTACTGGATGCCTTCCCATCTCACCTTCTCCAAATGCAAATGACATCTGTTCAGGAGTGACCTGTTATTCTTGTGTGTACAGACACAAAAAATACTAAACTGTAAGCAAGACCCGCATATGCATCATGGCCATGCCTGACACAGTGGGCTATCCAAGAGTTTCAATATGCAGCAGAGCTATTTAAGCCAAGTATTCCTCTTGCTACTCTCATTCCTGCTGCTAATCAAGAACAATAAGATAATAAAAGATGTATGACCTATTTTACTAGTGGACAGGACGGGAAGATTGTTCTGTTGAATATTGCCCTTGATTGACTTTCTGTGGTAAAACTTCCAGCATGGCTGAAGCTGCTCCTGATATTGTGTTGACGAATGTTTATAAATTGGGAAGTTTGAGATGAGAACTGCTGGTTCTCATTTCTGTCATTAAATTACTGAAGATTTCATGTACTATGTAGAAAACTCCTCCAAACAAAAAGGTGGGATGGAGGACTGCTGTAAAACTGGTAACTCTTGTTTGCATAGCAAAGAAAATTTAAATACCTGACAGTTACCTCCAAAGACACCTGCTTAATGCTGAGGCAGTAGTGCCCCAGTGTCAAAGTGGCATTTTTACACTCATGAAACAAAGTTTTTCAAATCTTCTACTGTGGGCCTGTTATGAAATCTTTTATTTTAGAAGAAAAATCTGTGATAGGATTCTGATGTACAACTTACTCCAATTGATTAGGACTGAAATCAGTGGAATTAAACTCAAACTGGGATCATACCTGCATAGATTGCTCTGACTTGCAGCACCTGTAAAACACTCAAAGATCATGCTGCAAATATACCCACATGATGTGAACTGGCAAGTTCCCAGTGGAGAAAGATTTAGAAACTCTGGGAAACCATGTGACTTCACTTTTGCATGTATCCAAGTTGGAAATGTCACAGAACATAGAGAACCAACAGAAAGCCATTCCTCAATACTGTATGCTATCTTTAGGAACAGCTAAACAAGTACAAGTCAATATGACTTTTTGTTGTTTTGAGATTTTTCTTTCACACAGGACAAGTTTATAACTAATTCTACAGAATTCTAAAGGCAGCCCTCCATCATTCACTATATTTGTGCATATCCTTATTATTTTCCTTTGTATTTTATTACCAAGAGTCTTAAAAATACATTTATCAACCAAATAATAAATGTTCTCTTTTTCTCTATGCAGGAGATTTTGCTGTGCTGCTAAGTACAGGGCTCCCCACGAAGATTGCAATTTTGATGAATTTTATAAGTGCACTAACAGCATTCTTAGGACTTTATATTGGCCTTTCTCTATCGACTGACCCATCCATTCAAAATTGGATCTTTACTATTACAGCTGGAATGTTCTTGTATTTATCTTTAGCAGAAATGGTGAGAACTTCAGTTTATTTTTATATTTTCCTTATAGCATAGCCATATCATATGAGTGTCAGACAAATGCAGGGGGATGAACGTGGAGAGAAAAAGAGTTCATAGGCTTGTTGGGAAGAGCATGTTGTCTGCCCTGTGTGTGCAGAGTGCTTAGAACAGTAATCTGGTTTTGTTTTGGGTCACTCTCATGCTAGGTGTCATTATAATGAAAAGGGGAAATAAAGGCCATTAAGGGACTAAGATAAGAGAAAGGCATAATGGACTTTCAGAGTCTCTTTAAAAAAATACTTTAAAGACTTTTAAACAATGTATTTTTATTTACTTAGTAAAAATTATATGTTTGAAACATCAGGGGTTTTTAAGATCTTGAAAAAATTGCTTAATTTTTTCTTTTTCTGCCCTTTTCTTTATATTTCACCCATTGTTTCAATGCAAATTTGCTGTTTCAGAACTAAAATGTAAGATGCTTGTCCTGAACATTTCCTTTCTGTCCTAGGGAGGGTTCAATGAGCTCTTAAGCAATTAAAAAGCCTTCAGATTACCTCAACTTCTTTATATTTGCCCAATATTTTTCATACTCCCAGTTCAATAGCAATGATCTCTCTATTGAAAAATAAAGTGTGAAGATAGGAGGTAGGAGGAAGGTCTAAATGTGGAGGATAATAGCTCATGCAGATGCCTCAGGCCACATAATTTATTGAAGAGATGGATAAGTGTTACACTTGTAGGAATGCAGAACGTAAATGCCTGCCCAGTTTTGTCATAGGGTTCTTTCACCATCGTGTGTTGATGTAAAGTTTCTTGCAAGCTCCTCCACAAAGGTGGAATGTTTTGAGTGAGTAGATCAAGAGGGAGGAAAAAAAATCTCTTCGTAAATTATTACTTTGTTTTTTCCCAAGTCTGTCTGTCTCTCTCTTGTGTTCATTATCACCCCTTGTGTTCATTACCACTTCATGCCTGAGATGCTCTAATACCAGGTTCAGGCATCATACTTTAAACCTGATATGCCATTCCAGTATTATAACCTATTTAAAATTCTACTTAATTCTACTCTACAGTAATTGATCTTAGACCTTGGTAGTATGTTTGTCTATTTTTGCTATTGTAAGTAAAGTAAAATGAGCATCAAGTGCACCTAAGAGCTTAATAGGGAACTGCCGAAGGATTGTGGATGTGTCAACAGTCCTGACTGAGGTGGTAAATAACAGACAAGAACATTGTGTACCAAGTTGCAGCTTGTTCTGACAGAGAAATTTGGAAGTGAGGCTGCCTACCAACTGTGTAGGCATGGTTTTACTAACGCGTCTAAGAACGATGTACACGTGTTTTTCCTTCAGTGTAGGATTGGCATCCATCAGGGATCCACAAGCTCCTAGAACAATACCATGTTTTTCCCTGAGTCTTCAAAGCAATGTGCCAGCTGTAATTCCCAAGAGAAAATATAGTTCCAGGCAGAGACAGGGACATGTTTTTCCTTGTTCTCAGTTTGTCATCATAATCTTGGTCTTGATGTGAAGGGGAGAAAAAAGGGAGAGAGAGCGGAGGATCTTATTTCTCTCAATCCCTTTTATTAATAGGACTCTCATCAGACTTTCTCTGCATTATGTCAAAAGCTGCCATCAGGTGGCTCACCTGTTTGTCAGTGCCAAATATCACAGGGATTATTTTATTTTAAAAATTATTCATGTAGCACTGCAGGCATCTATAGATCTGAACATTTTTGCATGTTAGTATAGTACATCTCAAGAGAAAGCGAGCCATTCTTCATGTATTTTTCAACTTTCTGCACAGAAAGAGGTTCTATTCTCTGCTGCGCTCTCATCTACAAACAGCAATCATCAGTGCTCCTGCCAGTGGTATACAAACACTTAATAGTACACAAAGCTTGACTATAATTTTCAGTACTTGTTTTATGGGCTTTCACATATTCATGTGCTTGTCAGAGCAGCAGTTAAATAAAACTGAACAGCATCACTGGTTTCTGCATTGAGGAACATTGAGGGCTGTGAGTGGAGGTTTGTTGACAGAACAACACTGTGAGACTGCCACCAAAGACAAAGTACCACAAAACTACTTCTGTGGGTAGTTAAAGGTTTTGCGTTTCTACAAATGGCATCGTAACTCCATTAGCAAGCTGGATAGACTAATAATTTCAGAAACTGAATAAGGGACAAAAGATAAAATCACTTACATCCATCATTTTTCACTAAGAAATTATGCAAAACTGAAGTTTACTCTGACTAATTTTGAAAATGTTTTCAATTTTGAAGATAAGGGAGTAGTTTTTAAACTGATTTACTGGACTGTTGCAGTGTAGCAGCCATGCCACACGTGCCCAGCTTGGTAGAACTCTTTTTTAGCCAGTACATGCCTGAGAGCCTCTCATGCCTTCTTTCAGCATGCTGCTTCCTATTTCTTCTTATCTTTTTTGTGCTCATGATAACATGAGCTGGAGTGGAATAAAGTAGTCCTTTGGTTAGCAGTACCTCTTTTGCCTCTGACAGACTTGAAGCATTAGCAAGTGTGAGAGCTTCCGACAGCTTGGTGCTATGTTCCCTTAATTTGTGAAGTGACTTGCATCTGCCAGTTGAATAGGCCTATGCTTCTTAAACAACAAGATTCTCTCTGCTGTACCACACACTTTATTGTTCAGAGAGAGTTGGGTAACCGTAGCTGATATTGTGACAGCAACCATTTTATTTTAACAGATAAGCAGGGACGTCACACTAGGTATGGCTATAGAAATGGTTTGTGGTAATAACATGCACATAGGTTAGATAGAGGGAGCAGACATCAGCACTGGACATGGAAAGGGTACCACTTGCTAAGAATTCCTTTTGAAAATTCTCTTAGGAACCTACTGTGCATGTGCGTAGCTCCTAAATCGTTAGTGACAGCAATAAATAAATTATCACTGACAGCAATGAAAATACTAGGTTTTGCAGCGGGAGGAGAAAATTTTCCTGTTTGGAGAACTTGTTCACTCAGGCACTGGAGAAGAGGACAAAACAGACTGATCATAAGGATAAATAAGAAAGACTAAACATCTGGACAGGAACCCTGGATTCAGGCTAGGTCTTAATTAACAGTTTTTACCTATATACACAAAACCCTGTGGGCTCTGAGCACTTAAAACTGTCAGTTCAGATTTGGATTTACTTCAGAACTTTGAGGTGTTTACACTTGCTTTAGATTACAAGTTTCTGATTATCTTTAAACACTGATCGAATATAACTACATAAGTTTCTGTACCATAATTTAAACCACTGCCTGGTTGTAATGAAGATCCAGGGCATTCGAGTTTCCCTGTTATTTTCAGGCAAAACTTTACAGCGGAGGCAGATTTTTCAGTACAGTTTTGTTTTGGGCCCATGCCAACTTCCAGAGGAAGAAGAATGCAGTAGAAGCAGCCCCAGAGACCCCCGTCTGACAGAGGGAAGGACAAGCATAGCAAACACTCCGGTTAACCTCCTTGGTCAGCACCACTCCACTGTCTCCCAGTGGCTGCTGCTGTCACAGCTACTGCAAAGAGGCTCCAAAGTGCAGAGGAACTCAGTAGTTTTATTCAAGTACAGAAAAAAACACACGACCAAAACCAGAGGTCAGCACCAGATTATTGCTCTGTATTTATTTCCAGAGTTGATGTGACAGTATTAGCAGTCATCAGTGTTTCCCCTGCATAAAGCAAAAATATTAAGAGAATTTGAGCCTGAGGCATCATTTTTGTACGCTCTGTTTAGACAGATATTTAGTTTAAACCTTTGATAAAATACACTGTGGAGAGTGAAAGGTCAATGCAAGTAGCTTTTATTATGATTATAAACAAGTGTTGCTCCATTACTTGATGTAAAAGTCACAGAGAAAAATAATAAACATGATTTTTTTCAAGCATATTTTAAAAGTCCTGTTTTCTACTTGTACATTTACTAAAGCCCAAGTAAGTGTGTTGCCAGTTATTTCAGAAAAAGCATGATTGACCCTATATATAGTACTGAAGCAAAAAATACTCCAACTAGTTTATTCCCACAAAAGGAAATCACTAATTTTACTAAATAAGCATTTCCTTGCAGACAGCTGTATAAAATTACTACAAACTACTGAGAAGTTTACGAATTTCAGAATCTTGTTTATAATGCTTGTCAGTGCTAATAAAAGAACCAAAGTGGGTAGAATTTGATTAATTTAAATATTTCACTGTCAAGGTCACTTTTGTCAAAATGTACAGAAAATGCTACACATTAATAACTATAGTCAAAAGCTCAGCATTTTGAAAGTTGTTTTTTTTTTTAATGAAGTTTGCCTTGTTTTCCCATAACTTTTTTTCCCACAGATGAATGTATCTGGCTCTCATTCTGGTGTCTTATTCTTTTTTTAGCTTCCTGAAATGACTCATATTCAGACACGGCGACCCTGGTTGATGTTTCTCCTACAGAATCTTGGATTACTATTAGGCTGGCTTTGCCTCTTTCTTTTGGCTGTATTTGAGCAGAAAATTAAAATATAAGTTTTCTGTTGGAAATCTCGAAGTACCACTTATGACAGTGGATAGCATTATTCACAATTTTGTCATGTCTGCTATAGTGATATATAAATTAAGTTGCTGGGATTTTATATCTGAACAGTAGATAACTATTTTACTTTATTAACTTATTGTTCAGATTTTGTAATTATTTTTTTTTAAACACGAATGTTTAGAATTATGTCTTATTTGTTACTGAGTTTACCAGATCCCATGCTCAAACTCACAGGAGCTTTTAATTAGTTTTTATTGAGACTCTTCTAGTTGAATGCTCTAAGTGATCTCTGCCAGTCTGATTGAAGAAAAGAATAAAACACTTTTATATGCAATAATTAAAGTGGACTAAGCATAGTTGAATAATTTGAATAAGGAATGGTTTTTTGCCTTTTAGTACAAAGAATCAGTGTATTTCTTCAAATCTAAAAAGCATAGCAAAGCTAAACTGCTAAATGGCATAAAGCAATCTCATAAAGTCTGCACTATCTATGTTGACAACATAAAGATTCTCATCAGTTGCATCTTGCTGGTCCACTGTGGCAGGAAAAAAATGAAAAGTGTAAATGTTGAAGTTTATGATATAGAAATGTGAGAATACTCTTTTCCAACTACAATGCATTTTCTCATATGTGTGATGGAACCTGTGATAGTCAAGCACTGGACTAACCACTTTTGCATTATCTCACCTCTGATGGTTGCTTATAGAAACTGCTTATGAACTGCTGTTTTTCCCTGATATCCCTTCCAGGCTCCTCAAATTAAGGGATTTCTTGAGCCAAATGTTGCTTCTGAGACATCACATTCAATAAACACTTGCCTTCCTGTCAGCAATTAGCTTAATCACAGATGTGTGATGTGCATTGTGGAAAGAGCTTTTTCAATTGTCTAGAGTGAATATGGCCTCACTGCAACTCCTCCCATCCTGAGTGATTTTTGTGTAACTAGTCCTCTTGATTTCAAGGTAATTCTGCATAAGTTGAGATGATTCATTTAATTTAGTGTTGCAGGGCCAGGTCTGAAATAAACATACAAATTCTGCCCTGATTCTGGTGTGCTGAGCAGCTTCCAGGAGGTATTGAGCAACACTCAGCTGAGTGATTTCAGCTATTTACATGCTCTCAATTTCTGGTGCAAGGACTTCTACACCACCTTATTTATACTTTTGTATGAGAACTGAATTATGTTATTTATTTCTCCTCTGATGAGATGAGGAAATAGGGAGAGCAAGTTACAGAACAGACATATATATATTCTTTATGCAGCAACTGAAAATTTTCTTTTATTTGTCAGAAATAACTCTACATTATGACACAACATGACTGTCTCACAATGTGTCCTGTGTTTATTTGATAGCTCCTAGGGAAGGTACAATTATTCTCATATTACAGAGGGGAACAGAGTCTACTCTCCTAGAGCAGACTGTCAGACCTGTTAGTTCTCAAAAGTTTCATGGGCGCCATACTAACTTATCAAAATACAAAGTGAAAAAAACCCCAAATTTCACTGTTTATGATAGCCCAGGTTCATGGGCTTGTGAACCCTTAGTCAACCACAGACTAAGCCTCAGGAAAAAACCCTAGAGATAATTTTAAAAGTAGATATGTATTCATTTTCAGTCCCTGTTAGTTATAGGAATCTGTAGCAAATACCCCAATGCAAATCTAGACAAACCTAGACATTTACATACCTTCAGAAACCTCGTGCCAAACGATTTTTCCGAGGTAACACAGGAAGTCTCTATCTGACAGGGGAGTGAACTAAGCTCTTTTTAAGGCCCAAAGTAAAATCCTAGCTTCTTTTATTTAGGTGTGGAAATATTACGATAGCTTTTTCTGTTGATGTAACTTTGAAAGGTGAATTGAAAAGCAATGTCTAATGCTTCTGTTTTCAAGATTTACATATTTTTCAGGAGCTTGTGCTTGATTTTATTAAGGTAATATTTTTAAAAAGAGATTTCTCGATATTTGATCTGTTTTGGCACTGAGTCACTTCATGACCTTCAGCTGTGACAGTCAATTCAAGCAATAGCAGGGCATCACTGGACGTAAGCAAAATCCATTCTTGTATCAGATGGTGCAAATGAATATTGGAAACATTCATTATTTCAAAGAGAAGAGTTACCATAGTTTGAATGCTTATGTATGCCTGATGTTTGCTACCATGGACAACAAGGTTACCAATATGATCATGTTTTGGTAATGTTATTGTACTCTGAAATATTTGTCTACTCTTTATTAATGTGTCTCAAAGAGGGCAAGTCATTTCTGGCAGTGTGTACTTTAAAGTTGCATATGAGCATAGGTTCCCATCCTGACATGATCTGTGAACGTATTGTATCCACATCTGTTAAGAAAATGCCATATTTTGGCTATATATGTTCATCAGGCACCTTGATCCCATTTAACAACCAAATGTATTTATACAGCTTCCATCACAGGCACAGATATGTTGATCAGAATGCCAGTTAATCTTTATTTCTGCCACAGAGCTCTTAGGCTTTTGTGGTGTTTGTCAGTAGGTGAGCAGTTCTTTGATCATTTTGCCCTGGTGTCAAATCTGAACACCTGAAGTCTCATCAGCATATGAAAGTTTGAATTCCTGTGGCACTTACAAGAGAACTTATCTCACTACTTAAGGCTAGTGCCTCTGCTGTAAATCTCTTTACATTAGTGTCTTTAAAAAGATGGAGTATTACCACATGTAAATCAAGACTTCTAGCCTTACTAAGGGCTGGAAACTTTTCCTATGGATTACTGAAACAGAAAAGTAAATGAGTTTTACACCGAAGAGATTCACCTGTGGAATTTCTCATTTTAGTCAATGTTCTCTAAAAATTCCAAGAAAAATAACAGAGTATGCTTTTGTGTCCCTCCAAAAGAGAAGACTCTGCACAAGTATTCTTATGATGCATTCTCTTTTAGATTGTTTTAAATTCTGTAGAGTTTGTTCATAGAGATTTGAAACAGACCTGTTTTTAAAGCCAGGTACATCTTTCTGTTGCTCCAAACCTAACAGACAGAGAGCATAATATGCCAATGTTTTCATTGAATCAAATCTTGTGTAAGGACTGCAGAACTTTATCACTTGCAGCCCTTAAATCAGAAGGTTTCTCTGTAAGAGGTATGCAATTACTCAAACAGATGTTATGTGCTTGATGGAGAGATTACTTGGTGAGGTTTTACAGCCAGTCAGGCAGCTCTAACTAGATAATCATAATGTTCCTTTGAAACTTTAAATACATGAACCTATAGATACAGGAATTTTCTGGAAGAAGCTGCTTCGTGTTTCTCCCTTTCATCTATTCTTAGTTTTCAGGCACTCTTAAGATGAAAAGATCTTGCTTTCCTACAGAGAAAATTAGAGAGAAAAGGAAAGGTCGAAAGAATTTGTTTGCTACAGTATTTTTTTCTTGGAAGTCAGATGGCAGAGTGCCTCACGAAGAATACTTCCAATTCCAAACTACCAGCGCTCCTAAGCATGAGAGCTGACCTTGTACCTCTCTTTTCTGTATATGTTACACATTATCCAGTGACTCCTAAGATAAATAGTACCTTCTTTGCAGTTAGTTATAGTAATGCCCTCAGAAGTCTCTGGAGCTCATCTGCAGGTTTTAAATACTGCCATCTCTTCCTTTACTGTGTTTTACGCTTTAAACGTGAATGTGGCATTTCTCCAGAGACAGGAAAATACATAAACATAGACATAGAAAAATACAGAAAACATAGTTAGTTTTTGGTATTTACCCTTGGATTGTTTTTCTATCACCCTACCATTGCACTTAGGAAAGCAAATTATCATTGTAACAGTTTTAAGCAGGTTTGTATCTGTCTCATGTATGGATTAGGGCTGATGCCTTATCAATGTTCTTAGCTTTTCTTTCTTTACAGTAACCTTTTGTCAAGCCTTCCTCTCGTTTTAAAAATAAGCTGCCTTCTATTGTGACTGTAGCTGTAGGAATGTGACTGCAGAAGTTACAAGCAGTAGTTACACAATAGCTTTAATCAAAACAAAAAGTCCTGCAATTTATTTTACTAGACCCACCTACATTCCCTTCTCCCCCAAAGAACAAAAAACCCACACATGGAGCTGTTGCTCTGGGTCACGTAGGGAAATGTAAGAGGTGCCTCTTTCCTTTTATGTCCCTGATTACAGGACCAAGCACTACGGGAGACCCTGCACAGACGCCTGGACGCATTGAAGTCACTGCCAAGCTCCCGGCGGCGGCGGCGCAGAGCAGCATCCCGGGGCAGGGGTGCAGGGACCGTGCAGGGCTGGTGCCGCTCCCCCCTGCAAGGGACAGGACACCGAGCAGGCGGGGGACTCCCGAGGGGGAGCCGCAGGGTGGCACTTCAGCGCCTGCAGCCGGAGGATCCAAGGGTTTACAGATGTCTCTGTCCCACCCTGCTCACTGTAGGGCACATTCTCAGGTGGTTCATGTTGCCTTGGCTTTGGAAGTGAAAGCTGTCATGAAAGCGGTCTGGCCGATACCCCCGTGAGTGCGGGCTCCCACAGGGCAATAATCCGCAGGACCCCAGCAGCCAGGGTGATCCCGGGGATACCCAGGGAGGTCCATCTCCACGTTACAGCTGCAGGGCGCCCAAACGGAGCGCGACGTGGTGGTCTCTTCTGGCCAGGGTCTGCTCTGACATTGCCAGAAAGCATTAAGCACAGGATTACCTGGCAACCTAAATCTGTCCAGCAACCATTTACATATCGGCCCAAGATAATGCCGACTAACTCAAACGCAGTGCTGTAGATGTGTCTATATGTGACACCGTTTTATTCCACTGCAGCTGGCTGGGGAACCCTCCCTCCTCCTTTTCCCAGGGGCCAGAAGGATTTAATTTGACCCATCCAAGACAGTGATAAGAGATATGCATAGGGAAATAGATTAGTCAATTATTATGACATATTCCAGTCTTAAATTAAGATCACACCAAATTGTTCTCCATGGACTCTCATGATGCAGGAAGGGCAGCAGGACAATGCCTGCACTGCTCTGTTGGGTAGCTGCCCAGGCTATCCTCGTCAGGGTACATGGTAGGTGAATAGCAGCCATAGCTCAGGCCTGGCAAGTGTTTCAGAGTATCCCAGGTGTCCCTATATTGCTGGTGTATATCCACCATCACTCTGCCTCAGGAAAACTCTTTTTAGCTTTTCTGGCAAGGACTTTCTAGTGTTTGTCCTTCCACCTGCTATGCAAATACCATAACCCATATGATATAGGCTGTTACCTGGTATTTTCCACCACCCATACTGAGGGTTTTGGACAGGTTTTTGTGTTGCAGCTGTTCATCTCTTCTGATGATAAGGACAGGTTTTTGTGTTGCAACAGTTTATTTCTTCAGAAAGGGAAACAGAATGTTGGAGATTTCACTGAGAATCACACAGAAGGAGATATTATATACACAGCGGTACTAGTAATGCAACTCATTTTTGGAGAGATGCTGCAGTGAGTACTGAGCACAAACACAAGTAAGTTATCTTTTGATTCCACACTGAAATGTGTTGGTGTTGTCTTGGTGGCCTTAGGTGGTTTTATCACAAAAAACTGATAGCGTGTACTAGTTTCAGGACTTCAAAGGCCATCTGTGTATTCCTGTGCAAAGGCATAGTGTGAGCTCTGGAGCAAGAGTACACCTACTTTTTGACTGTCATCCCAATCCAGAAGGGGGTGGGTATTGAATTTAAGTATACAACCTAATGTCAGCTATATGCATGGTACAGTGACTCAGGAGCAGGTAGCTACAATTATCAGCAAGTTTAGAAAGCTGTACATGGGCAAGATACATCTGGTGGTTTGGCATGCCCAGGACAGCACAGCAGCATTCAGAAAACATCCACACTGAGCTGTAGCCATGAATGCAATTCTTTTCCCAGGTACTATTCACATGAGATGTCCCATGAATGTTAGAATCATTCTATTACACTCCAGAACTTCACTGATGCACTTTTTGTGCACTTTGCACAAGGTTTCAGAGAAAAAGATGCAATGGACAGTAAGGCCTTTTCTGTAATATGGTAAAAAACTGAACACAAGCGGCAGGGCACTCTAAATTGCACAGTGATTCTTCATCCTGCACAAATGCAAAGCATCTCCCTTTTCACTTTGAGACAAACAGGGCAAAACTGATACAAAACAGGAAAACCAGAACAAGGAAGTGTCCAGGAGAAAGTTCTTGTAGATGACTGTGTAAATGGGAAAACAAACAAGAAATACATAAAGAATATTACTCCCTCCTCATTGCAGTACCTTCTCATTGGCAAACACAAACCCCACACAATTCTCTCAAATGTTGCTGGAAAATATTGTGGCTAAGAAGTCAAAATTTTAACACTGGAAATAGTTCACATATTACAAAATAGGTGACTTTTAATAACTCTTAAATTTGAGACAGGCGTTGTAAATATGATCTGTATGTTCATAGCCATGTAGTTGGGAAAATACATATTCATAGTTGATGAAATCAGTATAATTTTGTGCACAGGATTTCAATTCCATCTCAAGTAATGAGAAGGAGAAAAGCTTATGAGAGCATAGTCCATTTTCTATCATTTCCTACTACCATAAAACCTAGTTTTTAAATTGGCTTTTTGTACTTGCAATTAGCAAGAATATGCCATTTGTCTAGACAACAGAGTAGCTGAATATCTGATGTTTCTGGCATTATTAGGGTAGATTAAGAAAGCACATGACTATTTGGAAATTCCTTTCTAGTATGTAGTATTTTAATACACCATCAAAATTCTTAGGTTGGAGTGCACACAATTAACCCTTCATTCTTGACTGTGATTCCTGCTCATGGAAATGTGTTTTCTAGAAGTAATTAAAATGTACTTCACTTGAGTGAAGTGGCTTTTTTTTCTTTCCTTCCCTTTCTCTCACTTAATTTATTCCACCAATATAATTCCTGCTATGTGTTAAGTTTCAGTTTTGGTGGAGAAAACCTGATTTTTTTAGAGACATTTCATTATTATAGTGTGTGTTGGATCATGGGCAAGAGAGACTTCAGAAAGGATGGTCTGAATTCTAAGGAAGCATAAATAAAGCAAGAGGTTCCTACCTTTTTTTTTTGTTGTTGTTGATTTGTTGCTTGGGGTTTTTTTAATTGTTTGTTTTATTTTGTTATTAGAAAGTATACTCCAGCTTTAAAAGGAAAAGAAAAAGGAACAACTAGAACCCCAACAAAGTATTTAAGTGTCAAGGTGCAAATGCCAACACTGGTATTCACCAGTTTACATTAGACTGCAAGTGATCAGGTCTTCTGCACATCTACAATCATTTTTTTTTAAAGCTATTTATTCCCAGCTGAGACATGGTAACTGACCCTGGGCACATGCCTAATCTTTTGCAAATTCTCAGTAAAACAATGGCTAACCACTTTCATTTCTACAGCCTACTAGTATTATGGATGAAGACACAGAAAAACAGTTTCTAATAATGGATAAATATTTGATTTAGGCAATATAAACTGAAAATTGCTGATGACTAGAAGTAGATAAGTACTTGCAATACACTCTTACAGTTTATAGTTCTGGTATGAATGTAAACTGTAGCAATACCGAGAGTTGCTTTTGAGTATCTTGTATTGATTTCAAGTAAGAAATATTCCATACTTTTCCCTTCAGAATTCACAACACAAAGGGTAGCTCAGACAGTAAGAACAAACCTTCAGGTCCCTGGCTTTCTCAAGAATTACATATTTGTATGCACAAAATGGCTATTTGAATAGTAAAAAGGCCCTTTCCCACCTTCTGCACTTCTGTCCTACTTATTTCAGGAATATCCACCTTTTACAAAGAATTGCCAAGCTTGTTCCCCAGGGAAGTTGATGGTTCACATGGTAAGACACACACAGTTTTGGCAGAACAGACACTTACATTCACTAATAGCATCAGATATCAGCCTCAAGACTTTGCTCTTTAATGCTCTTAAAATCAGTGAGACTTTGCAACACGTAAAGAATAAACCACTTCTGAATTGTCATTTTCCTTTTATATCGGCAAAATTTTAGTAAAAGCAGTAACTCCTGCTTCCTGCTATTTTAAACAAAAGACAACACGGGCTTTTGGATTCTTTATAACAAAACTCCCAAGTCTGCACAGTGCCTCTGTTACTGAGATCTACATGATAAGGAGATCATCTGAAATACAGCTGGCAACCAGCACTGTTTCTCAAGTACTGAAAGTTCCTAGGCAGTATGTTTGATGAAAAACACATTGCATGTTCATTTATCCCCTATGTCTATTTAAAATCTGAGATATAAACATCTCTACTACAGACCAACTCAAAAACTGTATATCGGGTTTACATTCTTCAGTCACCACCAGGACACTTCATTAGCTAATCCATTGTGGAACTGATTTTTAACAAAATAAAAGTAAATTCAATTTATTAAGTTTAGCGAGATCATGTAATACACTTCCAGTAAGTCGACCCCTACAGTTCTAGCTGCCTTGTGTTATTATTTTCTGGTGACAGATAGGCTGCTGCAAATACTTCTACCATAATTAATCTGCTCCAAGGGAAAAAAAAGAAAAAAATAGTTGAAAGCAAACTTCTAAATTACTTGGTCCTGCACCTTACAGTGTGAATGGGTCCTTGTGGTTTTTAGGTCTATAAAGGTAAGACAAATAAGACAAAACAATTTCCCATGCAATTGTCACTGTGACGTACCGAGAACGGCGAGTAATGACACAATCCAAGTTCAGGAAGAAAGTGGTTATTTAATTAATTATAATTATAATTTATATAACTTGGTTCCCAAAGATGACAGGAGGTTATTGGTTCTTTGACCAGCCACCCCCTGTGCTATTGGCCAAAGCTCACAACATGCAGTGACAGGGAAGAAGCAGTGTTTGATATGTCTGTGATGCCAGATAATAATCATCAACAGTAATGTAACAGTTTTGGCACTAGTTTGCTTGTCTTTAACTCTGCCTGTTGGCTACATCTACTATTTTCACTCTAATTATGCAGTGTTCCATATTACCTACTTAAATGAGAAATTAATCAATCAAGCTCTCTCAGGGAAAATCTAATGAAGAAGAGAGTTCTTTCACAAATGAGATTTTTCCATGTCTTATCTCTCACATTATCTCATCAGCTGAGTTCTGCAGAATGGTAAGAAAGTTGAAAGACTTCTACTAGAGTTCAACAGAAAGCTCAAAATATGGGGATTTCCAACCAGTTTTAAGCAGCATCCTTGGGTGCTTCAAGTAACCGCTAGGGCTTGGTACGTTTGTCAGTTTGTCTATCAGTAGTTAGATACAGCAAAAGAAACTTCCTTAGCTCTGTGGTCTTATCTTTGCACAAGACTTTGTAAGGGAGCACAAGGGCAGTAGGACAGAAAAGAATTGTCAGTGAAAAACCCCAAATATCTGCACAGTAACTATCTGTTTCTGGGTACGGCTAATGCAAAAGGTAGCAAAATATATTAATCCCACCTTTTTCTCTACAGTTTAGAGGCCTTTGAGATTGCAGGGATAATCCTTTAACCAGTCTGGACACAGAGAATGGGATGTAATCCTCTCCTGAGAATGCACACCTTTTCTATAAAAGATCTGAATCTGATCACTCCTCTCTTTTAGAGAGTGTCTGAAGGCGGCTGTTCTGCCAAATTGTATGAAACATAATTGCAGATCAGAATACTCAAAAACTAATCCAAAACTGGTTAATCCCATTTCCAGAGACTGCTTGTGCATTTTCTCCAGGGCCTATTCTTCCTTGGAGCAAAGACTAGAATCCCCAAATGATAAACTTTGTCACCAGGCTGAAGAGTAAGTAAAAGAAGAGCTGAGGCAGGCAGACACCTCTGGAGATTCTGTAGTCCAACCACCCTAGCTCAGAGCAGGCTCAGCTAGAGAAGGTTTCCCATGATCATGTCCAGCTAAGTGTTGAGAATCTCCAGGGATGGAGATTGCACAACCTCTCTGGGCAACCTGTGCCAGCGCTCAGTCACTCTGTTTCAATTTGTGCACATCACCTCCTGTCCTATCACTAAATACCACTAAGAAGAGACTGGCTCCATCTTCTGCACAACAACAGTTTAACTTCAAGTATCCACACTCATGGCTATGATGCCTGCAAGCCTTCTCTTCCCGAGGCTGGACAGTCCCAGCCCTCTCAGCTTCTCCTCATTCAGCAAATGCTACAAGCCCTTAAGCCTCTTTGTAGAACTTTGCTGGCCTTGTATTTCCACATGTTTCTTGTCCTGGGAGGTTCAGCACTGGGCCCAGCACTCCAGATATGTCTCATCAGGGCTGACTAGAGAGGAAGGTTCACCTCCCTCGGCCTTCTGGCAATGCTGACAGACAAGCTGGACATGAGCCAGCAACAAGTCCTTGCAGCACAAAAGGGCAAAAGCATCCTTTGCAAAGCTGACTTCCAGCTTGATCCCAGTCTGTACTGGTGCATGGGGTTATTCCTCCCCAGGGACAGGACTTGGCATTTTGACTTTTTGAACTTGATGAGATTCCTCTTTGCCCATTTCTCCAGCTCATCCAGGTCCCTCTCAATGGCAGCACAACCCCCAGTTCTGTACCACCTGCAGGTCCCATTCCTTCTTTTCTTTTTCTCCAACCTACTACCTTAAATTAATTCCTATGGATTTCTAATGAGAACAGAGGAGTGTCACTCCTCAGAGCTGCCAGTAAGTGTGATGTAAGCAGAGTCCTTTGGGGAGTAGGAGACAGGGATTTCAAGCTCCTCCTGATAAAAGCAACAAGGCAATGTCCCCAGCAACGTTCTTCACACATTAGATATCTTGCCTAAGAATAGGGATCTGTGTTTTTGTCTCAACCATCTCTGGAAAGGCAGTGATCATACTTTTTGTCAGAGGATAGCTCACACATTAGGCAATTTTGAAGCATGTCTTGGCTGGGCCCTAGAAAATTCTTAATTTCTAGGTCCTGAATCCTTGAGAGATACATTCCAAATTGTATTACTCAGACTGTGACAGTTGAAGCTGAATTTAGGGAGCTTACCAACCAAATGGAGTAACTTAACAAGCTTATATAACTTCAAAAATTATTCGTATATAGCAACTATACTGACTTTGTCCTTTCAATCCAGCCTTATAGAGTTCCAAGAGTGTACAATATTCTCTGTCAATCTACTGCTACAAACTCTAGAGATGAGAGAATGAGACAGATATTGCATAGTTATTTTATTCTAACATTCCCAGTCAGTCCACATCCCTGCAAATTAGTACAATTTATGCTGTACAAAAACCACTAGAGCTACAGATTTATATGTTTAAAAGTTTAAACAAGTAAGCATTTTGAAAAATAAAAATAAAAAATGCAAACTCACTACCATCTTCATTTCTGCCAAAGCTATGTCAATATGTGAAGTACCCAAACATTCTCTCATTAATAAGCTTGTTTGTAAATCTGAAATTCAAAGAATTATGTTTGTTTTCATAAGTTAACAGTTTACTTGCTATCAATAAACTCCTTCAGCTTCCTGCACTGCACGGATCTGACTGTACTTTCCATGCTTTTGTTAATCCCAAAATGTGCCCATCAGATAAAATTTTCTATTTGGACAGCACTTCTTGTCTTTCCAAAGTTGTTCATAAGTCTGGAACACAAGCTTTGAAATGCCAGGTTTGTAAGATGTCTCTTTATCTGAGTAAATGTGTCCTCAGTTAAAGCAATAGCCCCTTACACTTCAGAAACTACCTTAGGAAAAAACAGGAAGAAATTAAAGGTAAATGTGAGTGCACTACAATAACAAACTGAATATATTTCAAAGGTGATCTCAGTGCATTTAATTAAATAAAAAATTTATAAATCACAGACCCTTTATTTAAAACAGTTTTCAGAGCCCCTTAAAGAATCACAGTAGGAAGCAGTTCATCCTGACTCTCAATTGCTTATTTCTTACTATCAAAAAATTATCAGTATTTATAGTTGGAAATGTAGAAACTTGTGCAATACTTCCTCTGTAGAAAACCAAAATTAAATCTTTGGAAGTTTACAAATACACTCTTCTGTGCTGTTTCACTTACTTTTGCTTCTTTGATCACACTCTTTCTCAAAGGTGTATCAGGCAACTACAACTAGTTGGCATTTCACAAAGGTGCTACAAGATAGAGAGGAGGGTATTCAGTGGGCTTATTGCAACAATATTTGTTCCTATTGACTTTTTTCCAAAATTTTCAAAATTTGGTTTCTCCAGGGAAAGCTTTTATTTGCCTTAAGACTCATACTTTACAGTGGTACAATGAAAGACAAACTTTTGTGCTGTAAACGGCTTTGGAATTCTAAACTACTTCTGTTCACCCAAGAAATGTTATGTTTCAATAATATTTAATCCCATGTAAATGTTTAATGTGAAATCTTTAAAATGCATTTCCTTAAGAAGTGTAATTCCTATCCTCGTGACACAAGTTAGTGAGTTTAGAATAAAATCCATTATAAGCTCATTGGTTTGCAAACCATGGAATTTTTTAAATATTGTTTCTTGACATCTTTTAGCTATAAACAATAAACCAGAAGTTGATGATATGGCTGCTCTAGAGAAACTAGTATCTGTTTCCTAAATGTTGCAATTTTTTCTGGGTCAGATATATATTGCTCATAAAGTCACAGAAAATAACAGTTCATATCATCAGTCATTTGAAAATACCAACAGTTTTAGTGGTGACACTACCTGTATATTGCATGTTTGCCCTGAGAATATATTTGTGGTCTGAAGAAAATCTACAGATAATGAAAGTGTTAGTAAATGCATTCTTATGAATGCTGTATACTTCATACTAATCCCTTATTTATCGTGTGGGTCAGATCCAAGATAGTAGAAATGAGGTATTCTTCTGGTAGGAAAATTCACTCCATTATTATGCACTGAATATCACAACAAAGAAGGGCTGTTTCTTTTCAGGCTCTCGTGGTGAATTGATGAGACATTGGGCTGTCATCCTTAAAATTTTTGGATATACAAAACCAGGCTTTGCAATAAATATTTACATTTGGTTGTGGTTTTTCGCACTGTGCCAAATGAGAAAAAGGCTTTAAACCTTCAAAACCTGTTGAAGTAATATTTATCCCTTCTCATTTTATAGCATTCCTCTATTTTAAATGCCTTTGTACTTCTGATTTGGGAACTCCTAGCAAGACCAAATTTTAACATAATGGAAGATAAAATTTGGAAGCTGCTGTGGAAAACAGGTTACTAAGGTTACTAACCTGTGAACTTGTTTTCTACCCAAGATCTTGTAGAGGTTCAGAGGCTTAGGATATTTCTGGTCTCTTCAGTGATTATAGTTTGTAAGGAAATAACAATGGCTATCTGAATAGATCTCATGTTAAATATTTAAGCATTTAAAACAGTGGCTGGTACAAAATCTTGAAGTGAGACTTGCATTTATTTATTTATTTATTCATTACCAAAGTAAGCTAAGTTGCATTCGTGTGAAGTTACTATTGAGAAATGGAAAAGATGGCAGTAAATGTAGCTACAGCATTCTCTGCTTTTTTCATCAGCCTGTAGAGCACGACATTCTCGGGATGAGAGAAGTGGCTTTGCCTGGAGTGCCCAGATCAGGGCACTGCTACTTCACTTCCACAGGTTTCAAATCTCCACCAGCTACAGCACTACAGGGGAGTCATATCAGGGTGGGCATTAGATAAATGTGTGACTCGGGTGAGTTGATAGGAGTGAAATTTGGATTCTTTGGTATTACAGTATGAAATCATTGCATCCATATAGAGAAGAGATATACACTCAGTATTGGAATACTGATTTTCAGGCTATTTATTTTTTGTTACTATGCAAAAAGGGCTATGCAGTAGCTATCAGTGCTGTAAATTCTCTTAACAACAATAGTCTCAGCAAATTTAGTGAACTGCAATAAACCAACTTCATCTTATGGTAGCCTTAATATTTGATAGAAGCCCAGAGCACGCAACAATCAAACTAGAAAAATCTTCTCTCCTCTCTAGAGTGACTTATCTGGCAATGCTCAGAGAACCTGACCTAATTTGATCTACCCTTCTTGCACCCATGCTAACGTGAAATGTGACAAGAGTGCTTAAAAGCTATTCCTGATAAAATCTCAGGGGGAAGGGGTGGCTTGTGTCCATATCCTACCTCATTACCCCAGCCGGCAGCTCTACAGACTGAGCTGTCTTAGCTGGAACTCTAATGATTCATCATTTTAAAGACAATTATGATTTAAAGCATGCTTCTGTAAAAGGCTGACACACTCCCTATGGCCTGTAAATGAGATGACTGTTTATAAATAAGAGTGCATATTGATATTGTTAATATTTTCCTTTTCTCTGAGACATTTATGATAATTCCAAAACAGTTCATCCTTATAAAATATATAAGAAGAGTTTTGTTGAGAATAATAGATTGCTTTCAATTATTATTAAAATAATTAGAGCTTGCCTGGTCTCTGCCTCAATTCAGAGCGCTTCTATAAGAATTTATCAATGAAAATAACAACGAAGTTATCCCAATTGTCTGTTACTCAGCTTTAGTCATTTTAGAACAGCTGATGTCACAGAAATGGATTTGTTTTAAAGTTATCATTACTTTTATACTAGCCTGCTTGCTAAGATATCCTTTACTGGACTGGGTTTATATTTATGAAGCTGAAATAAAATACTGACTTTCAAAAAAAGTTTTGCCTAGGCCTGGTACAGTGTGATGTGATTGTACATGACACAACTGCTAATGTGGGTATGTCATTTACAAGTCTCCCAGGAGAGTTTTGCTGCTCAGAAGTAACACTGGTGAAACACTGTTTTTGGAAGTGTTATCATATGTCATGTTTTTACCAGCAGCATTCTTGTGCATGAGACTGCTGCTCTTGGATGTGTGTTCACATCAGTATTGTTAATCAGAGAAGCTTCAACAAGTGCTACAACCAATATGTGCTTAAAATAACCCAGACACAAGAGCTGCTGTAAAATTCTAGTAATAAAATCACCAGGTAGAAATGCACTGATAACTTGAATTACAATCAGAATAAATACCAAAGTATTTGGAATGGAATTACATGGAATAATATGGAACAACAATGAGCAATAGAGCAACTGTTGCTTTGATGAGAAGGGAAGGATAGCAGAGAGCAGATTTAGCACTTTTAGCCCCAAGAAAGTGATACGATTTATTAGGCAACCAATTATTTCCCTTCTATATGGTGGCTTCAATAGCTACTGAATCAAACATTATTTCAACACCACAGATATTTGGCTGATTGGCACTCAATATGCCAGCCTGGTAGGTATGTATAAGCATCACCAGATAAATTCCAAACTCTGAAATGCAGAATCATACTTCATCTCTGTCAATGAACTTGCTTTTTGATTCTGCTCTGCTTACAGTAAAACTTTTTCTGTGGTACATCTCAGCACAATGTATCTTTTTGACACTTTGACTTTTTTCAAAGAGGGATGTACAGCTCTAAATAGGTTTTTCTCTTAAACTCCATGAAAAGCAACTGAGGAGCCGTAGAAACAAAGGTCTCAGCATATACATACTTACTAGAGTGAAAGGGAATTGGTTATATAAACCAACATTTTACAGTCCTTCCAAACTAAGACTAATAACCAGATGTTCAAGAAACTTTATCATTAGTGCAATCAGTCCTGATGTCCTTGCTTTGTGGTATATGTGCTTGTTGCCTTTCTGGCACTGTATTTTATTTCCTGCAGGGCTTAAAAGGGTGCAGTTATATGGCTCTTCGTGTGAACTGATTTTTCTGCACACATTTTTAGGCTCGTTTCTCTTGCTTATGGTGCAATCTGAAAAGTGCCAGCACAGGAGTCTAACCTGTTTGTGCTCCAAATGCATTGGGGATTAGTGCTAACAGAAGTTGTGTGGGGGGCTCACTCACGGTATCAGAGAACAGCCAAGCATCACTTCCCATTCATGACATTCTGCTGTGTTTGTCTTAGGGCATTTTGGCCTCACAGTTTCCATGTATGAAGTCATATCCACATGGAGAAATCTTGAGTTAAATCACCTTCCCTCTAAGACAGTAAGGAAAATGAACAGCAGAAGGGTTGGAGAGTCTGAGCCCTGCATTTAGCTGGCCTGTGAGTTTCAGCACATATCCCACCATAGCCAAGGATCACACAGGCTGAAGCCATAAATCAAAGGCAGTTTTACGAGAGCTGGCCAGCACAGAAGCAGCACGCTTCCAGTAGGACAGAGCGGAGTGAGTGCCAGCCACCTGAGTACTACAGCTTGTTCAGGTGGAATGTTCAGCCCTGGCTGCATCCTGACACTCTCCTGTTGTCTGTGCCAGCTCCCTTCAGCCATTCTTGGTACAGACTTCTGACTGCCAGGGATGCGCCGGGACACAGCTTCACACACCTTGCTAAGCCGTGGAGTCACACAGCCACTGTTGCTCCACACCTTGCTTTCATCTCTGCTTGGCTCCAGAAATCTTTGTGGACCAGCAGTAGGGTTTCAAAAAAATTTTGAAACAGGCGAGAAGGTGATTAAATAATTTGGATTTCCAATCTGCAGTGATTTGCTTTCAGCGAAGCCACTGACTGACAAATATTTAACAATACATACGTTTTGTGCTAGAAATGCAAAGATGCAATCTATCTGCAGATGCATTTGTTCACAGTATTAACATCTTGGGGTATTTTTACAGAGAGCAAGGGAAGTTGAAATAGAGATTATAAAAACGCCTCTTGACAAGGCAGGTTCTTGTTAATCTAAGATCCCACAGAGAACTGTAATTTCCTACTGACAAAGATAATATTCAAACAAAGACCACATGATAATATCATGTAGTCTTTGTCACCTAACAAACTGTGAAGGGTGCTGATTTTACTTCTGCAGCAGGTATATTTCTTCTGTACTGTACAGCCTGAGGGCCTCACACCTGAGACCTTACAGTACTGCTCTGATACCACTGAAGTGAGACAATTTATAGTAAAGTCCATGGCCTCTCTGTGTCAACAACACGATTTTCCTATTGTTAGTCTGAATGGCTAAGTAAAGATCAAAACTGCTTGGAAAGTATTTTATATTCTATAGAAAAGATTTTTTTTCATCAAATACCTTTCTGTCTGTGCTTTCACTTCTAAAAATTTTCAGGCTTTTTATTATTTTTATTTTACCAGCAATTTTCTTTTGTCTCTTTCTTTCTTTTGTCTTTCTGTATTTTCCTTTTTTTTCCCCCAAACTTGGCCTCAGATCACAGAGAGAACCTGTGCTAAGGGTTACAAGTGGGGTTTACTATATACTTTTGCCAATAAAATTGACCAGTCAAATCTAGTCCTCCTTTTTTGTACAAATGCTAAACCCACTTATAAAGTAATTGCATTGAATTATTCCAAAGAAGTTTAATTCCACTTGACTAAGAGATAAGAGTGGTAGCAACAAACAATTTTAAGCCTTGAAAGACTTCATTTTGGTTTGGAGTGGGAGGATGTTTGGTTTTGTAACAAACTGATGTTATACACTCATTGCAAATGGCTCCCAGTCTGACTATTAACTTTGAATGTAATACAGTGCTACTTCTAACTCTCTGAGCACTGAAAATATAATAAAACTACATTTTCATATTATTATACCTAAGTTTATTCTTCAGTGCGTCCCCTACTGAAGTGTGTGTTTAGTAAGGAAGATGTGAAAGCGTTAGTGAATGCGGAATGTTCCGTTGCACTGGTGGGTTGCAATACGACGTTTTACCCCCTGGACATTTTTTTAAAAATTTTTTTTCTGTTAAAGGAATTATTTTTAAAACATTTTTTACTTATAGTTTTCATGCTTGTATGTTACATTTACAACCAGTCTACCTTTTTAATATTTATGTTGCTCATCATTAAAAAAAAGTTGTATGCATAGACCAACTGAGGAAACGGTAACTACACTGAAAGAGTTTTTGTTTCTGTTTTTAAGATTATTTTGGTTTGCAATCTGATAGCTGCTTTTGGCTTTACCCAAAAGCCAAAAAAGGACATCTTAAGGTGTGTCAGATCAGCTTTACCACTTGTGTTTTCAATACTTTTTGTCATGCTTTTCTGTTTGAAATTGACTTTTATGTTTTTGTTTGATTTGATAAGTTTGGATTTTCTCTAAAAGATGTTGTATCTCTGAAATTTTAGCTACTTCTAAAATGTAAGGTCTGATCTAAAAATAGGATTACTCTCATAAAATGGGATCTGAATTGAGGTTCAGCAGTAGCAAAGAGCAAACCTGAAAAACCCTCCTGGGGTGCTAAGTGATTTTAAAGGCACTCAACTCAATGAACTTTGTATTTCTCTTTCAAGTTGCACCTGGGACCAAAGACTAGGTAACTTTTTTTTCTCTAAGAAACTCCTATAAGGATGCTTATATCCACAATATATATCTGTCAGGAAGTTCCTGTAACCATCCCAGGCAGAGAATGCGCCATCCCTGAAAACATTCAAAGTCAGATTGGACAGGGCTCTGAGCAACCTGATATAGTTGAGCATATCTCTGCTCATTGCAGGGGAGTGGACCAGATGACCTTTAAACGTCCCTTCCAACCCAAACTGTTCTGTAATTCTATGACTCTGTGATCACGAATGGTCTCTATTCTGAACACCCATTTTGATAGGACAAGCAATGAGGGGTAGAGTACATATTAATTTTTAGTCAGATGGTTGAATATTCCAAGAAGTTTGAAATATCCTGAGATTTGATTCCTGTTCTTAAAGAACATTTTAATTTGTCCAGTGCCTATTTTGGTTAAAAAGCCAGTACAATCTCACCTTGGAAACATTGAACTGTTCTGTACTTCTTTCTCCTGCTCTGCAGTTTATAATTTCACTGGATAATTATACTGTTATTTCTAATCAACATTATATTTAAAAATGTTAAAAAAAAAAAAAGATAGCATTTAAATTATACAGTGCAAGCCATTTGACAAAATTACTAATTCTATAAGACATTCAGAATAATGAAATCATTAAATGTACTGGAACACATATTTGTGCAAGAAAGACACCTATATTAGAGCTGTTTTTTCCCTTTCTAATTGAAGCATGGTAGCAAATGCAGAAGAGTGGTGAATTTTCTTACAACACACAGAATGTAGCCATGCACATGGAGATTATATGTAGACAGTATAGTAGATGGTGGTAAATGAACTTTCATTGCAGTGGCAAACAGCAACAAGAATGCTAATTAAAAAGAGTTTATAGACTTGTTGCACAACAGCATATGTGCAATCCAAGAAAAGCAGAGCAGACACCCGGCTACATAGTGATCTAAACTGCAGTGTGGAGGAGCACTTACGAGCAGCACCTAATCTGTTTATGAACTCTCAGAGCAAGGAGGATATAACAAGTTTCTTTCTTCTACGTGATCTTCATGTAGATACTTTGGTGTGCATTCTGTTTTCATGGCTAATTGATAAACAGACATGTAAAAGCCCTTATTACAACTTTAACCTTGTTTTTTTAGGGAAAAAAAAGAAAAAAAATAAAAAGAAAAAAACACTCTGGCAAAAGTTCCTAGTAAAAGCCCTTTTAGTTTACACTAATGGCTGAACAAACACTGCAGAAAAACTGATGTTCCTTCCAGAAGGAAATAGATGGCAAATGAAGCTGGAATTGCTGAATGGGTGACCACACTCAGCTGGCCACTTTGCTGCTTTAGGACATTGCTGCTTCAGCAGTGGCTACTGTTTAGAGAGCCATTACACTGAATGTATGAGTGAGAACCAAGAATTAATCTTTTTTTAAATTGATATACTGGATTTGAAACAGCAGGAGTTCAGGAGTTGATTCATGAACAATAGTTTGGCTACAAACAGCTAAAATTTTGGTTCTGACTATCTCACTATGTTTACTGTCATTGTTTCCTTTATGCTGGGTGACATATATAGCAAAACTCAATGAAACACTATTATTTTTTGTAAAAGCACGCAACAGAGATTTTTCTCTAAGAAGCAACCTCACAGTGACCCAAACTGCTGATCCCAGAGATTCACACTGGTAAGTAATATTTATGACATCAGCCATACTACTTACACAAGCAGCCATTCACCTATATGTTATTCTGTTGTTGACAGACTTACTTTAACACAGAGTGTTGTCTTTTTCATGTGTTTGATCTATTCTAAATGTTTTGTGTCAGCCTGTAGAAATGAAAACATGGGGTTTTGCTATGTATGGAATAGTAGATGAGCATTCGGAAGAGATAAGAACATTTACTACAGTAAATATTGAATTAGTTTGTATAAAGTGCTAGAAAAAACTTGCATGAAGTAAGAATAGTGTTAGTGTTTATAAGCCATACTGAAATATGTCCAATACATGAGAAATCATGTTTGGGATTCTGGCATCCAGTCAAAAACTAGCGTAGAGCACTTTGTAACTCATGAAGGGTTCTATGAAACTAATGAAGCTACATCCATGAATGATTTCCAGGACTCCTTTTGGTACACTGATATACAGCTCATTCACAAATCTTGGAAAACTAGGGCTTGACTAATAGCTGAACGGGAATGGTTCTCTTTTTTGATGCTTTTGTCTTCAGGTGTTCGTGAAAAATTGCAGGACTTCCTCAGCTTTGAGTGAATAAACAGATGCACACTGATAATACCAGAAAAAAAAAAAAAGGAAACAAAACAACTGCATAAAATTGATTTGAATATTGTCCAAACAAAGGCTGTAAAATCTCATCCAGAATATATTTCGTTCTCAGGAAAAATCCTTTATGGTTAATTACCAAAGACCATGATCTGCTTCTTTTCTTGAGGAGGAAATTTTTTAAGGCTTTGCTCATTATCACTCTTTGAAATTTATTTTTCTTCCTGTTGTGCTAGAATATGCTCCATGTATCTTTGCAGAATTAGGTCTCTGGCTAACAGGATGTTTCTTTAGTATTTGTTGCCATGGAGCTGCCTCTGCCTATTGAATTCACCTGGGCAGACTTCTGATGGCACACCAGAGCTGATGCAGCCTGTCACTAACACGTGTCTTCAGTGACCACAGAGTTTCCCAAATGCCATAAGGAAAAGCAGTTCTGATCAGATTTCCTATTAAGGGATTGTTTTAAGTAATACTAAAGATTTGGTTTTTTATGGATGCTTTGTGGGATCACTGACGGCCTGAAATGCCCTCCTTGAAAGAGCAATGCTTCATCACTTTTGTTCTTTGCTGCCTTTTTCAGAAATATGCATTCAGGAAACTAACCCAAGAGTGAACATGGATGTATTTCACCATGGCTTTCACCAGGAGCAGCAGCTCCTGTGCTGCCCACTGGAATAGTACAGAGTGGTTTGATTTTTAAAGTCCTGGGTGGCACCGGCTGGGACACCAATACATTAGCTGTTGCTTTAATAGGTATGTAATTTTAGAAGTTGATCTTTTCCTATTATTTTTATAAGTGTAATTCCATCATNCACTATGAGCTTAAATTGTCAATCAAAAAAAAAAATAAAAAAAAAAAAAAAAAAAAAACAACAAAAAAAAACCACCACCCTATTTCAAGCTATTTCTCCTACAAAATAGACCAGGGCAAATTTGAAGGGAAATTTGTTTTCTTAGCATCTAATGATATAAGGAAATGATACAGATTTGAGAAACATGTCATAGGAAGTATTTGAGAGTGTGTTTTAAAATACATGGTTTCAAAATACTGTAAAAGTATATATTTAGTTTCAAAATGTGTAGTACATTTGATTGATACTTGCCACTGTTTTCTTCTTTGCACATGACTGGGATCAAAATGCTGCTATTAGGCTGTTGGCATTTTTTTTCTAGAGAAGTCGTACGGGATACCATTGCAATGTTACAACAGAAAATTATTATGTCTGTACTAACTCGGTTTCTAGGTTTTTGAAGGACACTTCAAGGACAGTTATCTCAATAAAATTCAGGGCAGCACAGAGTCAAAGAAGATGGTGAAACTTTATGTACCATTTCACGTTTTAGGGGCACAAAGGTTTCCCTTGAAAAATTTTCTCTGGAAATAGATAAGATGGTTTTGATGGCAATTAATTGACTGTGGCTATTATAGCATTTACATCACAGTATTAGTGTGACTGCTGATATTATATTTCCCAGAATCATTTTTCTTACAAAACTTGAAGGGTGCTTTATTGAAAATCATTTTCTTACAAAATGAGAACTTCAATTTTGGTAAAGATTGGGTGAAAGTTGAGTAAAAGAGGCTTAGCAATAAGTGAGAAAAAGGATGAACAAACAAAAGCTTGAAGACTTGTCTTTCCTTGCCTCCTTCTGCTGCATAAACTCAAAGTACTTATCAAAAATTACTTTTCTGAAATCAAATCAGCATTATTCTGCAGTAATGTTCTCAAAACCAAGCCCTTGCAGTTTGGTGTTTATAGCTAGGCTGCCTTAAAGTGTTGGTGTGCTGCCAGGAAGGAATTTTTCAGCCCTGCTCCGAGTTGTGTATCCCTGCTGTCTCTCCTTCCCCTTTCACCCAGGCAGTTGCACTACTTAGTCTTCATGGTAGGATGGCTCATGGAGATAAAGCAGCACATTTGCCCTATGGAAAGGTAATTATTTTCTGCTACATTTTACCTTTAGCTCTGGCGTGGAGTCCCTCATGCTCCGAGAGACAAGCAGTGTGCCATGGAGGATCAGATTAGTGCAGCCAAGGCAAGGAGGAAGGGAAATGACATCTGGCAAATGCTCACTGTTAAAACTGACTTGATGGCAACATGGAGCGGTGCCATCAGCAATTTGCACTTCAGATCTGTGCATGTATAAATTGGCAAAGAATTTCAATACTCTCAGACGTCTTAACTCTGCCAGCAGCCTTGGTAATGATGAGTTAACTGTCAACCACGTTGATGGTTTTGCAATGCTCACACTGACTAGAGATGGTCACTGTCTTTTCTTATACCATTTATTCTGAATGAAGTTTTGCCTCAGTGCCACAAATAAATGATTGTCGGGTTGAAGAAAAAAACCTACCCAAAAGTAGAGAAGCCCAAACTGAGCACAGGGCTCAATGAAGGGTGGAGGAAAGTCCATCCTCAAGGAGCTGAGGAGAGCTCGGAAGCTTGTCCTTGGACACAGGCCACATGATTTATTAAAATCTGTCTCTCATGTCAGTAACTCACATGGGCTGAGCATATTTGTGGGTGAGAGTGCTATAAAGCCTTTTTGTGCTCTTGTGATTCAAGTATTTAATAAGAGAGAAATGATGCTATAAATAGGAACACCATAGTTGGTAAGGACTGGGGATACAAAAGGAGATATGCAGTCTCAGTTATGACAGGAGAGCAAAGAAAAAGCAAAGAAAATATCAACTGAAACCAGCAACTTCTGCAGAAGTGCTTAATCAAACATGAACTTTGTATACAACCCATCGACAGCAGATTTGCCTCTCGCAAAGTGAACAGCTTGCGAGCGGGAGCGTGCCTTTTTTGGTCACGTTTTGCAAAGGGCTGAAAATATGTGCTTAGTAGGTGTTGTGGCTTTTTCAAGTATTGCGAGCCTTTCTGTGCATTAAAAGCATTTTTGCCAGTGTTTATTTCTTGCTCCTATCTCCCATCACGTGGAAACCTTCCTCCTTCCAGTCCTGTCTTCTCCTGAATACATTGTATTCATTGTATCCATCAGGGCTTTTTTTGCTGCATGGCACCTACATCCAAGAATAAAGCATAATAAACACGAGCTGGGAGAATGGATCAGTTCATTAAATCCAGCCAGGTGGTGGTGTGCTCTGATACAGACTGATAATGGATTCAAAAGTGAGCCTGTCTGGAGTGGTTTTGTTCAGACTTGTGTGAAAGATAAAGTACAAAAATAAGAGGAATCCCTTCAATTCACACTTGTGACAGGCAGCTTCCAGTTTATCACTGAAGAAGATGAACTATGTCGGTTTTGAGATATTAAAAACAGGTAATCAAGTGAATTCTTCTTTTCACAGTATTGAATTTCTGGCTACAATTCATTTTAGGCAGGAGGTGGCACAGACTAATAGATGGCCAGCATATCTTTTTAAGTGGAAGTCCTAAAGAAATTCTCTATATCAGGGCTTTAAGCATATGCTCAGTTAGAAGCATTTTATTAGTTTCGTAAGAATAATTGTAAGCTCACTGGTCTGTATTTGTGCAAGTTTCTAATGAAGTCCCTTGGGTCTAAGCTGTTAGCTTTTAGCTGCATTTGCACAAATATCAGCCAACCCTCCTAGGCCTATTTTTGCATATTCAGGTGATAGTTATAGGCTAAACCAAACCTGTACGTGCCATTCATGGGTACAAAGGTTAGGACATGGTGCGGACACCACATTCTTATACTGGTGGTAAAGAACAATTAAACATGCAAAGCAATACAGCCCTCCTTGCTCTAAAAGAACATCTAAACTCTCATGCAAAAAACCCAGCTATTTTTGGCACCCAAATCAGGTTATCTTGTTTGTTAGCCTAAGCTTTTTGGGTTGTTTTTTTTAAAGAAAAAAAAAAAAAGCCCGATGAACAAAACAGCTTGTGTTTTCTTCTGGTTTTCTAATATTTACATGTTTATAAAAATCCAAATAAGCATGCACAACACCTCTCCGTTGCAGATAAATGTGTAAATAAATGCAGCAGTGTGTTTTTCTGCTGAGAAGGGGTTAGGCATACCAGGTTGCTTTTCCCCTTGAGAAAGAACAAGCAATTTAGAATCTCTGCACATTGTTTTTACACATTGACCCTTATCCTGGAGCAGATGGGGCCAAAAACAGCATGCAGAGGGATGACTGCATGCATATGTGTTCAGCTGAAGGATTTTCACTGCACATTTCAAGGTTAGAGAACTTGGATTAACTGCTAAACAAAAGGAGTGAAACAGAATAAGATACTCACAATTATTTTTCTATGCTAATCTTCTAGCCACTCATTGCATCAAGGCAATGAATGATAATTGCTGCTAAAGAACTGTTAAGTAGAATGTCTTTCCTCAGAAAGAAAAACCAAATAAACTTACTAAAAATTCAGATGTTATTAGTGTGTGTGTGTGGGAAACGTCTTTTCTGTGTCTTCGCTTTCTACAGACCCTATATGTGCGTACATAAAATCAAAAGCAAAATCATTACCATTACATTTTTATAATGGAAAGAAAAAAAAAGACAAACTAATCATAAAAAGATGTAAGACTGAGCACACAAAAAATGAATTTCAATTGATATATTCAAGTTCTGATTTATAAGAGAGTAGAAATACTCTTTCAATCCAGATTCTTAATTTATGGTTTTAGAAACTGTAATGTTTCAAAAATGATCACTACTATTCTTAAAGAAGGATGGTACACCTAAAATAATGCTGTTATTTATACATTCTTTACCAAGTGAAAATCCAGAAGGCAATATGAAGGGCCACTGTTACACGATTAAGTAACTTCCACTCCCTTCTCTGTGTGAGAGAGAACAGGCAATCCCTGACAGATGCCTGAAAATCTACCAAGTAAATGTACTGAATCATGGTGGATCGTCAAGTGCCTTTCCTAGAGCATGGTTTGAAACAGAAGGATAAATTGTTCCAAAGCTATAAAGGTGTCAGAAATTCAAAGCCAACATCCTTCAATAATAACATGCCACCCAGAAATCATTAACAGGAATACTGTGTTTAGGCATTTTAGTAAATTCCTTAATATTGATGATGGTCACAAAAAGTAATTCCATTTAAACAATCTAATTTGTAAGTTACAAAGAAATAACTACTTCAAGGCCTCTATTAGAAGGTGAAGTATGCATTTTTCACACCAAATGTCTAAAAATAAAGTATTGGTTTGGTTATCACCACTTTGAGAACATCTGGAAGCAGTCCAGGCTCCAGCATCTTTATAGTTTCAAGATCGTTGAGCATCTCTATTGAACTGCTGAATGAAAGTTAAGCAATAAAGCCACACTTTTCACTTTAAATTAAGGTTCTGTTTTGTCACGAACAACAACTTAAAAAATTCTATAAATTAATTTTGAAATTTTGTCTTCAAAACTAAATATGAAACTTTTTGGACAAGTGAAAGTTCTTCAAACCTCAGAGCACTTCCACTTGCAGAGAGAGCTAATTTCTTCACAAAAAAAAAATGAGCAGTTCCTGTAAGATTTTCACTATTCATATGAGAAAATCCATAGGGGTATGCTAATTCAGAAAGGAAGCTGATGAGCTATTACGAAAAATGAAATAAATCAACCATGCCATCTGGACAAAGCTTGAAAGTACTTCTTGAAATTGATCTGGCTTTTGTTGGCTTTGGGTTGCTGGCTTCTTTTCCTGAAAGTGACTTTTATTGCTTTTAGTAATGGCTGTGATTTTAAGTTTGTGACTTTAGGCCAGTTTCTAGACTGAGATTTCACTGTTTACAATCAGCTGATAAGAGATTTCACAAACCATCACGAAGTGATTCTGAAAATGTAAGTTACCCTCTCATGCTGCATGGAGCACAGCTAGGTCCTATCCAGTGAAGAGAAAGGAAGGTAACAAGACTACAGGTACCAGCCCACTGTGGGCTTTACGGGATCAGAGGGTTTAGTCTCTGTCAGGACAGTCATTAAGCTGGCTGTCACAAAAATATCTGTCAGTCAGAAGTAATGACAGATCATCTCAGGGGTGGAGGGTGATTTTCCGGGATCAGTTTTCGAACACGTCTTTCAAAAGCCTCCTGTGGGGCACCTGACAGCACGATTGAGACTGTGCTGCTACAGGTTATATAAAATTAGCCAGTGGCCTTCATCTCACTCATCCCTTGTTGGCATGTGCACAGGAACCCCCAAGTACAGGCAAAAACCGTATCAACACGAGAGACCTATGGAACTTTCTCTGTGGAAGTGCCGGTTTGCTCACTAAAACCAGAGGTCTTAGTCGATGCGGGCTGAGGCAGGCGATGCCGTGCGGCCAGGGTCCAGATGTCCAGCAGGGCTGAAGGGAAAAGCAGGGCCTGACCGCACCCCCCACACCCCGGTCCACAGCCCCAACTCTGTTGCTCGCCGCTCGGCCGCGTTCGGGATCGGCCGGCGCGGATCCCGGCGCGGATCCCGGCGCGGATCCCGGCGCCGCCCCGCCCGGCGCTGCCGGAGGGAGATGCTCGCTGTCACTTTCCCTCTTCCCCACGCGCCGCCCCCCGCCCTCCCCCG
>VZTI01000065.1:757070-894367 GCA_013397865.1 Struthidea cinerea | reverse complement strand
GGACGCGGGGCAGGGCGGCGGGGCTGCCGGAGCTCCCCGTCCTTCAACTTTGGTCACCGCCATCGGAAAAGTTTGACGGCTCCCCTAAGACGCCCGAAACCCCTGTCTTCGCCCCCACCCTCAAATGCTGTTTAATTACATACATAGGATGCTCTGTGCCGTAGAAGCATCGTAAGTCAAAAGAACCTTGCGGTTATTTGGAGGATGAATGTGTAAGAATACGTTGCTGTTAAGCTGCTCTTCCGTATATGCATTACTCGCAGGCTACGGCTATTTTTCCCTGCTCCAGTAACCTGTTGTTTCTGTACCTGATGCTTACCACGCACAGCTGAAACCTCTTTCATCTGTTCCACGGGCTGGTGACAGTCTGTAGGTGAGGGAAGGCTATTCACGCCAGTTGTTCGTGAGGAATTTTGGGGACACTGAAGGTGTTGAGCATGCTGCAGATTTAAGCTGCTCGATTTCCGTGCAGAAGGTGGTTGTACCGTCATCTCAGAAATTTTAACAACTCAGTTCATGTGCACAGTGTTCAGGTGGATGGGTGATGAGAAGGGGGCAGGGTAAGGCACACTTAGTAAAGACTTTATATTTTGAAAGGTTGTTTCTGTTTAATATATGAATGTTGCATAATATCTTCGAGTTTGCAATAGTTGGCTACAAAGACTTCAGAGGGCTGTTTTTAAACCCAGTAAGAAGATGGTAAAATCTGATTGTGTGCATTTCAGATTACAAACATGCATGGTCTTGTTAGGGAAGAGGTTTTTTTCCCTTTGGGGTGCAGTTTTTACTGTTGCTGCCAAAGCTATCTCTGATGCTTTGTTTGAGAAGGTGGACCAGCTTCGTCCCAAAGTGCTTGACTGACAGAGGAAAATGCTGTCAGTCTGTCAGCAGTCTTGGTGATTGATCTTACTCAGGCCCGGTGACAGCAGAACAAAATCCAGGCACTGAAGCAGAGACTAGGTTAAACTAAAAAAGTGTCGCTTTGGATGTGAATTTGTCTGTAGCCTCCAAGCACAGAACAGACATTTCAGTAGGGCCATATGCTTTTCTCTAGAAACAGTGGCAAGGGAGCTAATTTCTGACCTACAAATCCCCCCCTTTTTATATCTTTTCAGCCCTAAGCACAGAATCAGCAACTGTCAAATCATATGGTGCCTCTCTGCTGTGCACAAATGTCAAATACTGATCATAAAATCAATTTCTCATCCCTCCTTTTTACTAAGCTTAAAGAACCTCTGTTTAGAGAGGAAGAATAGTTTGCTAACACCCACATTATTTATGTTTCAGGTAATGCATTTATATTCTGTTTTATAAAACAGGTTTCTGAACATTCACAGCCAAAAAGATTCACTTTTTAAGACAGTAATAACACAGCTTTTTGGCTCAGGGATGTTTTTCAGTTTTTGGAATCAAAGTCATTAGTCAGAACAGGAATCATCTTCTCAATATGTACTTGTTTTAGTCATACATAAACCTTTGGTATAGAGGAAATAAGATTATGGAAACAAAAGAGCCCTTTGTCTGCTTAATAATACAAGTTAATTCCTTAGCAAGCACTGCATTTAGAGACAATTATTTTGATTTGGATCTTTGTTCCATGAACATTTAAAAAAAATCTGTATTGTAAAATCTTGCTGCTTTAGAACACACTGCCAGTGAGAAGGAGAGGCTTAATGAGGACATGTGAATCATCAGGTAGATTGCCTGCAGGTACTTCAGTTTGTACCACTATCTTTTTCAACTTCAGTTACGTGTACCACTATCTGTTTCACTAAGGTACTTGAATATCAATCCTAGAAACATTTCCTGCCAAATAACCTGTTAGGAAGAAAAAAAAAAAAAAACAAAAACAAAAACAAAAACCCAACTTGCAAGCTTATGGAATGATGTCACTCCTAAAAGTATTCACTCTGAAGTGCTTCTTCTGGGAATTATGATTTAGTGAAATATTATTGAAGAGTCCTTCTAGAGTTGTACCAACACATCTCTTATACAAGAATTTTACTTTTGCAAAGCTGAGATTTCTCTTAACCTATCCTAACATCATGGTCAATATCTTGGATTGTGCCTGTCCGTCTAGTTTGGCCAAACTTGTCACCATGTGGCAGAGGAGTGGATGTAGTTAGCACTCTAGAAGTAGTTCACTTAAAAGGTAGTTAAAGATGTGAAATATTGTTATATAGCATCTGTGTAAAATCTATTTCTTATTTTCATAATGCATTTTTCTAACAAGATCTGCAAACAAAATAAAATCTCTTTGGGTGTTGATCATGACAGTTATACTGTATTTTTCCAGGGAACCACTTTGCAATTGTGACAAGATATTGGTGAATTTTTCTGTATTACATAAAATTCTGTGGCTTTTAGGTCCACATTACTGTAGAAACATAGTCCTAGTTATAGTTCAGTGTGATCTTGGTCTTAGATGGATCTTGGTCTTAGATGGAGTTGCAATATAGTTTCAGATGTCCAGTTTTTTCCAGACAAATCTGCATGCTAACAGTTACGCTGTGGACTTATTCACAATGTCCAGGTATATGTCAGTGCAAAGTGGTAGTTCTAGGTGTGGCTCTTTTGTAATAAAATCAGCATTCGGTTTTATGAAATCATGAAAGAAGCAAACTATTCAAATGTATCAGTGTTTGGTGATCAGTTTTTTTGGTGTTGGTTTTTTTTTTTATCAACCCCAATCTTCTTTTTAGTTCTTTATTTCAAGAACCTCTTTATTTTAGGAATCCAAATTAGTAGAATATTCAGTTTAATAATTTTAATTAACACAGATACTATTCTGATTTTTTTATAATGCAACATAGCATATTAATGTCTTTCATGGTAACTCTTAGTCTCTCTTTTTTCCCCTCTCTCCCATGTAATTTTCTTATGATCCTACTTCAAAGTCCCTCAGTCCTCAAAAATTGTTAGATTCAATTTCTATTGCTGTTTTCTCATCATAAAGCTTCCTGTGCTGTGCATTAGGGACAGTCATAGCACATCAGATGAATAAATTACACAAAGATGTTTTAAAGAAAATATAATGAAAACTTCTATCAAGGAACTACAGACTACCTTGTGGAGGGAGAAGATATCCTACACTGGATGAATGCTTCCCTATTCCTCATTATTTTCCTCCTGTTCTTTTTCTTGCCTGCCTATGCATCGTCTGTCAGCGCACGTCCTAACAACCTGACACATTTTAAGTGAAAGCAATTCTCTTCCTGATTGTTTTCTTCAGCTCTTTCACCTGCATTTAGATTTCCTCCATTACATGGTACTGCTAACTGCTTCTGCCTTCCAAGTCTAAAGGTTTCATCCTCCCTGGAGTGCTTGGCTTGTTTTCCAGTTTGCATTGCTGAAGGTAAACTGAATGCATGAGGCTAGGGGACAGGCTTGTTCAGTTTTCCTTCTGTATCAACTACGATTGATGTTAAGATGAGTTTTAGAGTGATGTGCGTGTGGTGACTCCAGAAAATCAGCTTAGTTACAGGCCCTTACTCTGGCTGTTGTCCTTCCTGAGTCTCTAGCTACCTTCTCAGTTGCATAGCACCATCCCTTCCCTGCCTGTCTTGTGGTAATGAGGAATGGAAAGAATATCCAGAGATTTATTCTCAGCAGATTAATCACACTGCCCTCTGCTGCTTTCAGCCGAGTTGATTTATCACAATTCATACTGTGTTTACCTGTTCTTCAAACAAACATTTTGCAACTGTGTATTTCCCAGTACTGACTCGCAACAATACTTTGTAAGCCATAAACAAACAAAACTGATATCCCTTTGCTTACTTAATAATAACAATGCCCATTCATTATAGAGGTATGGAAGGTTTTACTCTCTTCTGGCAGCATCCCTAGAAGCCAGATCCAATGTGGCAGCAATTCAGTGGAGCATATACAAATGAAGAAGAGATAAAATCCAGTTCCATTCATTGGACTTCCTCATGGCCCTCAGCAAGGGGTAGTGTTTTCTCTCCTGATGTGGTAATCTCCTTTCAGTGTTGTATTCCTTACTGACAAAAATAAATTTTAATAGTCCTTTGCTGAAGAAAGCCCTTCAGGTTTCAGCTGTTACTTTTCTGATGATTCTCCTCTGCTATTTGGGTTTTTTTTGCATTATCCTGAACTCAAGCAGTGAAAGGTGATTTTGCATACTCATCTCTTCCAGAGATATTTTCCACTCGGGTATTATACTTTATCAGCATAAATGGGATATAATAGTTGTTCTTTACATTATCCTAGAGTGTAAAACCCCTCTGAAACAGTTCAGCAGTTTCAGTCCTAACTTATTTGTGTATCTGGTAACCATCTTCTAGAGGCAATCTCAGTTTTTGTCTTGTTTTGTCTGTACGGATGAAAAGTTCCTGCGCTATTCCAAAGCTGGCGTCTCAGTTACTTTTCTTCTGCTTCTTTTACTCAGTTCTTTCCTGTGCCAGGATAGAAGAGTTTAAAAATCAAGGAGCCTGCCTCCAAGGGCTTGCCTTGGTCTCTGTCCTCAGGGTAGCAGACCCTTAGCTGAGGGAAACTGCCTCATAGTTGGCTCTTGGTCCTGCAGGCATCCTTCTGTCACAGAGTCAGATCTCTTTCTGTTTCCTTGTGTCAGTGAAATGCAAAAATCCGTGGAGAGCAGGTGGGGAGGTACAGGCACGTGGCCTACAACTACAGTTGCCAGTTTTAAAAGGCTGCAGGAGGCACAGTGGGGTTTGGGCATGAGCTTCAGCACCTTCTGCTGTTGTGTGCTCCTGTTTTGCTGAGTTGGGAGCTGACATCTTCATCACTGGCATTTCAAATGGATGTGCAGCAGGTTTGCGCTGAGGTGGGTTTCCAAGACACTGGGGAGGAGGAGAGCCAGCCAAGTTCCCAGCTTCTTGTCTGGCAGGTGGAAACTGCCAGATGACCTGGTCTGACGCCAGGGTGAGAGCACTGGGAGATGGCTTACAAGTTAAGGTTCAGACTCATCCTTTGAGTGGTCCTCACCACTGCTTTGCTATAAAGTACCATTAGAGTAGCTACTGGTGAAGGGCATTTTAAGGCTCTCACTGAAGATCAGTTCCCTGGTTGTAGATAGTTGGTAGTTTTAAATGTTTTATATTTCCTCTTCCAGATGATAGTGTTTTGCCTACGGGGATGAATGATGCCTTCTGCTTGTCATGTGTGTTACAGGATTAAATGTTACAGATGCATGTTTTTTATGTGTTGAGACAGAACCTCATTAAAATTAAAGGATTTCACTGAGCGACATTGATCTCGTCTGTTTACAATAACAAGTAATTGTATATAAAACTGTTAATTATCAGAAAACTGCTATGTATGCCTTTAATGCTTCTTATGATTCCCACATTTCATTTGATTACATGGTTGAATAAAGGTAGCACAGCATACTTTCTAATCAGAGTTGGAAAGCAGAGTCTTTCTTTGCTTTGTTAAGGCTTCGTTGATGAAATGTTTTTTACAAAACTACCTAGGTTTGTTTTTGGTTTTGGTTTGTAGTTTTTTTGGTAAGGTTTCATGTTGTTTTCCAGGTGTTTTATGAAGCTTTAGAACATAAATGTGTGTGTGTTTTATTTCTCGTCTGTGGCTACTCAGCCAATTTTAAAAGAATTTCACACATCTGACTAATAAACGAGGCTACACTTTTGATCTTGTAAACACATGTATACATAACTTTATGTTTGTGTAAGATGTTCTTCTAAAATCCATGAGAGAACTTTACTGTCAGCAAACTTTTTATATAAACAGGCTTGTTCACAGGGCTGGAGTCAGTTGTATTCAGATCAGCTGGGGAAAATTATGGTGTGCCAACCCTGCCCTGCTGGGTTTTGAGGTAGCCACCATTGGGCACTGGAGACATCACTGGGTTGCTGAGGCCTTTGCTCTCTGGTGGTTGTTCTGTTAGGTACAGCTACCATATAGTTCAAGAACGCTGCCCCGTGTTGCTGCTTTTACTGGCCAAGGTCCTCATGTCGTGATTCAGCCATTTATTTTTAGCTACCTAATTGCAGCCAACTGCTGCACAGAACACAGATAAGGGAATGGATTTTAGCATGAAAATCACAGTAACATATTGGGGAAAAATGTTCTCTTTTTTTTTCTTTTCTGAGAATTGAAAGTACCTGATAGATCATTACTTTTTTTTTTTTTTTGGTCAAAGGCCTCCTTCTCACATTAAGATCTTATGGAAAAAAAATACACAGGCATTTCTGACTGTGGGAATAAGCTTGAAAGGTGTGGAAGACAAATGTAGTCCCTGATTAGCATCGTTTAAAATAATGAGACGAGTCAACATATCCCAGTTTTCCCACATACCAAAGTTGTCCCCCTTTCCTCTGACTGAAAATTGGTCTGTGCAAAGAAGCAGGTGTGAAACTGACTCTGCCTACAATCTGTAGCCACGGCCTGCCATCATGTCAACAGGTTTTTTTGTGTTTAAAGTTAGTATGTAGCTTATGCTTCTGAATAGTTTTCACTTACAGAACACTATAACAAAAATGTGCATTTTGATGTGCACAAAAATCCTCCTCAAACTGAAGAATCAAGGTGAGTTTCAGCCTGAGCTGCATTTGCTGTGATGTTGCCAGAAATAAATACTTTTAGCCATTGCTACACAGATAAAATGCATACTTCTCCGTCTGTGCTTGTAATGTGTCCTTTTTCTGCTCTTATTTGTTTATCCTTACCACTCTAGACTCAGTCCCTCTTCTGCCTTTCTCATAATTTTTTTGTATTCTCAAACTGAGCACTATGACACTTTAAATAAAATAAATATTGTAGAAACTGGAGACAAATACAAAAAATGTGACTGTAAAAGAGCATATGTGTACATTTTTTTAATTATCTCCTTGGGAATTAAATATTGTACTGTACACCATTTATGAAATTGCCTGGATAGTGTGATCTTCATGTAGATGCATTATATGCTTGAACTGCTTTAAGAATGTTAGAAATTCTTCATTTTTTTGTAAGTATATTTCTGTATTCTTCCACAAAAATTGTAGGAAAGAAGTTCAGAATGTTTGTGGGTAACCACAGTCAGTTAACTCAATAGGAACCATTCATAACAGGTAAATTTTGATCTAAAGATGTTGTTTCATTTGAAGAATACTGCTGTCAAAGATACTTTTTATGTACTTTAGGTACTTTAATATTATATTAGGCAGAATAGTATATTAATTATGTTAGGTGGAAAAAGATGGTTCTGATAGAACTGTCTATTATAACTGGAAAATAGTTTTTACAATTTGCTTGTAAGAGTGGTTCCAATCTACTTATTACTGATCTAGGAAGACCATTCTATTACCAAAAAATTCTTCTATTCTAAAAGATTCCTTTTAGAAATGCAACCATGTAAAACTATTCCTGATTGAAATTTAATTTTGTATTTTGAGACCTGCTGGGTTACAGTTCTAGACTCATCAGAAAGTCCTATTTTCACCCCCATAATGTGCAGCATGCTGTTTTTCTTATAGTTCTGCCCTAACCAGCACATGTAGAATCGATTCGGGTGCCTTTCAGAAATTTCTTACATGGCTGTTTTGCGGTTTAGAAAAAATCATACGAGCTTGGAAAAATGTCTTTCCCATAAATCTATTTTTTGGGGGATACAACATTGCTTTTGTTGTAGGTCATTGTTAGGTTAGTGACATAACAGATGCTACTTTTGCTGAGGGTGAGTGTCCGGCTGACAGAACTATTGTTTCTTGAGTCATCCTTTCTAAATGACTGGTGTATTAGATTTCAACCAGTGCTCCAAACTCACCTGGAACCAACACAGATACAGTTTGAGATTGTTCTCTTGTATCTTGTGGAGGCAAGTTACGTGGATTTGTCAAATGATCTGAAGTTAGTAGCGGCTCTCTGTTGTCCTCCTCAGATACTCTGAGATTGCAAAATATTCATCATACTTACCATATGTGTTACTGCTAAGAACAGCACTCAGATTTTGAAGAAATGATATTAAAAATCTGCCAGTATGAGATTCTAAGTGTTTCAGCCTGCACTGGAGCCCACTCTCCCCTACCATGAGAACCAGTAAACTCAGGCCCAAAGCTCTGAAGTTGCCCAGCGCAGAGGTGGTGTTATGGCACAGTTTACAGTCTACAGTTCGCACTCATTCACACAGAAATAAGTGGTTGCAAAAAACACAGTTTTGAACCATTTCTTTCTTTTTCCTTGCTATTTATTGTAAAGATATTTATTGATGATCCACATTCAATGCACAGAGCAAATAGCTTTTTGTGGACACATGCCTGCATTTGCTTTGTTTCTAAACCATGATTTTATGTGTTTGTAAACCATAGTTTCCAAGTTTTGTTTCAGCCAACTGTAGCTTTCTCCTGATGTCTCTTTAAATTCCTAGTAGATAAAAATGATGCCTTGCTTTTTAGTTGCATATTATCCCTTACCCAGTTATAAATATAGTCCTTTTTTATTGTTGTATTGCTTTTACTTTCTTGAACTTATTGTAAAAAAATTATTATTGTGAAATCTCCCTCAGTTGTAAGATTGTGTCTCAATCAACAAGTTGTTTTTCACTTCTTGCTGTTTAATGTTCCCTCAGCTGACTTGGCTCATAGCTGTGCTGTACTGGAGACTGCTCCAGTACCTCCTTTCCTACCTTGTTTATTTAAACTAGCTGCACAACAAACTGTACTTTTTAATGACTGTGACTTGGATGAATAATTCTACATCTCTGTGAGTCTATAAATGCTTTTCCAAACCCAAATGTGAAAACCCCCCAACAGCAGCAAAACATTTAGGGCTCAATTGAGCGAGCCTGGTCAGCACTTGTACATCCCATCAGTTACTGAATATGTGCTTATTGATTGGTACAAAGCTGATAATCTGAATCCCTGCTAGCATAGGAGACACAGGAAACTTTCTTTGCAACACAAACTAATGCTGTAATGCTGTTTCTCTAATCTGTGTTTTGCCTTTTTTTTTTTTTTTTTTTTTTAACAGTCTTATGGTAAAGGGGCAAGAAGGAAAAACAGATTTAAAGGATCAGATGGGAGTACATCTTCTGACACTACCTCCAACAGTTTCGTACGCCAGGTATGGGTTTTTCAGCTTGTGAAAGACTGGATGGCATGCTGGTGTAAATGTTCAAAATGTAATTTTTAATTTTTTTTTTGTAAGTTGTCTAATCAGAGTGATGCTGTAGTCTGAAAAATAGCAGAAGTCTCTTCTGGCACAATGAAAAATATTTGGTTGCTATTGTTTTGATCTTGGCATAAAAATACTTTTTCATTTTTCATTCATTTCCATGTATAGTAGTTATCCTTATTTTTGTTACTCTAATGCCATCAGGTGATTAAAGCTGGAGGAGGAGACAGAGTCTGATAGAAGTGCCTAAAGTGGCAACATGTGGCAGAAAAAATCAAAACCCTAACAATCCTCAGGGTTTTCCTGCTTAAAATAGTGCTACATGAGGCAGTGTTAACCTAGATGCTTTCCTCCCACATCCCAGTGTTATTTTAAGGCAGGGTTGGAGGGGAAATCCCTGGCAGCATTTGTCCCCATTGCACTGATGCTGGAAGGAGCCTGTAGAAGATGGGGCGGTGTTGTAGGCCCCCATGCCGTGTCTGTGTGTCTCCTTCAAAGGGAGAGATCCTAGTGGAAGCTCATGGGGATCCCAGACCAGTGTGGGTGCTCGGAGGCCAGCTCAGTCAGCAGAGGGTATCTGGAAGTGTATCCAGAGCCCAGCGTGGCTGTGGCTGCAGGACAGTGCTGCTGAGACTGTGCTTTTGAGGAAGGAGGGTGTGTGTCAATGGGCGTGTGGTTGACAAGTTGGAGAGCAGAAATGGTACCCAAAGCACCACAGTGACTGAGCCTGTGCAGAGTCTGAAACAGAGTTCTTCATGCCCAGCTGATTTAAGCCACGGTATTGTCAAGGCAGACTTTACCCTCTTTTTCAGAGAAGTTCTGGAATTTGGAAGCTTTCATAGCAGAGCTTTTTGTTTTACCATAAGCAGGCATCACACTTCCTTCTCTACTGGCTTGTTTTGCATGTTCTTTCATCCCAAAACATTTAATGACTCCACTGGTGTTGCATTGATTGTATCACTACACGTCTTCTGTTTACAAAATTCTTTGCCTTTGTCCTGCTATAATTGTATTGGTAGGTTTTGTGGTATGCTGTGGATTTGAAAAAGTCAGGCCCTTATTACATTTCCATGTCAGTTGGACATAGACATGAAATATTAGTTGGTCATGGGAGTGGCAGTAAACAACATCAAGGCGGAAACCCTGGATCAAGAAAATTGCTTGTTTGGGATATTTTGTCCTGTCTTAAAATACTGTGAAAAAATCCAGTCCCAGTAGTGGTTGAGAGTAGCAACAGGATCTCCCAGTTCCAAGGAATCTTTGTAAGGAATTCTGTGTTGCTGTTTTCCCTAGCTCCTTGTGAATATTCAGTTCAGCCTGGAACATTTTTAGCAGAGTATGAGTGTTTATTTTACACCAGCTGCACATGCTTCTTTGCCTTTCTTGTTTACCTAAATGAAATTTGAAGTTGGTCTCAAGCATCTCCTCTTGCTCCTCTTGTCATGGTGGGGAGCAGGGAAAGGGGGATCCACAAGGAGGTGGCTCATCAAACAAAGTAGTGATGTTGAGGTGGGCTTGTGTAGTCATTGGAGTTCTGGTTGTCTCTACAGACTGTGAGGCATGATTTATCAAATCTCCAAAACTAGCATAGGAAGCAGAGTTGGTGAGCTGTAGTCTATTATATCTCTCTGAGGGCTCTGAAGGGAGTGTGACTTCAAGTGTAGATTTTACAGAAGAGATTTATATATTTCCCTGAAATAAATAAAATTTTAGTAGTTACTTGAGTGATGTAATACAAATGACTGAAAGGTGAATAGGCTTCTGTGAAAAATTGGAGATTTCATAGAGAGCCAAAGCAAAACTCAGTTTTGAAATGGTATTATCACTGAAGATAATGAAGGGATGTTAATGGAGAAATGAATTAATGAATAAGTATGTTATGTGAAATTGTCCAGAGTAAATAAAAAAAAAAAAATCCTCACAAAATATTCCTAGTAAGTAATGTACAGGCAGAGCTGGTCAAGATGTAGCAGATATAAGAGAGAAATGCCTCTTCACAGTTGCTGCTGAGAGGTTTGTGTCAGAATTTGGATTGTGCCTTCAACAGGCTTTCCTGCTCTGATTCTTCTCCTGGACAGCTTGGTTTCTCTTGCACTGACGAAGAATTGCCAACGTGACCAGGGTGCCCAGTGTTCCAGATATTAAACAGAATGGGGGCAGAAACACTCTTGGTCTACATATTGTTTGTCTCTGACTATCTTGCAGGATGTTTTGCATGGTGTAAATGAACATAATTGATTTGCAATAACCATTTATTTGCAGGGGAAAAAGTAAATCCATTAATTTTTGTGTTTCTCCAAGATGGATGAAAATTGCAGAAAAGCAGGGCAGACAAATGAATTTAAACCCTATATAGTCAGTGACGTACCGTTCATTTCCTGTTATTTTATTTTAGTGCTGTCTTAAAACCAGGAAGTCAGTTCTTCCTTAAAAAGGGATTTGTGGAGTTATTTGACAGTGGTTTTGATCTAGACATGGAATACACACAATGTGTTTGTTTCAGCAATGCTTATGATGCCTATAGCTACCTTTTGTTTCTCCAGCCTCCTTTCCCTCCCTTGGTTCCTGTTTCCTTTCTCGTTTAGTTCTTAACTTGTCCTGCAACTTTTATGTGCATCTCTACAAGTACTCCCCTCAGCTCTGAAGAAGGAATCCTGGGATTGTCCTGAGCATTTGTCACTGAGATCTGTCTGCATTCCTCATAAGGAAGAAAGAATGTTTGGAAGGAAGGTGCTTTTGTGTCATATTTAGCTGGCCCGTCCTTAAGCTGGGGAAGCTGTGAGAGGTGTGCAGATTCTTGTCATAAGCATCGATGGAAAGTGGGTATTTCCTAGCAGAGAAATATATTGTGGCTGGATAAAAGAAGACAAATATATCTAGTCCTAAGGAAATGTTATGCACATTGTAGGCAATTGAGGTATTTGGCAAGAGCAGGGAGATAGGAATCAGTCTTTTGAATCCACAGAGCTGCTGGACAATTAAGTTAAAGCTGCTGCAGGAGGGGAGGGACTTCATGTCTGTTGCTAACATTGATAAAGCTTTATTGTCTGTGTTTTAGTATTTCCTTAAGGATATACTCCAGTATATACCTGGCCACTTTCCTGCTATGCATACCACGTGCTACAGTAATAAAAATAATGCCAACTTTGTTCTCTCCCCTTCAAATGAAACCAAGTAACATTCAAATTGCTTGACAATTCCTGCTGTTGTATAAGAAGAATGAAATGCGCTCTGCACAGCCCTGTGTGCAATGATCTTTTCCATTTAAATCTGTTTTGTGGAGTGCTGAAGTAGAGCAGAGCAATCTATCCAGTATTGTTTCTAGTGTGTATAAAAGAAGGCTTAAACTGGAGCAAGAGCATCTGTATATAATATGCAAATTAAAACCCCATTCTTTTCAATCTAGTTAAAGCTCCTTTGTGCTGTGAATTTTATGTATTGATATAGATTTTTATTATAATTTTTACTTGTGACACTATAAAAGCTATGAGATTTTTAGGATAATGTTTTGGATCATGTTCTATTTGTTTGTTACAAAAAAAATGTTTGTTTAGCTTTGTCTCCAGCATATTATTGATGATATTTGAGCTTAAAAAAGTAACAACAATTTGGCTTTCTTTTTATTTGCTAGCAGCTACTGCTTGTCTTTTCAATAGCAGGAGAGGGAAATTTTTTCCTCTCTGTTTTCTTGTGAAGTTGTATTGGCAATTAAGCTGTGTATTTGAAAAGCAGAAGCATCATTGCACACCAGTCAGCTCCTAACTGAATATAATCAGTTGTCTTTAGGGAGCTAAAGGACATTGTGTTATACAGTTTTCATCATCTTTTTTGAGCTTTGGAATGATAAGCAGCTTGTTCTTAGGGTTAGTTATGAAAGACTGAATTGGATTTGATCTCTAGTTGTTGCCATTTTGACTGATGCTTGGTAATGATTTTCTTCCTGAGGGTTTCTTCAAAATACAGATCAGTCAAAATATTTTGCACACGACACTATGGCACTTCCCAGGAACATTATTTTAAGCAAATTGCATGTTCCGATAGCATTACATATTTTGTGGTTGTGCTTCTGGACCCATCTTTGTCAAGGTTTTATTTTAAACCATAATGATTAATCACAGAGGCAGACTAAGTTGTTGGGATTTTTATGTATTGCAAAGGCAGATTAGATTGTGAAATAGGCTGTTGTCTATGGACTATGGCTTACAGAAATATTTAAGGTTTTTACAAATCTGGTTTTTTCCTTTAAATATTGGCTTGATGCCTGTTATACTGTGTTCACTCAAAAACACAGCTATAAATAATTATGTAGGGAATTCATTATTCTTCCACTTTCCTCTAAGGACGTTTGCCTAGCTGTGTAATTACCTATTGAATTTTATGAATGGTAAAAATAAGATTTGCTCTAAAAACCAATTTGAAAATATTGACTCTGTTTTGCTCATAAACATGCCTCTTAATCTTGATTTCATCAGAGAAACGGACCATGTCAGAAGTGTATTCCTCTTCTTTTAATTGTGTTTTTTCTTCCATATGTAGAGCTTAGCTTTGATTTTTAATTTTTTTTTCCTTTTTGTGAGGGGAAGAGCTTACGTATTCAGCTCATAGATGCAGCCTGCTAGTGAAGCTATGCATTTACAGGCTGGGCCACAAAGAGCTGGTGTAGAGTGGGCACAGATATTAGCTTTGGTCTTCCTGCCTGGTACTAAGCAATCTTAGGCTGAAAACCTGCCTGTGTTTTTCCTGCTAGGACTACTCCTGCTTCTTGAAGACTGTATGTGAACAGGATTGTGGCTAGCCAGAAAATCTAAGTAAATAATTAAAAATAGGGCTTATTTGCCAATTAATATATGCTTACATCCTTTGTGTGCCTCAAATTATGAGACTTGTTTTGCTTGTAGAGGAAAAAAGAGCTTTTCAGACTTGCCATTAGCTTTTACCCATAATGAAATAAGGTATGTGAGGCACTTTTAGAGGTATTGTGCAAATACTGATTGTAATACATAAAAATATATACTTACTGCTCAGCTTAATTTTCTCATCTCCTTTTTCTAACGCAGATGTCTGGGGTTGTTTTGTTAGGCTCGGATTTCTTCTGGTCTCCTTCTGCAGATTTCACTGAAAGCCACAGCAGTGATGCTTGTGGCCTGTGCTTGCTATTGCGGTTGCACTGAAGCCTTACACCAGTGATACATTCTAGAACGTCTGCTTATTTGAAGCACATTAAAACTGTTATTTCGTGGGGAATTGGTAGAATTGTGGTACCCTCTGTTTTTCCCCATAAAATGTAAGTTATTGAAAGAAATGTGCTGCACTTGGATAAAGCCACCTTACAGTGATGTTGGCATGTGGAGTATGATGTCTGTACTGCTCTGTTCTTCTGGTGTTAGTGGAAGGAACCAAACTTTCCTCTGAAGGCCAGTGTGTGACTTTAAATCATGGGCAGGCAGTGTAGTTTAGGGTGACCTGCTGTTTGTACTGAGCAATGTGAATCAGTTTTTAGTCAAATCCAGTGAGACTGCCTTTATTGTGATCCTACTCTAGGAGTAGTACTAGTATGGGAAAGCAACTGGTTTTTTATGTATTTCTTCTTGTATGAAGTACACCAAGTTCACAGCAGAGGTGAAGAACTTAGAGCAGTGCAGGGATTCATAAGAATATGTCAGTTCAGCGGTTGATGTAGAGTTTCATTTACGGCTCATAAACGAATAAATAAATTTTCTCAGTTCCTCAGTCATGTGGTAAAGAGCAGTTAGATGGGGGTGGGAGGAGGACAGCTTTTAGAAGAGGCCTGGATTGGGAGCATGGGGCTGGAGAAATGGAGAGGGGAGAAAGGGACTTTCCCTTCTGATGGCAGTTGTGGAGCTGCAGACATGGGGAAAAAAAAATCACATTAGGCTCACTGAGCTATAGATTTCCTCAGCTGTAGTAAGAGTTTGAAAAGTCTCCTTTTTTGGCCTGGAGAGAATAGAACAGATGCCCCTATAAAGCATGGGATTTTGGCAGGCATGACTAGTGGGGAGATGGCTGAGAAAAACCCAGCAGAAAGGAAGTTCCTTTGTGGACTTCAATTCTTTCATGGGCTCTTTTTTGCCTCAAATGGTTTCTAAGAATAGAAATCAAAATGTTGCCATGTGTTTAAAAAACCCCACACACCCTCTAATCAAAACAAACAGGCAGAACATCTTAATGCTCTTCTTACTTGCATTTACACTTCTTGTAGCAGGGTAAGAGAAAATTACTGAGGGGAGGGACAACTAAATGTAGTCCTTTATTAAAAACGGAAGGGTAGGAGCTCTCTTGGTAGCCTCGAATGGGTGTGCATGTTTGATGTTACTCTGCGTGCTGCTGAAGTCAACACATCCTTTTCCAAGCAGCAGCGGAAATTTTGAAGATGCGGCTCATATCTGATATCTGCTGAGACGATTACCAGCATTGCTTTGGAGCTTGCTAAGTTGATGGGTGGGTGTTGAGAGGTGTCTGACAGGTTATACGTGACCTGCTGCGAGAGAAAAAGGGAGATGCAACCCCTGAATGTGGGTGGGTGGCATCCCTGGGGGTGGCAGCTGTTGAACCTCCTCCTTTGACATTCCCATTGCTGCTGTCTTGACTGCTGGCTGTGTGCTTCTCTGGGTCTGTGAGGGAGAGGAGGAATGGGGCTTTCCAGTTGCTCAGTGTCTGCCACAGGCTGCACTCAATCAAGTTTGGCAGCATCAGATGCATCATTTTGTAGCGGGACATTCAAAAGGTGTGACAGGACTTGTGCATCGCTGAGCCAGGGGGTTTCTGCAGGTGACAGTGCTGCCTCCATGCAGAGGAGGAGGGGGAGGAGGCGAGGGCTTAGCTGTTGAGGCACGCAGAGATGTGAGGGGATTTTAAGCATTTAGTCAAACTGATGAAGGTAAAGAATGATCTTTGCAACTTTGCTAGAGATACAGTTGGAGACTCTTCCATCATAGAGGATGGCATATGGAATGAGCAGAAAGCCTAAACACTGAGTTAGGCTTCAGCCTTTGTCCAAATATCTTTATAACTGGTGATTACTCTCTGACATCTCCATCTTTCAGTGTTGTTCTAATCAGAGTGGACTTGCAAGAGCTGAACCTCCCAAAAGCCTTGCAGTTCCTTGCCTGTATTTGCTGCTCTCTTGCATGGGATATAGCAGTAGCTCCAAGAAAAAAACTACGCACTTGTAAACAGTTAAGATCAAAATTAGGAGTAGGATTGGATGAGAATCAAGTGTTTTGTTTTATTTTGTCCCCTGATAATATTTCTCCCAGAAAATTCAATGTGGTTTCTAGTTCTTGTGTGCAGCATTGTCTTAATAAATTTGTGGTGAGATGCAAGGTTTATTTTATGCTATCATAAATGTCTTCTAGTTATAGTATGAACAGACCTACAAAGTATCTGCAATGGAACAAGGTTTCTGATGCATATATTTAATTATAGCTAATGCAGAGACTGCAAAAAATGTTTTATGAAGATAAATACAGTATTTTTACAACTTTTTCTTATGGGCCTATCTAGTTGGAAAGTTTTTTACAAGACCTAACATATGAGTGTTCTTTTTAGATATAATATAAGTCACTTGCAAATTTCAGTTTATAATTACATATAAGTGCATCATAAACAATTGCTTAGTTCCTGAAGTGTTTTTTGTAATTTTCAATATTGCATTGATTTTCAGGGTTTGCGTTTATGCTGTGTGGTTTTGATTAGGAACAAGCACCTAACAAAAGGGAACAGTTTGATCCTCTGTAAAGCAAATGTCATCTTCTGCTCCAAAACACAAGCAATTCATAGGAAAATAACTGCTGGTTGGCCAATGTGCAGCAAGCTGCTTCAATTTCTCTCCATCGTGAAAATGAACTGCTCCCAGTCGCTGGCAGGACTTAGGGAGTAGAGAAAGATCCTTTGCAATTGGCATGGGGGATTTACTGACTCTTTGGTCTTTCACGATACTCCACTAGTACATTGCTGCTCCAACTCAGGAGTGCTTAGTTTCATCCCTCACTAAATACATACACTGCAAAATATACGTGCCATTTCTGTTCAATTAGTCACAAAATTGTTAGTTTTATGGGCAGTTGCAGCAGAGAGCTGTCTTCTCTTGGGCTATGTGTTTAGACAGTACTTCCAGCACTGATTATATGTTCCTGTAGACTTGAAACTTGCTTTTTTTTGTCTGATCTCACTCAGACTTTGCTGGAATACTAGGTTCATTGAAAAGATTGGTGCTCCAATATTTTAAAATTAATTGTAAGTCTTCTCAGGAATTTACAATAAAGTTTTTTTTGTTATCAAATTGTAGAGTGACATCCACATGAGCACAATTAGTGAGTGTTGTTCCTACTGATGGTCACATAATATTTTAGTTCCCAAATATGACTGGCCTGAAAAGAGTAGGACCTGAAGCAGTCCTAGGTATATAAAAACACTTCCTTAAAATCTAATATTGTAGAATATATGAATTATTTTTCTTCTGCCAAAGGAAGTCATTAATAATACTCTTGAGATGTGCAGCATTCATTCTAAGCACCACATAAACCTGTCGTGCCCTATGTGTTAAATGGTTTTCATCAGATTGTTTACTAATAGGATAATCAGGTCTTGGATAGGAAAGAGAACTGATTCCTGCAAACAGGTGGGGAGCTGAAAGAGGGGAGGATGGATGAAGTGAAAAAGGAGAAATATATTTATATATGCCTTTGATATTCTTCCTCCTATTGTCTCCACTGGTGTTTTTGAGTTTTCAGTTGTTTTTCAGATTGAACCTGGGAAGTCTGTTACAGGATGAAAACTAGCCTTTTCTTTTATGCCAAATTACCTTTAATTGCTATGTCTTTTATTTTAGAAATACAGCTTTAAGCCATGGTTGATCAGATGGCTCTCAAAAGTGTCCTTATCAGATCCTGCTTTTGCAGGGACTGAGCTGAACGCAGAAATCATTGTTCCTGTTGAAACAGCAGTGAAGCATTGCTAGATGGGTTTATTTTTCCTAGAAATGGTGAAAATTATAGCATATATTCAGTAATCTCCCGTTACTACTTTTCTAAAAACATGTTATTGCATGCGTTGTTCTCTGAAAAATCAATTATTCTTTGTCCAACTTCTTTGACCTTATTTATTTTTGAAGAATTCTTTTGAAAACAGTAATGTGTCAAGGAAATGTTTGTTTATAATAAGGAAAGATTAAAGACTGGTTCAACCTTGTCCTTGAAATAATTGCTGAGAAAATTGCCAGAGTTAGTAATAGAGTTTAATCAGGACTTGGTTGGTTTTATACATCTCTTTCCAACATTAGCTACAATTTATCCATCATCTGCCATTTAAACTGAAGTGGAAATAAGATGCTTTCCTACGCTGCTTGTATTGTTAAACGAAATGCTGAAATAATATGTTAAAGTAAAGCTTCGCATGCTTAGGAGAAATAGTGTTTGCTCAAACTCCATATTGAAGGTTAAAATGTGTAAAATCTTCAAGTTCCTGTTATTATCTGAGAAAAGTGAACAGTATTTAAAATGCTATTACAAACATGACAAAGAAATGAAAGCACATCAATAGATTTGACCAATTATGCTGCTACTATACTTTAAAATCTGAGTGTAGAAAATTGGTCAACACTTTACACAATAAATAAGTGTGATGATAAAGTATGGTGTTGAGATAAAGCCCTGGAATGAAATGACACAGCCAAGTGAAAGAGAGACAGCATCATTCTGAGGCCCAAGAAGCAGTGATTCATTGGAGATAGTCTGGGAGAGTTGGCAGTATGCCATGTGCTTTTTTAATGGAAACAACTTAGCTCTGGAAGGTTTAAGATTTTTTTCTAGTCTTACTGATTAATTGCTCTAAGCAAGAGCTGCTTAGAACAATGCTTGAATTTTTTGCACAGTGCTCAGCCTCCATATGATATTTATTTTAGAAAGATTCCTGGCTGTTTGAAGTACACAGGAGTATCACATTTTATCTTGCAAATTTTGCCTACTCAGAGTTCAACTCACAATTTACTTAATTTGGTCCCATTATATGCTTAAAAGTCAATGTGGTAAAATCCTGTTTAACACAAGATTTGGGATTTGATTTGGTATTCCTTCGATCAGAAATCTGCTTTCTGCTGTGCCAAAATCCATTACATCAGCCCAGAGCTCAGTCCTTACACAGCACTCTGAAAATCCTTTGGTCTCCTGTGACATGTGATGTCACGCACACTTTGTTAGCCTTCATCCTGTATTTTCTCGCAAAGGCGGGTCAGCTAAATCTAGGGTTTATTTCCAGCATGCATCAAATGTCCTATTAGTTCTTAATTTTTTAAAATGGTAAATGGAGCCCAAAACCACTGGAAAATGTGTATTTTTGATACTACATCTCCTGTTTGTAGCTATGGTTGTTTGATTGTTGATGTGGCAAAGCACTTCTGGATGGCTTATATTTAGCTAGGAGTTACTAATAGCCAGGGGAAATGAACAGATGAAATGATAATGAAACCCACTGTTGCAGTGTTTGCTTCATTAAATGAAAGAAAGTTCATCCATGGGAACAAGTAGGATTTGAGATATTATGATTTTGGGAGGCGTGTGCATCATTTGTCCTTTTATCAATGCTGCAAAACAAAAGCCCCAGCCCCAGTTCCAAAGGGAGTCTGTCCTCTCTGATGGTTCCCTTGGGGCTGCTCTGAAATGGATCTGCTTGTACTGTGCTTCTGACTAAAGACTGCAGCATATTGTTCAGGAGGTGGCATTGATCTCTTCCGTTTTTCCAATTTTTGTCCTATAAAGTACTAACCTGTTTAGACTTGCCAGTTCTGTTGGTTCTGCAGGCTGTTTGCAAGTAAAGACAGACCTTGGCCAGATGAAATTATTATCTCTGCTGTTTCCAAGACAGTTTTAATTTTCCCCCATTGGAAAATTTGTAGTCCGTCAGCTTGAAATTCTGGATCAATTTACACATCCAAAAAGAAGAGTCCTTGATTTAGACACTGAATGACCTCCTCTTATTGCCTGAATATTTGGCAGATGGACTTGGGGGAAATCCTATTCCTAAGTTGTAAAAAACTGAAACAGAAAGTTTCTAGGCAGACTTTCTTGGCAGCATACATAAGATTTTATTTTTCATGTTGGGAAAGTTCACTGTATTTATAAGACTGGCATTGTTCATGGTTTTTCAGAACACATGCTTGAAGTCAAGCATCTGCAATTTACAGTTAATCTGGCAAACATTTACCTCTGCTTACTCTGAGTATCACTCAGGGAGTTTTCTCTGCTAGCTCTGTATAAGGCTTTTTGAAAGGTCCTACTGATGTTGTACTGCCAGCTGTGGAGCAGGACCTTAACTTGGTCTTGTTTGTACTGATGGACTTGCCTTTCACGTCTGTTTAACCGTGCATGTATAACTAAAATTTTCTGTGAAACTGGTATTTTAGTCGTCATTCAAGAGTTGGAAATACAATTTCCTTTATATTTCCAGGAAGACAGGATCTGCTTGAAAATACATCATCAGTTTTATTATGTAAGTTATCCCAAACCAGGACACCATAAAAATCCGAGATGTGTATAAACCCCATCTCTGCCAACTTGGGAAAGTGCTTTTCATTGTTTTGCTCTTGGCTGGCAGGAATATTGTCAGCCACGGGGGCAAGGAGACACCCTCAGATGAGAGGGTGAGCTGATGGAGAGGCACTGCCAATGCTGTAGCTACCAAACTGCGCGGTGCTGGTTTGCTGGGCCAGTGAGGCTGTGCAGGCTGCTCAGCTGTGACGAGGGGAGGGGTTTGGATGCTGTGTCCTGGCAGGTGGCCTCTCCAGCCCCAGGTGGCATTGCTTCAGTGCTGCTTTGGGTCAAGTGCTGCATGCTGCTTCTTAGCCACCGAGGGCTATAGGAATGGTCACATGGATTTTTGCTATGTACAGTACAGCCTGTGGCTGAAGGGTGTGGTTGAAGTCTTTATCATGCCAAAAGCCATCAAACTTGGGTGCTTTAGTCCCTCTGGTTTTGTCCACACTGTGGGAAGCCCCTGGGTTTGCAGCACACCCGATGTGCAGCATGGCAAGCAGAGATGCATGTAAACACCATTGCCTTTTTCCTCACCCCTACATTGTCGTTTCCTTGGAAGGAAACAGTTTTCGAGGAGGCCCAACCTTCTGTGTGTTCCAGAAGTTTCTGAATTTTGGCAATGGCTGGACCATTTTCTCCCTGTGACTACTGGACATTTCTTCCACAGGTTGACACCTGTCTTGTTGGCATGGATGTCCCCAGCTGCTTACAGGACACTTCAAATCCTGTTTTGAAAAAATGTTTTGACAAAAAGTGTATTGGAAATTGTGCTGTCAGCAGGTGTTAAGTATGAGATAGGTCAGGAAGCAGACAGAAATGGAAATGAAGGTATTCTGTCAGCACAGGGAAGAATTCCCAGCCTTTGTAAGCAGAAAACCCAGAATACCAGGGTAAACAAAGGGAAATTTTCCCACTGTGGCCACAAACATTTTACAGGGCCCATTTGCAGTATAGAGTATTCTAGGGATTTCGGAATAGAACCGATTTATCAGATTGCTAGCAGTCTGTTGTTTGTTAGGTCTCTAGGCACCATAAATGAGGGTGACTGAGGCATTTGGATAAATGTTGTTTGCTCCTTATATGGTATATCATTGCCATTTAAGAGAGTATCTATTAATTACTATCCACTTTGCAAACTTGTCTGTTTTTTCATGAGAAGATAGGGTACAATTTGAACTATTCTATTTTAGAATCCTTTTTCCCTTGCTTGTATTCTGATTTTCTTAAGGGGAAAGGAGAACCTGGTACACAGTCTCTGTTGCTTGCTCATTTTGGTTGCCTCCAGTGGATGCTGTCGGCATTAGGCAAGGGAGGAAAGTACTTTTTGAGCTCTCACCCAAGCTAGCAGCATTCTTGTGTGTGCTTGACAGTTGTGGAGACAGACCATCTCTTCCAGAAGTTGATTTGTATTGCCTAAATTAGTCTTGTGCTCTGAAATACTCTCCAGAAGAAGGAATTGTAGTCCCACTGAGTACAGTGGGAACATCAGGGAACTGGTTTTCTCATTTAACTGCCTGTGGTTGGTTGCTGTGAATAGTCTCTTTTGCTCATACCTATGTCTGACGCTCAGGCTTTCTTCTCGGCTGATGTTTCTAGAGCTGTTTAGCATTAATAGCACCTCTTTAGCTATTGAGCACAGATTCAGCACACATTGCTACAGTGCTTTCTGTATCTACACATCGTATTCCAATGGAAACCTTTTGAATCTGTTCTAATCTTATGTTCTAATACCTGTGGGATGTAGAATACAGCAGCACATAAGCTGTTTTTAATTTTGTTGCGGTTCTGCATTGAGGAGTGACTCATTGCTTTGGAGACTGAGTTGATAAAAAATTTGCACATCTCATTAATCTAATACTGTAATTCCCAAGAAACATTACACTGAAAAAGCACATTGTTCAGGTGGTGCATGGTAACTTTTACTTTATGGAATAGTACTATGGTCTGCATGAAACAATCCTAGGAGTAATTTTCTAGCAAATAAAAATAGAACACAAGGACTTCTTTACAGAAAACAAAAAAAGATGCCTTGGAACTCAGACCTCAGGGAGAATTGGATCAAGAGTTTTAAGAGGCTTCAATTTCATTCTGTTAGTCATACCATTTATTGTCATTAATATCAACCTTGAAGCTTTTCTGAACGGTGACATTTTTCTTTCTTTTTTCATATAAATCTAGTAAATTGATGACAACCACCTGATTGACCAAGAGATTGGTTTTAAAACTATTTTAAAGCTCTTATTTTATGTAACAGTAGTCCATAAAGTGACAAAGAGTAATAATAATAATGATAATAATAATAATAATAATAATAATAATAATGGAAAACTTTACACAGCCTTGCTCCCTTGTAGTTTTATGATTCTCATTCAGACAAAAATTTTAATGCAGAACATAGCTAAGTGAGCTACTTTTTAAATTCTTAGAACTAAATTGATTATCTTCTTGCTTCACTATTTGTTTTTACTCTGTTTTGGAATATAGTGTCTCATATCTCCCCTGCTTCCTTCCCCCTCCCAAAAAGCCCAACCCCAAAAGAGCTGATGAAGGGTCCCATTTTTGCATATAAAAATTTTTGAAAGTGAGGGGAAACTGAAGATAATGTTCGATGTGGCAAACAATCATTCCCAATATTAATTGTAATGGAATGTACTTATTGTAGGAACAGCAACCAAAAAACTGGGAAGCAACACCAGTGGTGAGAGTCCATTGGAAAACACTTGATCATAGTCAATCTTCAAACCTCTCACTTCAAAGACAGTAACACTAGGTCAGGCTCAGGCCTGTTTCTGGCATCTGGGCAGCCCACCTCCATATGAGCTTAAAGACCTCCTATCTGGAGCAAAAGCTTGGCATTTGCTGTAACATCCTTCAGGATAAGTGCTAGAGTTTGCAGAGTTTTTGTCTGTTCTGGGAATGATACTTTTTGGTGTAGTAAAGTTGTTATGGTAGTATACTAAGGATGAAAATTCTGAATGTGGTAAAATGTATGGACAGTTCTCAACTTAAGCCAAACTCCCTGGTTGTAATTTTTGTTATGCTGTAAGAGGACAGCATGATGAATTGCACATGAGAGCTGAAGCTGAGCTTTGCTTTTTTTGAAGTTATCCATTGGATGTGTGTGTGTGTGTACTTGCTTAATTTCCTTTCTGTCTGGAGGACATAAAAACAGTTCACTTGCCCTGAAGTTATGGGCAGAGTGGTGGGCACCTGATGTGTGAATTTAACCCATCTTTTCTGAAGGGCAATGGTCCGGCAATCGCAGTGATTACTTTTTTTTTGGCTCATGTAAACGACACCTGGTCTGTTCAATGTTGTATGCATTCCAGGGACTTTCTGTTTATTGCAAGTACAAACTAGGCACAGAAACTCCAATTTAAGAAATATTTCTTTAACTTCCTATAATTTGAGAGTTTGACCTCCAGTTTAGGTTGGGGAGTATACCTACATGCAATTCAGTCTAGTAGGTGGTGTTTTAACATGTCTCGGTTCAAGATACAGAAGTATAAATGAGTAAGTGAGCAACAGGTAAATTGTATGAACTCAATTATCTCTAATAAGTGGATTTTTAGATACCCGAAGTCCATGAGTAACCTTGGATATTTCTTTTGCAGCCTGTCTCCATTGTCTGTATGGAGTTCTTAACCTAGCTAAGATAAATGTCAAAATAGTCACCTTTTAAATTTTTGATTATTCTGTCCAAACATTTTTTTTTTTTCACAGATGATGACATAGTGTTGGTCTGTGTATAAATTCTAGTACAAGTTTTGTGTAAAACAGGAAAATTTGATTAGAAAGTTAGGCCCCAAATATTAGCAGTTTTATAGTAAGACAACCCCAAAATATACTGTTCTATACCTTGCTTAACTGTAGGCATGTTTGTAATGTTTTTTTCCAAGCTTCATTGTTTTTTACTTTCCATAGAAAGGCGGTTTTTAAACTCTGATTAGTATCATCCTCTATGTGCTACAGGCAGTAAAATAGAACACATAATTTTTCTAGAGTGTGTTGGACTCATGCTTTCAGTATTCTTTAAAATATTGATGTAAATTAGAATATGTTGTTTTCAAAATTTATTTGAGAGTACCTCTTCTTGAATCTTTTTTTTTTTTTTAAGTAAAAGTTGTATTCTTATATAGTAAGATTTCTAGCACTGGGCTTTGTGTTTCTTCAGATACGGAAAGTCTCAGGCTGGATTTATAGAACACCTTTTGTTCCAGTTATCTTCCATATTCTTAAAAAAAAAAGGCAATATTTTATTACCCAGGTGATTAAAATGTCTACTAATAATCCTTTGATACTGAAACACCTGAAGCCTTACACCAGTGATACCAGTGGGCAAGAAAAATAGTGAGAGGAATGAGAGGGAGTCAGAGCATGATTAGAATTTGGTAAGGTGCTGAGACAAGTGCTTTGCCCTGGGGTGGACTTCATGATCTGCAGGGTGTGGGTGAGTTTCCATGGCCAGGAGAGCCACCCTGGAGCAGCCTGTGAGAGGAAGGTGGGAAGCAGCAGCCATCAGTAGCCAGGGAGTGAGGACAGGGCGTGCACCAGGAGCAGGACACACAAGGGACTCCTTGTGTCCCGCGTGGACCCTTCCTTCTGAAGGGGCTGGTGGGGGCCTTTGTCCTGAGCAGTGACATCGGTGGGTGAGAGAAGGTTTATATGGGGTGTGAATAGCAAACCTGGGAGAAGTGTGGCCTCTCATGCCATCTCTGCTGTCCTACAAGTGTGGGGGCAGCTCTGTGAAGACCAAGTTGGCATAGGTGTCCAAGCAAAGAACACAGACACCATATGTTGTTTTCTTCAGTTTGAAAAGCAAGCAGCAGGTTTTTTTTTTTTTCTTCCCAGCCTCTCTCAGCGCTTGTGCAAGGCATATGTGTCAGGTGGGGGCTCTCCTGCCTGTGACCCTGGTAATTGTGTTAATGAGCAGGGAGGGAGGGGGAAAATACAAGGTACTTGAACAACTGACAAGAGCATTCGATATTTAAAATCCTTATCTCCCCAGAAATTTAAGGATTAAAGAGGCATGATTTGTTACAGCCATTTTCCCCTCTTGGAGCTGTCATCTGGGCTGTAAGTAATGGATTATTTTGAGGAAGAAAAAGAATGCCTCAAAGACACAACTCACTGCCCTCACAAATTACATAATTTTTCTATGTATGTTTAAATTACTTTTATCAGAGATTTCAAAATAGTGCCCTGATACATAAATTGTGGGAGAATATTGCAAAAGCTGCAAGCTTTTGTATTTGTGAATGTGGCTTTCCCTGATCCTGATGAAATGCAGACTTAATAGCCACAAGTGGGAGTGGCTGTATCTTGGAGGAAAGGCTCTTGCCCCCTTGAAGCAGAGGCAGCTGATGCCATGCAGTGAGCAGTGTTGCAGTTCTTCATGGGCTGTGAGCAGCTGTCCTGTTATGCAGAGGGGATGTGGAGGCAGTGGTTTGTAAACTAGTGCATCCTACTCTTAATCTTTCTTTTTGAGCCCTGCATTGTTTCGTAGTACTTTATGCCATTGGCATTTGAATTTTTTATCCTGTGACTTAAAATCTAGCTACTATGTTAAGAACAATAGTAAAAGAAGTGTCCATTGTTCGTTTACTGAAGAAAATCTAAAATTGTATGCATTGATGTTTTCTATATTAATTTTTTTAATACATATTTATTGAAAACATTGGGAAAAATTTGTTTGCCCTGCTAGTTCTCTCCAGCAGTTCTCCATCTAAGCTTTATACGTTGCTGCACAGTTGCTGTGCTCCAGGTCTTTCCCTTTCTGCCTCCACACCACATTGTGTCATACATCTGTTTCTTTAGCTGACAACATACAGCTAAAGAAACAGATACATACAACATGCATTCACAAACCACTGGTCAAATTGATGATATTGAGTAGTGTACTTAATGTATCTTTAATTCTGGAAGCATCCCTTTTTTCTCTTCCTTGTACAGAGCTTATGCTAGTTCTTTTTTTTATTCTGCCGGTGGGGTAATCTGGACATTCCACCCTTATCTAAAGATGCTGGCTGCCATGCTACACTACTAAAGGCTTGTGAAAGTTAAACATATTTAATTTTTATTCTTACTTTTGTGGGAGTTTTAGACTGGCTCTAGTCAGGATGCTTTTAAATTTATGGCTTTGTTTTTTCTTGACAAGAAAGAAAGCGAAACTCTGTAAGAAAATAAAATGTTCTCTTTGCTAGGATCAAGATGCATTATATATAATATGTTATGCAGAAATCTGTGCACAGTTTTCTAAATTGTATGTGTTTATTTCCAAAAACAAGCAAAATCGAATGTGAGCTGGAATGGAATAAAATAATAAAAGGATGAGGAGTTTTAAATTTTCTCAGTAATGTCAAAAGTTAACATGCTAGCTGGCTGTTTTTAGATATGCGAGGCATCATCAGAAGTATGTTTTGATGTCATTGTTATTATGAGACCAAGGGGCCTTTTTTTTCTTTTCATTTTCCATGTATTTTCCTCTGAGTCAGTAATCTAAAATAATTATCTTACTGTTCTTAATATTTTGGATACAGATTCCGAGACATATATCTGTCTGGACAATTTGTGAAAGGTGAGGAGACATGTGGATGTTGTCCTGAAGAAATAATCATGGACTGACTAAAATTTAACCCATATTTGCTTGTTTTTTCAATTGCATCCTAAGCAGTTAAAAATACCCCATTGTCTTACTGTTAGTCTGCATGCATTGTTTAATAAACTACCAGGTACTACCTCTTCTGAATAATCCTGCAGGAAAATAGTTGAGCAGTATCAGCAATATTACTAATAATTGATTGTACTAATTATCAAGTTTCCTTAACACTTTCAGACTGAAACCTCATTTGTGTAAAGTTTTTTGTACATATGCTTTTACCTTAAGAGATGTGGCAAAAAGGGAATTTTCTTTTTCCTAAAAAGGAAGTAAATAAATATGTTTTTACTGCAATTCTGGTAATTCAGAAAAATGCTAGTTAAACACATTAAATTGATTGAACATGTAGACAGGTTGTTTCTTTGCTTTTTGCATTTGCCTTTTCCCTTCGTTTTTTCCAATACTACATATGTGGTCACATACATTCCATAGGTAATCTTCCTATCAGAAGCTTGCATCATCTTCTACTTAAACTGGATGAATCTAATTAGCAAATTCCTACTATAGTATCTTGTGTTTGATGTACCACTAAACTGAATTCCCACTGTATAACTCTCCTTCTTCGTGTTACTTGAGCCTGAGATCTCCAGCAGTGTTGTGAGTCCCACCACACTTGATGGAGTTTCAAGTGTTTCTTAGAATCATATGATAGTTTGGGCTGGAAGAGACCTTTGAATGTCATCTAGTGCTACCCCAATAAGCAGGGACCACTTCAACTGGATCAGGTTGCTGAGAGCCACGTCCAGCTTGGCCATGAATGTTTCCTGGTGTGGGGCATCTACTGCCCCTTTGGGCAACTTCTTCCAGTGTCCCACTGCCCTCATCGTAAAAAATGTCTTCCTTGCGTCTGGTCTGAGATGTAGTTTCCTTCCCATCTGCTCTCTGTGTTCTTGAGGATGCTTGCACAGTGGTAGAAATTTCTTTCCGTATCTGTTCCTGTCCTGATTTTGGAGTTACTTTGAACTCTAAGGATGATTACTGGAAGCCTCAAAAACTCCTTGGACCACACTAGTATCAATGAACTAAAGCTCAGTAATCCTGAATAATTTTGGCTCTGTATCACCCCTGCGATTCCTAGAGCTCTCTTCTCGGAGAACCCACTGTGCTATTTTTTGCCCATAAGTCACTTCTAAGGTAATTCTTTGAAGTAAAATGAAATCTATTCTTTAATAGATACAGCTCATGAGCGGAGGAAAAGATTGCTCAGAGTGGCGAATTTAAAATAGGGCTATTTTAAGCAGATGTTTCTTGTTTTATTCCGGGGCTGGGAGCAGGGTTCAGGTGTCTGTAATTGTTCCCTGCAAGAGCCGATGTTATCATTACCAAGTTTCTTCTGCAAGGAGCGCCCTGCCCTTCTCCACACCAGGGTGGGCAATGGAATCTGCTCTTGGAGATGAGACAGGGGGCTCAACACCGGACAGGCTGCAGGAATCAAATATTTCAGACCTTGCAGAGGACCCTCTAAATCTTAGACCCACGGATGAGCTGGAAACAATTCCTGTGGAAGAAACTCAAGGCCTTAAACCTCAGGATTTGCAGGAATCTGTTCCTGCTGAAGCAACGCAGGACACTAAACCTGGGACTGGGCAGGTACAACAAAGGGATAACTGTAGATTAAAGGTTTGGGGCATTTTTACAGTTGCAGTAATGTATTTTTTAGCAATTGTAAGCATACTCTTTTTCAGTTATACTTGAGAAGGCTCCCTTGGGTTTCATGGATTCAGCCTGTTATTTCTAGAGGTTCTATCTGTGAAGCCCCAGCAAGGTGGTGCATATCATGGAAACTCTTTTTGCTTTAACTAGGCAGAAGTTTATGTATGCCACTGTCATCTGCAGGTGGATTGAGTGGAATGAGAGTATCTGTTGCAAGCTGACCTACATAGCCAACTTCCACGTGTAATGCTGAGCACTGTCCATAATGGATAAATTGAAGCTATCCTAATATGAGATGGACTTTTGTGTGCAATTTGAAATTACTGGCCTCAGCTGAGAGGGAGGCTAGAAATATGATTGTTTCTATCTGTGGTATTTGTGGTATTGTGTTCCTGTGTAGAAAATTGCATTCTACTTTGATATCACTGTTCGCCGAGAAACATGAATATTGAGGGCTTCAAGTAGAGCAGGTGTAAAATAGGTTTTCTTTATTGGAACAAGCTTAAAATATTTTTCAGTGTTATTCCAAACAAGTGAAAAAAAGATCTCAGGAATGAGAGACAGGCTTCGGCGACTGGTTCCGGTGATCTGACTTTTCAGTGCAACACAAATCCTTGCTCGTCTGTGCTGCAAGAAGCAGATGTCCAAAATGCTGGGCTGGGTTCTTGCCCAGAAATTTTCTCATCTTAATGTTTCTCTATAAAATTTCCCCATTTGTATGAACTATTCAGCTCTCACTGCAGCAGGCATTTGAAACATCTCCTAAGCCCCATGTGAGTGTCCTACCCAGCAAGTATTTTCCTCCAAATCAGTAGTCCAGATCTACCAGAAGTTGGATCTCAGCCTGCTATCTACATCCTGAATGGGTGTCTTTCTGTTCCTGAAATATTTGTTTTGTGATAAGTGCTTTGAGTTTTTTTTAATCTGAAATTTTAACCAGCAGTCCTATCCTGAACTTGAGAAGCCTGTCCCAAAGAAAATTTTATTAAAAATAGCATATTGTTGCAAAGTCTAGATAACATATCAACTGCTTTGATCTGCAGTATTGTTCTTTTGAAAAACTCTTAAATCAAGAAATGTTAGAAAGAATTCCTTGTCAGAAAGAAAAGATGACTCTTGTTTCTGGATTAAAGAATAGTTACTAATAAAAAAAGAAAATTGTCAAACATCTCACAAGAATTCATGGATCTGAAAATGTTTTTTACAGAGTGCCTTGACTCTGTAGGAGAATATGAACTTCTGATGTTGACGGTTTTTTCTTCTTTCTTGTTGAAGGTTTGTGTTTTAGAGAGAAGGGTCAGGGTGGGGTGGTTGTCACCTTAACCATGTGACATGCAGTCGTGGTTGTCAGCAGTGAAGCCCCATGGAGCTGCTCACTTGCTCCCCAACAGTGGGACTGGGGAGGGAATCAGAAGGGTAAAAGGTAGAAAACTTGTGAGCTGAGATAAAAGCAGTTTAATAGGGAAGGGAAAAACAAAAGTGACATAGACAAGCAAAGCAGAACAAGGAATTCAGTCACTGCTTCCCGTGGGCAGGCAGGTGTTCAGCCATCCCCGGGAGAGCAGGGCCCCATCTCATGTAGCAGTTACTTGGGAAGACAAACGCCATCACTCCAAACGTCCCCCCATTCCTCCTTCTGCCCCAAACTTTATATCCTGAGCGTGATGCCATAGGGTCTGGAATATCCCTTTGGTCACTCTGGGTCACCTGTCCCAGCTGTGTCTCCTCCCAGCCTCCCATGCAGCCCCAGCTCCATTGCCTTTGTGGCAGTACGAAAAGCAGGAAAGGCCTTGGCTCTGTGTAAGCCCTGCTCAGCAACAACACAAACATCTCTCTGTTCTCAACCCTGTGTTCAGCACAAATCCAAAACACAGCCCCGTACCAGCCACTGTGGAGAAAATCAACTCTACCCCAGCTGAAACCAGCACACACGCAAAAACTCGGGTACTAAAATTTTGAAGAACAAATGCTTCTGAAACAGGGCTTTCTTCCTACTTCTCAAAATGAATTCTTGGTATGAACAGACTCTAAATCTTAGCATATTGTTAATAATTGATTTTCCTAAATGTCAAATAACTTGCTTATTTACTAAATGAGAATATTATTCCATCTGTAATGTTAACATGTGAGGGAATTCCGAAGTTGCACTTTAAACAGTGCATTTTTTATATCTCTTTATCCAGGTAAAATTCAGTGTTGCTGAATATAAGATATGATTGATTAATGAGCAGTTGTGATAATGTGTCCTACACTCCTGAGGCTGGTTCTAATGCCATTGAGGTTGAGAGGAGATCAGCCCCACTGTGCATCTTCAAATATGGAGTCAGGAAATGACATGGGTAATTTTCAAAGCTTTGAGATTTAATCTTGGCATAGTTTATTACTTTGCTCTGATGCTGCTGAACATATATTTTCAGAACAGATACAGCTCTGTGAAAGCACCCCTTTGGCACAGGCCTCCCCTTTTCTTTGCCTAATAGCTGGGAACAGTTCTTGCTGTTTAGTTCTGTAATGTTTCCTGAGTTCTTTTCACTGTTGCTGACTGCATGTGCAGAGCATCATGTGTTTCAGGGTTGTATGTGTACATGGCCCCTTTCAGAATGAAACTATTAATCATGTTGAAAAGTTGAAAAATTCTTGGCACATGTACAGGAGTTCTTTGCTTATATTCAGAAGCTCTTTTTATTGTTTTTAAAACTCATCTAAAGTACATCCCAACATTCTTTAAGCTCTCTGACCATTTAATTTAGCTAAAAAAAAAAGATGGGTTTCATTAGAAAATATGTTCTCTATTAGGAAATTTCTTCATCTTAATGCCTTGTACTAGATATAAATAAGTTTGGAATTATTTCCATTGTGTTTTGATGTGAGGTAAATAAAAGCAAAGAACCATTTATGAAGAACTAAAGAAAGCTATTGCTAGTAATGATACAAAGTGCTCAATCAATGCTTTAAAAAATATTTCTGCCTTTTTAGGACTGTCAAGAGGCAAACTTTCAGCATATTCTGGACACTAAGCACTTGCATTATATAATGATGTGTGTGTAGTTCTTGAACTTTTAAAATAATGTTTAGTTTATGAACTTTTCAACTTGAGATACAGCAGATTCTGCCTGGTGACAGAAAGTAAACAGAAGTTAGAACCTGCAGCTTCATTAGATGCTTAGACTAAATACAGTTTGTTTTCTAACAAAGCAGTATGAATGCTGTTCATTCCCCAGCATTTATATTCAGGGAATTCTGGTAGATTTATGGATTTTGAGTGTCTTTTTCTTTCTGTTTCTTTGTCTCCCTCCCTCCTCTTCATTTCTGGCATCATTTCGTATGACTCAGATATTCCACTATTCTGTCTTTAAAGTGCCAGTAGTGCTTTCAAGAAATGCCAGTGTAATGGACTAGGAAATTCTGGTCCCTTTTCTCTAGAAAAAATACAGGGTAGGCAGTGGCCAGCCCAGCATCATCATACAGATGAAAAAGCCACCATTTCTTACCAGTCTTAGCCTATGAATGGAAAATCCTTAGTGGCGAATGACTGCCCCTAATAAAAGCAGAATTATGTTCAGTGAGGGGAGCCCAGACTGAATGGGGCACAGGAGAAGATTGTTTCCGATATGGTTTCCTGTAAACTGTGCATGTGCTTAATTAAGAACAAGTGAAATGCTCAGCCAAGTGTTTGGGGTTTATTACTGTCAAGGTGTTCTTCTGCACAGCCTCTTGTGGTTTCCCATTCTGCACTGTTTGCTCTGCTCCCTTTCTCCATGAGAATGACTTCACTGATTGCTCCAAGTCAGTCTAATAGATCTCACCTAAAGAAACCGAGTTTGATTCAGATGGGCTCCTTGGCATAACCTATGCATTAATACCACAGTTTCTGCTGTTGGTGCTTTCTTTGGATGCAATCAGAAAGCAGCCCTAAAAGGACCTGGAATCTGCAACGTTGTCTCATTCCCAACATTTGTTGTATCATGCCTTCTTCGGGGAATGCAGTTGTGTGTCATCTTCACATATATTCAGAATACATTATGAATGGATGTTGCTCTTTCCCAAAGAAAGTTCAGCTCTTGTTTCTGTTCGTGATCAGGAGCAATTTAGGTTAATAACCGTGGAGGAATTTGTAAGGGTGGATATCATGCATCTGAAGCAGTCTCATTTGTGTTCGCTCTTCTCGCTAGCATGTTACTTGTCAGAATTTGCAATGCCCATGGTAGTAGTCGTCTTCCCTTAAGGGGATTTGTGTACAAACTTTGAATCATGTATGAATTTGTGTACAGGTCAGACTGCCTAATGCTTTGTGAGTTTTCCATGAATTGTTTTAACTGTAATTGAGATAAGCCAAAAATCACTACAGCTTTTCTTCTAGTCTGGATTAACAATTATTACTTCAACTGATTGTAACAGGGTTCACTTGGACATGGGGTCCTGTCCTGTATGATTGGGACCAGTGTTATTTACTGTCTTCACCAATGACAGATGAAGGGATTGAGTGCAGCCTCAGCAAGTCTGCAGATGACACCAAGATGAGTGGTGCAGTTGACACACCTGAAGGACAGGATGCCATCCAGAGGGACCTGGATAAGCTTGAGAAGCCGCCCATGGGAATCTCATGAGGTTTAACAAGACCAAGTACAAAGTGCTTCAGCTGGGTTGGGGCAACCCCCAGTGTCAACACAGGCTGGGGTACAAGCAGATTGAGAGCAGCCCTGCTGAGAAGGACTTGGGGTTTTGGTGCATGAAAGGTGGGACATGACCCAGCCATGTGCACTCACAGCCCAAAAAGCCAAATGTGTCCTGGGCTGCAGCAAAAGAAATGTGAGCAGCAGTTCGAGGGAGGTGATTCTGCCCCTCTCCTCAATAATTCTGTGCTATGAGGGTGGTGAGGCACTGGAACAGGTTGCCCAGAGAAGCTGTGGGTGCCCCCCATCCCTGGAAGTGTCCAAGACCAGGTTGGACGGGGCTCTGAACAACCTAGTCTAGCGGAAAGTGTCCCTGCTTGTAGCAGGGGAGTGGAAACTAGGTGATTTCTAGGGTCCCTTCCAACCCAGGCCATTCTATGATTTTATTGTGATTGGTGCCTGGGTGAGTCCTGTTTTATAAATGTATTATCCTGAATCTGAAGCCAGTAACTGGAAATTATTTGGCTTCTCAAGCTGGTCTGTAGTTTATTACTTTGCGTGTCTGAACTTGAGGTAAGCCATTAGTTTTGAAGCTGAATGTTCCATCAGGAAACAGCTTCATCATACAGGCTGTCCCTGGCCATGGTCAGTAAGGATGGTGTGAAAAGAGGTGAAGCAAGTGTGCTACATGACTTACCTTACAGTGCTAAAGCCCTCTGCAATCACAGTCTATCAAGGCCTATGTGAAACCTGTGTGAGCAGCTGGAGAATTATGAATCATTGCTCATAATGAGGAGCCATAATTCAGGCAAATATAAGTGGTGACTCAGGGGACACTGAATTGTGAAACAGAGAACAGCAGATTAGTTTCAGAGGGGCCCAGCAATCTCCCTTCAGCAAACCAAGGAGTGGAAAATGGCACATTAAATGCCGAATGATCCGAAACACAAATTCAAGTTATATGCAGGATTTCAGATTCTAGATGAAAATTAGAAGGTTTCATAAATACATACCAAGATTTTAGGAGGAGAAGAAACTATGAGGTTGAGATTAGTTTACAAAAGGCTTTTTTTGAAATCAGAGCATTGTGAGTCAGGTTTATTGTTCATGTCTCCAGTTACATTAATTTAGACCTTACATTATCTGAATTACTTAAGCACATCAAAAGTGTTTTGTTATACTTCAGTATTTATGTGGTTAATGGTGATCATGACAGATTTCTTCTCTTAATTTTAATGCCAAAAAAACCCTTTCACCCACTTTTGTGCCCTCCCCTCATTTTTTAAAGCTGTGCCATCTAAATTTATTCTTAATGACTGTCCTAAATGCAGTTAGTCTCACCTAATTTGTCTAGATTCAGTTTCTAATCCTTTGCTCTTGTTTTGACATTTTCTACTAGATTAAAGACCTGTTTACTGTTTTAAGCCCTTCCTGCTCCAGCTTACATGTAATCCTTGTTTGAGTCACCTCTTAACTTTCTTGCTGCAATAAACAGACTCTGTTTATGCTGCTTTAACCTTCCTGAAGTAATTTTTCTGGCACTCATCTAAAATTTCACAGTTTTCAGCAGCAGCCTAAAAGATGTGTGGATGTTTGTCCTGTGCACATTATCACAGTAATAATCTTGCTAATAACCATAACACCGCCTGCTTGCTCTCTCTTTACATTTCTTTGTAGGTTCAAAATCACATTGACCTTCTAAGCTACAGACCTGCAGAGTCTTTCTTGTGAAACCAGTATTGTTCACGATCCTTTCTAGATTGCTCCTTTCCAAAGTATTCTACTATTACCTAGTTCTACCTTTAAACAGATCCGTGTGCTTGGCTTAAATTAATTTAGTCAGGCCAAATTTCCACGTAATTGCATCATCTCCATCACTGTTTATTGCATCCTAGATTTTTCAGATTAACCTCCCAGTGAAGTGGCCACTTTATCAGTTACCCGTTTTCTGCAAAATCATTGCCTTATTCCGTCAAATTTGGAAGTGCAGTGGAGATCCTAAAAATGTTAATTTTATGCCGAATTTGTGAAAAACAGAGGAGGGGCTGTGAAGCAGACAGAAGGGGATGGTTCCACAGTTCAGAGGGGGGAAATCTGACCTTTGCCCTCTCTTTATGGCAGTAGTGGGATGCTGAGTGGATGTGAAGCTTGTCATGGGGCAGCAAGCACATGTGTAGATTCAAGACACCTGCTGTCATCTGTAGCTGGCCCTTGCAGAGGTAGGAGAGGATATTGGTGTAAGCAGGGAGTGCTGTGGTGGTGCCAGGAACAGGAATCTGGTGCATGAGGAAGCTTAGGGAGTCGGGGACCCTGGGCTAATGCATTGGTCAGGATGTGGAAATGCACAAGGGCTCAAGACAGACCAATGTAGGTTTTGCTGGTTTAGGCTGCCATTAGCTCCACTGAACTGATCTGAGCCCATTTACCATCCTTGTGTTTATGTATTAGATGTGTTATGGGTCTGGACTACATATTTAAACTGAAATGTAATTGTTCGCACTTTGCTTTTTTTGTCAAATCTTTTTTTTATTTGTCAGTGTAATAAACACCCAAATCCAGCTGAAAGAAATATTTTTGTTTAGGTTAAAAAAAAATCAGTGTAAAATCCTATTTTTTCCCAGTGAAAAGTTCTAACGGGAGATAGTCTTAGCTAGAAGCACCAAACAAATGTTTTAGAACAGCAGAAGAAACCTAGTGTTGTGTTGCTTTGGGTACTGTACGACAAAACTGATTAGAATGCTGTTTGAGAGCTAAGCATATATTTTCAAAGATAAATCCTACACAGTTAGGCAGCTAATGCATTATTCATGCGATACTCGGCAGAGGTATAGATTTCAGCTGATAGTTCCATATGGCTAGCCAGAGCAGTAGTATTTAGCCTTTCTTGCTGTTGCTGCCGTGTGGAAACATGATCAGGATGGCATCATGCTGTTACTCAGCAGTTTAGACCCCATCCTCTGCTGTCCGGAAAGCCACCAGACTGTAAAACGCAAATTGGGAATGGCAATGAGAAGAAAATAATTTTTATGGAGTTTTTTTGATGACAGCAGTTCATTTATGAGTAATGCCATTTAATGATTGTGTGTTCCTGTATTTGATATTTTTTTCAGAGGATTATTTTGTTTCTTAAAAATGCTGTAGCAGAAATGTTTCTAAACATATATGCAAAGAAGAAATGGATAAAAAATACCAGATGGCCTTCAACTGCATCTTTTAGAGGAGATTTTTAAAAAGTTACCAGGCTAGATTATTTGACTTTTTCTGTGTTACTTTCTGTTGATTTTTTAAAATAATAACTTCTAAATAATAATGCAGTATGATATAAATATAGACATTAACTCACGTTGCATGCCCTCTGTAAATGATTTGCTCATTGAATTTGCTCTACCAAAGCTGTCTGTTGTAAATATTTTGCTGGTGTCCAAGCAGTGTTCAGATAAACTTTCTAATAATGTCTCTGAAGTCTGACATAACAGGAAATTTGTTATGGTTATGTAAAGGTGGGACTTAACAAGATTAAGACACTGGGCCATGGAGCATTTGACTGTGAAGCTCAAATGCTCAGTATGAGTGTATACAAAGACGGTGTTGTAGGTTTGACTTACCATGAAAGTGAAGGAAATTGCTGTAAAAGCAGATCATTGGAATATTTTATTGTTTGTGAAGACCGCTTTTCTTAATGGAATGGAAACTGTTGTATCCCCCCAACATTCTTTTATCCACTAATGTCCAGTTGATTTTAATTTTTACATAACCTTTGATTTCATGTCCTTCTTTGAAGAAGTGCCAGGAATAGTTTTAACTTTAGAGCCAGAATTGTATAATGTCTATCTATATAGTGTCTAGCAAGTCAAACTGTGATATTTGTTACAGTGTTACATGGCATTTTATGCCTTTTTATTATGTCTGCTATTAGCAATAATTGGTTGGAGATTGAGCTTATATTTTTATAGTTTATTAATACAGAAAATCTAATGTTTTGTTTTGGTATTGATCCTTCAAAATATAGCCACAAGAATCCTGTTTTGCCTGGAGAATTTAATGAAATACTTCTTTTTCTTGTGGTTCAGAGGGGTATCTCTTTACCATGCAAGGAAATGGAATTAAAAACTGTCAGACCTTACAGAGGAGTTTTCATAGATGGCACTAGACCTAGATTGCAAGAATTAATAAATACTGTGTTCTTAATAAATTGCCTCACTGATCAGCAAAGCATACTGCTTTGGTTGCCTACAAAGTGGCAGCCAGCAGTTCAGATAATCAGATTGTAAACATCGGTGTCCAGGGATCCACTCTTGGTCTACATCAGGAGATGATATAGTCATATGTAAGGCAAGCACTAAAAAAGGACACAGTTAAAAATTTAAAAATGGACAGTGAAATTTAATACACACTATTCTGTGCATGAAAATGAATTCACCAGAACTCACATTTAATTTCTTGTCAAATACTGTGCATTCAGTTGTAAACTCCATGAAGCTGAGCTACATGCTGCAATTGGCATCTTCTGGAAATCCTGCTGGAAGTGATAAAAAGTGCTCAAAGGTGTTATTGAAAGTTGGCAAGAAGGTAGAAAGACATTGTAAGGAAGTATTACTCCAGATACGTGAACATGATGGATTCATCTGTTGAATATAAAATGAGGTTTTTGTTTGGGTTCTTTTTTCTTTTTGACCAACACATTGAAGAATATACACAGGATAAATTATCATAGGAAAAAAAAAAAGGAGGAAGGCAGTCAGCATCAGTATTATTCTTTGAGTTGTTTAAAGTGCTCTTTGTTCTCTTTGGTTGATTTGAATTATTTTTATTCATGCACTGCAGAAGTGGTCAGGTTAACTATTTTAATCAAAGACGGTGATCAAAGAATCAGACGAGGGAGGATAAGAAATCATCACTGCTTCAGTAACAATTGAGCAAAGCACACTGTAAATGCAAAACAAATGAGTGTGCATTGGGACATATTTTAGAGAAGCTGCTATAGCTGGTTTCTGTAATTCTTTCTCGCTTCATGATCACTGCTGAAACACAACTCTGTATCCCTGTGTTTATTGCACAAGGGCTAGCTCTTTGTGATTGTTACTGCCCAGGCTTTGAGAGTTATTTACAGAAGAAAATAGTGTTAAAATTTCCTACAAAATATTATAAGTTAAAAAAAAAAGTTCAGTATGTAATCTAATATTCAAGGGGAAGTACAATAGCTTTCTGTAGGAGTAAATTATAATGTTTTTCTTATGACAGAAGTGTGCCCTACTTGGGTCATCTGTTTTTGTGGTATCTCATCAACATGTACTCAGGGAAACAGAAAATAAGTCTATCTATAGTTTCTAAAATATCAGTTGTTGTTAGAGAAGCATAATACAGATTTATCTTTTAATGGCTAAGGTACTGTGTCCATAATTAGTACAGGTGAATTTTTTTTTATTCATTTAAATAAAGCCAAAGCATTTAAAAATTTTAAATTGCATAGATCCTTTGTGAAATAAGTTTGTCTTTCTTTTCTGCTCAGCAATCAGGCTTGGGTCCCTTTAACCATGGGTGTTTATCTCTTGTCATTTTTGCATTAGAATAGCACAGAGATAGATGTGGTTGTACTGAAGTTACTGTGCCCTGCCAGTATGAGTGTATTTTTTTCCTAATATGTATTCTGCTGCATGGACTGGCCAGCAGCATGTGTGTGCGTGCGTAGTGGATTCCTGTTTTTGTCTTTTCAAATATTCTCTGAGGATAAGTCCTTTCCTCATGTAATTGTAATAGCCAGAACATATTCTCTCAGGGACCCTAAATGTTACAGATTTTTTCATTGTTGTATTTTTGTGTCAGCCAAGGGATACCTAAGCTTAAGGACACACATACATGAAAAATGTGTGCTTCCACAATTCTGACTTTGTCCTTAACTCTTTAATGTTTCATAAAGTTTCTCAATACAGTGAATAAACAAAAGCATGGCTATTAGTTGGTTCCATCTGAATTAAGCGGCAGCGAGTACATGTGAAGTACTAAATCACCATTTCAAGGATGATTATAGAAAATCATTTGTCAGTTGTGTTGACTTTGGCTCTGATGAGAAGAAAACTGGCTTTGACTACAGTGCAAATGTGTTCTGTGTCTTCTAAATTCCGCAGTTAAAAAAGTTAAGACACAAAAGAAATTTTGTTAATGAATATTGAATTTATGTTAATCAATGGCATTGAAATAAAAGGAAGATATAATAAGCCAAGGCCAGTGTTAATGGTTATTTAGCATATTTAGGAAGAAGATGAAGCACAATTACTCATTTTTTCTGTATACTTGCTGAAATGGCTTTGGATTTCGAAGAGTTACAGAAAAAGAAAATGCAACTCTAAAGAAATTCTTCTGTAGTTATAAAGGGTAGACCAGTAAGGAGATTAATGATGCTTTCACTCAGTTTGCATGCAATTGTGTGCAAGTTACACATAAATTGTAAGAATAATCAGATGACAGTGAACTGGTTAATATTTACAGAATTGTATTCTTGGATACAGAACTGTTGGTCTGGAAAATGAAATTCCATTTTTAATTTCTAAATAAATGTTTGTTCCCTCTGCTCTCTGAATTTTATATTTAGTCCAGTACACATGACATGGATGCTAAGTTTACCTAAAACAATTATCAATCTTGCCAGCCTTGACAAGGTTAGGGGAATTGTTCTGACCTTTTGCAGTGTCATTTAAAGTATAAAGCAAATTGGATCAAACACTGTTTTTTATGAACTTTTATGAAACATTTTATTTCATTTTAAGGGAGTTTGGTGGGTGTTTTCCTAAATTGTCATTTTCTCCATAGATGGCTCTCATGTTTCCATTTTTGAGTTTTGAAAGATCAGAACTGAACAAAATTCATAGGTTTTCTTTGTGCTGAAAATTTTACATGATATTGCTGAAGAGACACAAGTCAGCTCTGGTTTATTGCAAGATTTCAGGGTCTTCTTTCTTTATACATTGAGAATACTCTAAAATTTGAAATGGAAGTAAATAGCCTGATTGTGGAATGGTTTTGATAAGCATGATAGGAAACTCAAGTGGCAGCTGTGTAAAAGCAGAATCTCAAGGTGTGCCCCAAATATTCTGCAATCCTCTATCGTTCTAGTAGGGTCCAAACCAATAGCTGAATCATATGTATGCTGTAAACATTTTGTCCAAGACTAAGTCTTGTCTGAAATAAAAACCTTTCCGTGTGCAGTAGAGGCCTACAGGGGCATTGGCACCGATTTTTGTTGATCTACTGAATGATTCCTGTGGTGCCGCGTGATTGCTAATGGAGACATAGCCAAGAATATAATCTCCTTTGGGTGTTAGTGACTTCCTTAGATAACCCATCTAAAGGCTTCCTTCTTAGCATTCCACAACCTCCCCACTTCTTCCTTCCCTAAGTGCTAGTACATTTTGTAGAACTTGTTACTATCAGAGATAAAGGTGTGGTTTTGCTTCAGTTATAGTCTTCCTTTTCTTGCACATTGTCCAAACCTATTGGAATTTTTTTCTTGACCTTTGGGTAAAAAATGAAAAAAGATTGTTAGTAGTACAAGGTACTTATGCAGCCAGAGGATATGTTTTTGGAAACTGCTCCCCACGTGTGTGTGTTATCAGGAGGGATGTACAGCGTCCTAACATTTGTTTCTATGTTCACTGATGTTAGGAATGTGATAAACTCACCAAATGGGTTTGTGAACAAAATTATGAAAACATTGCTTTAGATCTATTTAATTTTGCCTAAATCTGTGAAAGAGTCTACACTGACTACAGTTGGTTGTTATTTTTCAGGATAATTATAGATCCAAGCTAAGATTGAGTGCTGAAATTACTTTCACATCTAAATAAATATGGATATCTTTGCAAAATGGGTGACAAAGATCTGTAACATGAAAGACAGTCTTTAGCATTGGATTGAACTCTTCTTACAAGACTCATTCTGAATTCTCTTGTAGTACTGTATTCAGTCAAGAAACTTAGAGCTTTAGTGCTCAGTGCATGCCTATGTTTCCTATAGAAATAAAAGTATCTAGATTAAAATCTGATTGTTGGGTTGTTTTTTTCCTGTTGTATTTTGCAGTCTGGGTTAGGCTGTGTTTCTTCTTACGGTGTGAGAAGACCAGGCACTGGTCTTTTGTGTGGTGGCTTTTGTGTCACCAGAAAGAAGAGCCCTGGATAGGCTGTTTTCTTCCAAGTCTGAAGGGTGGAAAGGATGGTGAACGGGGAATATGAAGCCATTGCCACAGCAATTCAGTAGCCCATGTGCTTTTTCCAGCGCTGTTTCGATACAAGCAGGGAGTAGGTTTGCAGCCTTGGTAAATATTTAGCCATAATTATTTTCTCTCAGCCATCACCTTGAATAGAGATTTCTGTTTCTTCTAATCTTGGTGCCTCAGGCAGAGCAGAGCAGGGAAGGACAGTGTGTGCTGGAGCAGTCACTAGTGCTGCCATCTTTGCCTTGTCCCAGGGGAGTGACAGGGGGACATACAGACCATCCAGGTAATAGGCTGAGCAGCTGTGGTTTAGTCCATCCTGACGCTGGGGAAGTGGGTTGAAGAAGCTGTCACAGAAACTTTAGTGAAGAATAAACTTCTGACAGGATCAGTTCACCATGGTGATCCCCTAGTGCCCCTTGCCCATACTGAAGAGAGAACTGAATTTTGTTATTCCAGGTTGCCCCTTTCTACTTTGCATGAGCCCAGGAGGCTGGAATGCATGTCTTCAGCTTGTGGGTGATTGATGTTCTGCAAATCAGCATTTTCCCAAGCAAAAGAAATGGACCAATGTCAATAGTAAGTTTTATTCACTGATTGTTAGTTCTACAATTTATTAAAAGCCTATGTATGGCCAGTTAATTTCCACCAAAAATTACATTTAATATTAAAATATCTCCCTATCTAGAAGGAAGAGTCCTGTTTATATTCTCAGATTTAAAATACTGAAAGGTAAAGAAGAGAGTGCCTTGCATCATTAACATTTAATTTACCTTCTGTTCATGTGTGGTGTGCATGAACATAATATTGTTCTGTTCGGTACATGAACTGCATGACAGAAGTGCCTCTCTGGTTGTAGGGGGGTTTAATTTTTTTTCTCTTTGTTTTTTCTTACATCTGGATTTCTTTGGCATTTTTTCCCCAAAAGCTGGATAAGTCTTTATATATTTGTATTTTAGAAAAAGTGTGTTCAAATTTTTCTGTCTGAAATGCTATCTTGCTAAAAGCAGTTCTGTATAGTAGATAGTCAGATGTATAGTACTGGTATCCCTCTTACAGTATTTGAGTTTCAGAATAAAATAGTAACCAAACACTTGATGAGCTCATGGATTATGGATCTTGAGGGTCATATGTTTGGTATCTGGAAAACACTGGATTTTTTAAAAGGGTGTCTGTTGTAGTGATGGAGGTAGTGCTAGTGAGCTTTAATTAGTATTTCATTAAGTAAAAGGTTTTTTTTTCAGAAGTTTTCATAGGTTTCTTGTGCTTAAATAATATTTTGGGTTTAGAATGGAATGAACATTAAGGAGTGATACATTTTAAGTACATGAATAGTCTTCCAGTATGCAAAATCCCCCATTTTGTTTCCTTTGCTAGGTTTTCTTTTGATTACAGATGGCCTGTGTGATAGTTGCTATAGAAACCAGACCATTTTACTTCAATTTCTCTCTGTTGCTATGGTGTGCAGGGAGCTGCTATGTGTAAAGTGTCATTTAGATTTTTTTGTGATACTCCATGTAATAGTTAACTTGCAATCAATACTCTCTAACAGCAGATAGGGTAATGTGACATGCTAATTAATGCTTTCTGCCACCAACTGTTGGATTCAACAATTTTGCAGAAATTAGTTGCAAAGTTAGTTTAATGAATTCTGTGGGTACAGCTTTCTTTAAATGCTCTAATATTAGAGGAAAATATCTCAATTAACTGTTAGGCGGAATTGTTTTTCTTGCCATAGCATGCTCCCTAACTGAGTGTATAGAAGGCACCCAGAGGCTCTGAAGGCAGAAACCTCAGGTCTGCAGGGAGGCTACACCAGCCAAAGAAGCTGGTTTTGCAACCTGCAGTTGCCAGTGACAGCTGTAGCCTTCCGGCTGTTCCCAAAGGCGGCAGCAATCGGGACTGCTGAGTGTGAATAAGCTGGAGAACAGCTGTCCTGGCCTCCAACCTTCATCCTTCTGCCAGCCTGAAATAAAACCAGTGTGGGCTAGGGTGTAAGACTTGTAACACTTCCGTGTTGCACTCTTCATAACTGGATTTGGCAACTAAAAATTAAAATTAAATCAGTTTCTATCAGACTTCAAAAATTAAATTTTCAGGAAATGTTCCAAGGGTGGCATGAATGAGTCCTCAGTGAAGATGATGATCCTGTCATTACCCCAAGGTGAAGATGAGATTATTTTTCATGCAGAATAGTTGTATCCAGAACAAAAGCGTTAAGTGAAAAGGGTTAGTGAGGATATCTAATACATACTATGGCAAATGTTCAGTGGTCAGTTGCCTGTTGCTGGACTTGGTTTAGTAGTAGCTCCTACTTAATTTATTTTGCTCGCACCCCAATTGCCAGCGCAACATAAAAGTAACGGATCTTGCCCTGGATCTGAAATGTCAGGAAGAGTCCCCACGTTAGGAGCATGGTGGCTCTTTGCCTCCCCTCTGGGGTGACCAGCCCCTGGAGGGGCTGCCCTGGGGGAATCAGGAGTCAGTTTGCAGCTGTTGGGGTGGGCTGGCACAGCACTCTGTCCTGCAGCGCCGGTGTGTTCCCCTGGAACTCTCTCTGTGCGAATGAAGAGTTTTATGGGGATTTCCTTTGTTCCCAAGTACTGTCACCCCAGAGAGGCACCAAAATCCTCATTCCACTTTCCCTGCACAGTTTCAGTAGTAAACAGCAAGGAGTGTTTAGGTGATGCAAGCTACGTCCTGAAGCTTCATCAAGCCCCTGCTCTGTGACCTGTCTCTTCATATGGGAAAATGGTACCATCAGGGTGCATCTGTATGGCTTTGGTGGAGTTGGTTCAAGGGAGAGACTTTGAGTCATGAAACGGAACTCATTTTGAGACAGAAAAGCTTGATGACAGTCCCTTTTCAGATGTGAAATATTCTTTAATATTTTTTAACCTCCAGTAAAGTAGAATAAAGAAAACTTCTGTTAAGAGGAGTTTTGGGAAGTGACCTGTGCTCTCTGTAAGTGCAGTGAGATAAACTTTTGTAAATCTCAGGATCCCCTTTTCAGATGTGACATGTTCTTTAACATTTTTAACCTCAAGTTAAGAAGAATAAAGAAAACTTTTTTGTTCTGTTGAGAGGAGTTCTGGGGGAGTGATATATGCTGTTTGGAAGCGGAACAAGATAAACATTATCATCCCTCAGTGTCCTGAACAGACCAAACTCCATCCTCTAGAAGTCCTAGGCAGGGGTTTTCTTGACCCTTTTCTTTATTTCTTCCAGAATCAAAAACTCTTTATCATTTTGTGGCTGCTGTGCCCAAGATGAGCTCTGACCAGCACATCTCCCACCAGCCCTTCTCCCTTTGTAAGCCGCAGGTCTAGTGGAGCACTACCCCTGGTAGGCTTGCCTGCCAGCTGTGTCAGGAATTTATCTTCCACACACTTCAGGAACCTCATACACTTTCTCCTCTTCACTGTGCTGAGTTTCTAGCAGACATCAGCAAGTTAGTCTCCCACAAAAACTTCATCTTGTTTTTTTTCGAGGCAGTAAGTACATGGAGTTAAATGTGGTGAATTTAATTTTTTCTTAATGTGATTTACAGTACTGAAGTTGAGTAGCGCAGATGCCCATTACCTGCCATTGGAGCACCTGAATCAGGAGGTAGTCATGGCACTTACACTTTCCACTGGTTTTTGGGGTTTTTTAATCACTTATTTTTCTGATTTTGTAACTGAGCCTACTTTGTTCTTGTTATTGAGCCTAAACCTTAATAATTGAAACTTCTTTTTTATAAAAAAATACGAATTTTTGCTTCTTGGAGAAATACTAGATCGCAGAGCTTTGAGTGCAAAGCACAGTTCTTGATTCTGTGAGAGAGGGATCTGTCTATCATGTTGAACTGGCTTCTAAATTGCACCCTTTCCCACACAGATATACAAATGGCACTCGCAGGGTTTGTATTTCACGTGGGTGCTTTGCAGAAGGAGCGAGAACTGTCTGTCACAGTCTGTAAGGACCATGGGTGTGGGCCCTGTTGTATTCTAATGATATGGATTTTCACAGTTGTAATACTTTATTAATATTTACAAAGGAGAGGATAAATTCCATTAAGGAGCCAATACTGTATTGCAGACCCTTTAACAGGAAAGTAAATGCACACTTCAGCACAATTTTTCATATTAAAAGTTAAGATCTTGTTTAACTAGTCTGCTTAATTAAAAATTAAATCACCCAAGGCACTACAGCATTGAGAAAAGCTGTCTGAAGCTGTTTCTGTAAGAGTCAAAATTGAAATGGAGGGCAACATATATTTTTGTTCTACCTCATTCATTCTTTTTTTGTTATTGTTGTATGCGAGGTAATGAAAATGAAAGACCTCTAATCTAGATAATTGAGCCTAGTCATCCAAGATGTATTGAGAATCTGACATCTGGAAACATCAGGTTATATTAATTTTGTCATTTTAAGTGGTTATGGTTTAAAGGACACTGCTAAGACTGCTGTGCTGTGTTTATGGTTTGGACTGTTTCCAAAATCAATCTTTGTCTTAAAATGTATGTCCGTGTGGGTAGTATTGAAGTTAGGTGTGCAGATCAATGCTCATAGGGTATCATATAAAATGTAATTCAGAGGTTGTTCTTAAAAAATTAAGGGTTTTTGTTGTATAAGTCAGGATTGAGTTGCTTCTTTGTATCGCTGATGTCTAGAGGAAACAGAAAAATCATAGTAACCACAGAAGTCACAGTTCATTACTGAGTCACACATAATGTGTTCTTGAGCAGGAAATGTTACTTGCACCATGCTGGCAGAAATCATTTTCAGTTATTGACTGGAATGCATTTAACTATATTATTTCAAGCATGTCTTGATAATTTTGAGTATAATTTTACTTTTTGTAGTTATGTAGCAACTAATGTGGCAATTAATGTAGTCTTTACAGATGAGTATTTTTCATTTATTTCTTGTAGCTTGAGCCTGTTTGTACTACTTAAGTTCTTAAGTGATTTTTTAAAACACCTAAAAGCCAACAAAATAACATTAAGGTGTTTTTTTAAGACTCTTAAAAGACTGAAAGACCCTTTTTTAAGTCTTTATGTACAAGACTGCTTCCTACAGAGATTTCCTTTATACCTCAAGGAAGGCTGTTGCATTTCTGTCTTTCTGGTTGTCTTTATCCCTCTTCAGCAAAAGTGGGACATCTTCTGCATCTTTGGTAGTGATGACCTGTACTGGCTTTTAAAAGCCCAGAGGACATTGCCGTAAAGTTGGAGTAGGACTGCAGGATGCCTTTATAGGGTCAGAAGAGCAAGAGCTTATTGGTGCCGCTTCAGGGAGAGACATCTAGTGTCCGGTTGCAAATTAGCATTGAAATAGCCTCTACTTTTTTTTTTTTTTCCTTAAAGAAAGGTTAGACTCAAAATAGCACCTTAAGAGCAAAACCACAGAATCATACCAGTAGCGCAGAGATTTTGTTTCTATTTTTAAGAGATGCTTGATGTAGTAGTGCTTTATAATTAAAGGCTGGTTTCTTTTACATTTGTCTGAGTAGAATACAGGATGGGGTGTTGGGTATACACATATTTCTAGAAGTGAAAGTTGAAAGTTTCCCTGTTGAATAGTTCAAGCCAAAGTGGAATGAAGCTGCTCAGGAAATCATGTTTATTGCATCTTTGCTGAAAATGGTTGTAGGTCTAAATAATTTGCTTCTGAGTGTGGAATTGACTTTAGTGGCTCGGCATGCTGTGAATATTAACTGAACAGTCTTTTTATCGGTTTGTTGATTAATATGTTTTATTTATTATTAGTGATAGAGTTCTGGTTGATTTTACTAATGGCTTTCTTCTGTCCTTGTGCTTTTTTTTCCCCCTTTATACTACTTCTAAAAATTAATTTGCAATCTTTTTGGAATACATGCTTTACTCTGTTTGAGTTCCTTGAAGTAGTGTGCACAGTTGGGAGCAATGAAAATTATCAAGTATTACAAATAATATGTCAATTAATATTCTAAATGGTGAAAAGTAGACAAGATTAAACTAATGTGGTGTGTTGGTTTTTTTTGTTTGTTTTGGTTCTTTGGGGTTTTTTTGTTTGTTTTGGCTAGGGAAAAGAAATGGAAAATATATTTATAACTTTAAAAAAGGGAAAGGAAAAATATCCTTACTTGTTTTCTTCCAGAATTCTGGAGCTGTTTTGGGTTAACTTTAGCATTCCCACCATTGCTCAGCTGTTTCAATTTTTGTGTAAGATACAGCAAACAGAACTAAATTCCAAATCAAACTTGCAGGAAACAAAACTTGCTTTGCTCTGTTTTAACAAAAATGATGAGTATACTGTTGAGATCCCTAGTGGCAATTAAATCTACACGATTTGCTGGAGCATAATATAAATTCAAACAGCAAGTCCACAAACGTGCTTGACAACTAATTTCTTCATTCAAGAGAAAACTGCCTCCTCCTTTGTTTGATGCCAAAACCATTTCGTGCCTATTGTGTGTGTGGCAGCAGCTGTATAAAAGGATTTCCTATACTGTGAATACAGTTAATTGCTACAGCTATCGTTTCCCTTGGTGGAAGAAAAGCCCCACGCCATCTGAAGGGGAAAGGAGAAAAGGAAAAAAATCCGTCAGGATTGGAATTGTGATTGTGGGTTTTTTTTCTCCAGTCTTTGTCAAGGTAGGTCGGCTCTGAGAACATAGGCCTGCCAGTGAGTTGAAGGTTGCTGTCCTTGTGATGAATGCAATGCCAGCAGTGTGACATCTGTGAGCAGATACTCATCTCCATGAGTCATTGATGGCGAGTAGTGCTCTTGGTTATTCTAAGACCAAGACGTAGGGCTGTGTTGAGAAATCTTTTTCGTGAGATGCGTCTTTCTCCACAGCGTGGACCTGTTTGCCACTTTATTAGCACTGTCACTTCTGTCTTTAATTTACTGAGGGAAGTGACAGCTTAGTGTGTATGAGGCACATCCTCTTTCACGTAGCCTGCGAAAGTCTCAAGATGCTCAAAATGTGAAAGATACGTTGGACTCTCTTCCTAGCTCCCGTTTACCCTACTTACTTTCCTGAAGATGAAAATGAGGGAACAGACTAATGTATAGATTTTACCCTCTATCTCTGTTTTGTTTTAATCTTTTTGGCATTTTCTACCTATAAAATAATTATAAGAATGGGTAGATATGTAAAACAACAATTTTCAAATTGATTACTAGTGCTCCCTTTAGGAACCACAGTTGAGTTGTGTTTCAAAGGAGGAAGTGCTGTAAATTCAGAACTAGTTTCAATCCCTGGTATAAAAAAGTAAAGCTCCAAAATATTTTAATTCCTCTTCTGAATATTATGGGTTTGTTAATGTCTGGGTTTTTTTCAAAAATCAGCTTGCAAACTTGTTATGTTGATTATTGGTGTCACATTACAGACAAGCTGGAGAGCGTGGCTAAGCGTGAAATGTACAAACTTTCCTGTGTCCGTGATCCTGGACAAATAGAAGTTGGGACACATCTTTCTGACTCATTTAATCTGTGAATGAAACCAAGCTGGCAGTCATCCAGGAGTAGGCATTTGGTGTGTGCCACATGACAGTGGTGTTTAGCCTGTTACCAAGTGTCACAACTTACCTGATGCTGTGCAGGAACACATCTACAATTGATCTGAATCCAGCTGTACTCTTTGCTAGTATAATTTATGTGCTCTATTGTAGCCAAAGCAATATGCAGTCATAGTCTAAATCAGCCATTTTGTAAGTGAGGTAAACTGCACTACGAATCCTCCGTGAAAATACAGTGAGGATATAAGATTGGTCGTGGAAGGTTATTTTTGTCTTTTAGTCCTGTTTCCAAAACGTATTCATTATTGCATGCAGTTAGGTGACACCTAACTTCTGCCCTCTGCAATATGTGAAGGAAATTCTGTAAAGCCTATGGCAATCATCTTTTTTTTGTAAGAGGAAAAGTTCTAAAAAGAGTGAATGATGTCAAGGGATGACAGAAAGCAAGATTTATGTAACTGCTGGTAGTGACCTGGTAAAACTGTGATGAGAAGAGCAGAAGTACTGTATTGCTGTTTAGAAGAGCTGTATCATACGTTTATGGAAGAGATTGTCCTCAAGTAAGGATAGACACTCCTGAATTAGCCGAAGTTAAGATTTTTATGCACTGCGAAGAGTAGGTGAGAGACTGGAGAGGATAGCGGAACATCTTTTTGCATAAAGATTTGTTCTGTTCTGACTTTCATGAAGCAGAGATTGAAATACCAGCACTGATGTAAAGCACAGAAGTGTGAAAGGGTGTGCTGGCCTCTCTTTACCATTTTTTAACCATTCATGACCAGCCTCAGTGGTGGTATTGAATAGATTAAAATTAGATATTCTTGGGCCACCCAAAGCCTTCTCCCAGGGATAATTTAAAGTGGCGTAAACTGGACCATCTGCTCCAGGAGCAGGTCCCAGTTCTGGAACTCCTGTGGATTTTTTGCAGGGGTGCAGCAGTGCCAGGGACTGGCAGTGCATGGTGAGGAGGAGATGTGTTCTGTCCCCAGCTCTCCTGTCACCCCAGCAGTCACTTTCCATCCAGGCTGGACTGCTGGCAGGTGTGGGAAGGGGCTTATGTTTGTTCATCTGGGAAGGATACCAATGCCAATTCCCAGTCTTTCCCTGGGGAGGGAGTGGTGGGCAGTTGGAAAGCATTTGGCTGGCTGACATCAGGGCCCTACAGGATATTAAGCTACATTGTAAATTAGTGAAGTTGGTGCAAGGGAGTTTAAGTTCTGGCTTTGAAACAAAGATTTTGCTTTCAAGGCACACCATATTTTTATTTTATTTTAATTAAGTAGTTTAAGAATACAGAAACTAAACATTTCATTATAGATCAAACAAAAGGTTTGGGGTTCTTAATGCATTATTTCGTGAACTATTCATGTCTGTGTAAACAGTTTGATTTTTCCTCTTATTGGAACCCAATTTACTTTCTTAATCTGTAGCAGTTCAAAAACTGTTTTACAAAGGACATGGTTTGAATCCTGGCACCTTTTTAGTCATTTGCTCATGTTGCTTTTCAGAATGGAGCTTCTACTTTTTGGTTTAGTCATCATTTCATGTCAATCGTTATACTCATTTCAGGATTCAAAGTGGCATCTACAAGGAAGTGTAAAGGTATTAGCAGCACAGAGCACTACAGTTTGTTTTCTATATCATACTTTTGTTTGCAACTGGTAACAGTTTATGACTTGACTATGCCTCTAGGAAAAAAAAATATATAGTGACATGCTGTATTTCACAATAGTGGGCTTTATTCTTTATGATTTGTAGGCTGCATTGCTATAAGACCTGCAGTCCCTCTTTTGCTACTCTTTCCTCATTCCAGTCTGTTTGAACTCCTGATCACTCTGTTATCAAAACAATATGCCATCCAAACAGAGAAGCCAAGATTAGTCAGGCTTAAGTTATCATGTATGGAGTCTGTCTCAGGAGACAGGGGCTTCCTGACACCGCATCAGGTTTCAAGCAAAGTAGGACTGCGAGGTTTAAAGTGTTTTCATTTCCAGAGAAATGCTTTGGTGCCATCTGAATTCTTCCAAGCAACAAGTAGCTGGAGGAAGTAGGCTTCATTAGTTAATACCCCAGGGATGTCTTATTTGAGTTCACAAGATGTGCCATCTGGAAATTCTTGTTCCTTCACATGTTGCATCCTTTTTTGGACACTGAAGAGTTCCAAGGTGCTTTATTTGAGTTGCTTTGGAAGTGCCTAAAATAAAATGGGGAGAAATAATTGAAAGTCTCTATTAAAAATAAATAAATAATAAAAAAATCTGTTTCCATCTGAGTTGCCCAGGTTACCCTTCTTTGCTGTGAAATCAGTCCAAGCTTTGCTGCTCCTTACTGCTATGCTCTGAGCACTGCCTCTTCTGCTTTTTGTCCATTTATCCTTTAAAATTCCCTATAAGTCACCCTCAGAAATGTATCCTCTCTCCCTCTTCTTTTTCCTGCCTCCAACCTTTACCCACCAGAGTCTTCAGTGTGGTCCATGGGAACTGTGGGAACACAGCCAGCTCTGGGCAGGAATACTCAGCACAACCACTGTGACGTTTTCATCCTTGCCTTGTTTGTCATGGGATATGTTTGCTGGGAGGAAACTGAAGGTCTCATGGTTCAGTCGGGTTGTGGTTGCAAAACACTAATTTGGGAAAAGTCTCTGATTTGGCAGAGCCCAAAGGGTGGCATAGGTGTGCCTTGTGGTTCGGTGTCTCTCTCTGCCTCCTACCTCATGACCCTGGCGTTGGAGCTCAAGGGCTTCTGGGCTTTCATTGTCTGGGATATGGTACTGCCCACGGAGCCATGGCTGGGGAACCCACATCCCCACAGAGACTGGCAAAGCTCAGAGAATGCCACAAAACTGGTAGTAAAATGTGGTTTTTTCACTTGCCATTGCGTAATGCAGACATCCTTTTTGCATCCTGGCTCAGTCTGGAGAAGAAAGAATGTTTTGAATTACTCTGATGAAGTGTGCTGAAATTTTAATAATAAAGTAGGATTTATTTTGCTATTTCACAATATTTTCAAATATATTTAGCCTTAGTTTCTAAGGCATTTTCTCCAAAATTTAGGCCCTTTGTGTAATGGTTGCCATGTTTTTTCATTAGTGTTTCCTATAGAATGTACAGTTTCTTTTTACTTGGCTACTCATTTAAGCAAATCTGCCGGAAATTAATGCTTAGTGAGGTCAAATACTATAAAAACTGGCAAATGAGCCCAGCATAAAGAGGGAGATATAAGTTTTATTTTATTACGAAACCGGTCTAAAAGGAGATTGTTCATTCTGTTTGGTTTGAAATAGTGAAATATTACCCATAATTTGCAGAAAATCCACTCATATTGCACCAGCTGCTTTTATTGTAATAGATTTATTTTCCTAGAAAAATTTTGTTTTAAATAAGCTGTGATACATATTTTAAAAAAGAAGTTTGTGTTTTTGTTTGCTTGTTTGTTTTGTAAGAAAATTATCACTGGGTATCTGAACTTCGTAAAAAATGTGGTTTGTGTTGCATTTGAACTTCTCCATTGCTTATTTTATGGTTTGCCTATCAGCAACAACACAATTCAGTAGAAATATATTAGACAGCTGTTCTCCAAAACTCCAACAAGTACGGTAATTATGAAGGGAATATGAAAAGAAGGCTTTGGAAGTTAGTGAGACTATAGTAAGAGTTTTGTTATGCTCTTTTTTTTTTTTTTTTAGTGTTGTAGTTTATGTTTACTTTTCTTAGCAGTGCATTCTTAAAACTTTCCAGCATCCTAATATCCATAAAAGCTTCACAAAACATTTGTAAAACATCATGTAATTGTCTTTTGAATGCATTTATTCTTTGGTTAGTAATAAGGACAGATTTAGAAAAACAGACTTCTTTTCCATAAAAATTACACTGGTTATGTCCTTGCTCACAACACAGAAGCAGCAGAGCATTACTTTCCCATTGTTTTCTAGAAGCTGAACATAAAGTAGTATAAGAAATTGAGATTATAAGTTCTTTTTTTGATCGAAAAGACTGCTGCAAGTTAAGTTTAGGCAAAATTCTGTGGCGTTTTGTGTATTTAATCTTTGTAGAATCAGAGAATGATTGAAGTAGGAAGGCATAACCGAGATCATTGAGTCCAACCCCTTGCTCAGAGCAGACTCAGCTAGAGCTGTTTGCCCAGGGCCGTGGCCAGGAGGGTTTTGAGTATATCCAAGGGTGAAGACTGCGTGGTCTCTCTGGGTAACCTGTTAAAAGTGCTTGACCACCCTCACCGTAAAATAGCTTTCTAATAATGAATTGGAATTGTTTGTATTTCAGTTTGTGCTCATTGCCTCTTATCCTGCCATGGGACATCACTGAGTTGCTTGTGCTCTTTAGGATGTCCCTTTTGGTATGTAAATATATGGATAAAGACTCTTCTCTGGGCTGAACATTACCAACTTCCTGCTGCTTGTTTTGTGTAAGGTGCTCCAAGCCTTTCATCATCTTCATGGTGCTTGGCTGGACTCACTGTAGTAGGTACATGTATGTCTTGATGATGCTGTGTTTCTCTGGAGAGGAAATCTCTGAAGGAAAGAAGGCTTGCAAGATTATTCCCTGTTTAAAGCATATGATGAACTCCACGCCTCATAGAGGTGCTCTGAGCAAGTGATCTTGAGGCCTCCTGATACAGGGACTCTGTGCCCTCACTGTGGACATTATTGTAAGCTGCTTCCAAGTGACCTGTCAGCAGACTCCTGCTTTTTTGGGGGCTGAAAAACAAAGGTAGCCAGCTGTGAGAGTACCTTGCTCTGTCTCTCATGTACTCCAGAAACTGGACTGCTCAAATGTGCTTAGCAGGTGCCTTGTTCTTTTGTTCCTCCTTTATCATCCCCTCCTCCTTCCTCATATTGCGCTTTGGATAGAGACATGCAGCAGTTTAGGTTAAAAACTCTGTGCACTTCTGGCTGCTTCTTTTAGTCTCTCCTGTGACACAGAAGCTCATAGCTGTGTCACTGTGATCAGTGGTTTACTGACATGTTAGATGACACACATCTAGGAATGGGAGTGGATGCTACTGCGCAAAAGTACATTCCACATCTACTGCGTGTAGCTGGTAACTTTCCAAGGGGGCAGTGCTCATTGCTTTGGAATGACTCGTCCTCAGTCTGGTTTATTCTGTTTTCTTTCCTCCTTATTCTGAGAGGGATGTTTCTTAATGACTGTCACTTAAAAGAAAATGCAAACCAAATAGTGATGATACTCAGCATTAGATCTTCCCCTTTGCTGTAAAGAATGCGATCAAAACTGTTGAGCGTTTAGTATCTGCAGTGGTTGTCTCACATTCCTTCTTTCCAGTCTCACTCCCTTGTCATGCTAGAGCCCCAGTGGCTTGTGAAGAGCTTGATATGACAAGAGCTTACTGTTAGAACACACACTCAATACAGTAAGTTTTTAATTTTCTGACTGGTTAACTAGTTTAGCCAAGTCAAAAATCCTTGACTGTGGAGTTCACCATACTTCTATCTTGGAGCTAAGCAGATTTTTCCCATGAAACAGGAAAAAACAAGCCAGGATCATCCTGCCTTTGTTCACTCTTTGGACGCTTCATGCTCCTGGTTCATGATTTTTTTTTGGTAGAGGGAGATACTAGTATTGTGAATAGATTTTTACTGAGTGATGGCTCAGTAGTTCTTTGGGAACCATGGGACAGGGGAGCTCTTCTTGCAAACTCTTTCCTTTAACATGAGCTCCAGATGAGTCAGATGGGGTTTGCTTTGCAGTGTATTTGTGGAGAGTTCGTGGATCAACTAGTACTCGTTTCATGTCACTTTAAGCTGTATTGGAAGAACCACTGAATCCAGTACATTGGGATGGGTAAGTGTAGACAGCATGGAATTTAACTGAAAGCATGGCTCAACAAACAGATGTGCTTAAATAAAAAGTAAGAACTGGCCAGAAGAGGTTAAGGAGAAGAAAGTACTAAAAGAAAAGGTTAAAAGACTACCTCTCTTTGTGAAGTATTTGCTGAAATCCAACCAGATGGAGAGTGACTGTGCTGGTTTAAAAGGAAGAAAAGCAGCTTTTTTATCAAGAAACACAAGGAGTACTGTGTCTTCTGTAGACAAAAGATAGCATTACTGTGCCTGCTGTCAAGTCATTGTGTGTGTCAGTAGGTATTCTCTTCTAAACTGAAAATCTGTGTTCAGTATTTTTATTGTTGCCCGGTGCAGTAATTACTTCATGTGATTTCAAGAACATTTGCTAAAATTATTTTACCATCTTTTAAGGATTTTAATAGATGGATGAAGCACTTTAAATCACTTACAAATACTGTCATAAAATAGGTTTATGATTACTGAATTTATTTTTTCCTTTAAACTTTTTAAATTTTCTGTGGCATTTTTTAAAATAAGCCTTTGGTATTCAAATAGAAAGATACAGTCAAGTTTCAAACATTTGGTTCTTTGGCCAACTTTGCCACCTAGCGGCTATAATTAAATAGAACAGCTCGTTTTCCGTGTTTTTAAAAAAGGTAATGTAGCAGAGTACTGCTGTCTTTTTTTTCTTTGCATTGAATTATTCGAGGATTTTTGAATTATCATAATAATCAGATGAAATTGAAGCCACTCATAATATTTTATGAAAATAAACACTTTATTTTCTAATGTTTAAAAGTTTGGGATGCAAGTACAGGAGAATTTGATACTTTCTTTTTCCTTTTGTTTAAAAAAAGTAGCCTGCTCATAATAGAAACAGAAGAAAAAACATCATCCCTCTTAGAATCTCTTACAAAAAAGTGTCATTTTAGGTCTCTGTTTGTATGTACTGTGGATTGTTTTTCCTTTAATATCCCTGTGGCATATATAAAATAAATTATCCTTCTTTAGATATCATCCCTACAATGTAGAGAGAGAAATCTTCACCTGTAGTGCTTGTGCTTCTGTTATGCTTTACAGGCAGGCTGAGTCCACATAGGAGTAATAAAGACTGTGTAAGCATTGTTTTCTCCTCTTCCACTTGCTCCTAGTTCTGATACAGAACCAGATCCAAAAGAAATAGAAATTGATCTGTCTGTAAATTGTAATTTTGTGTGTTGTAGTGCCTATTTTTCTGTGAAATTCTGTTAAAATAGAAACTCTGTAACAGCTGTTTCCTGAGTCTTCCTACCCTGCCATGGCACACGTGCTGTGGACAGCTGCAGGAGGCAAGAAATGCCTGGTGGGTGCAGTAATGAACCCTAAAACCTCTGGACGGGAGTCCACCTGCCATCTTCTCTCTGGACTACACAAAGCCACAGGCAAGGCAGTTCCCCAACTTGTATGTAATCTTTGCCAANATTTACATTTCAGTGCCAGTATCAGTGTCCAGAATCCACTCTGCTTTTTTGTTGTTTTTTTTTGTTTGTTTGTTTGTTTTTGTTTTTGTTTTTAATTCAGAAATGTTTCCTTTTGTGTTTGTCTTCCTCATACGCTTTGAGCTTACCTTGTTTACACTTAGTAGAAATTGGCTTAAAGAGAGGTCCTGAGGGAAAATTAATACTTTCAACAGAAAAAAGAGAGCATCTTTATCCATAACATGAACATTTGAAATTAACAATGATATTTAATTTCAAAAATATGATTGCAGCAAATAGATTTTTAGACATGAATTACTGTCTTTCAATCTCTCTTGAAAGGTCCAAAGGAAAAAAAGTAGCTGTTCTCTGAGCAGCGGAGCTACAGATCATGATATCTTTTTTCTCTAAGCCTTTTTTATGTCATATATCCCAATAATTCTTTCTAGGCAAGTGACAGCATGTGCTGTGACTGTTTCAAAGTTATATGTGTGGTGACTTCCCACATATGTAAGCATGATACAGTATTGTGGCAGAGCATGAGATGCTTGTTTATAATTTAGTATGATTTTGTAATTATCAGGGGTTTGTGTGTCTCTTATTTTATCCATCTTCTAGTAATTGCCAAGCCTGTAGAAACAAAATATCCTCGAAATTTCCAGTATTTGAATTATGTAGACTGACGGGGGAGAATATGATGAGGTGGTGAAAGGGAGGAGGATCTGCTGGATAAAAGAGAGAATCATAGAATTACATAAAGCTTTGTTCACTAAGAAACCTCATCTAAAAAGGCTGTGGGAAAGGCTGTCATGCATCTTGATCAAAATGCGGCCAAGAGAGCATTCTGCATACAATAAGGAACTACAATAAGGAACTGAAACTAATAAGAAGTAGCATGGACATCTTCTTAATGTTTCATAGCATTCATATTATCAGATTCCATGCAGCAAATTATTTAACTTTTGGAACTTGTTTCATAAAAGTACAGGAATGAGTAGACAAAGGACCAGAAAGAAAGGGAGGGGCTGGTGCAGATTGTCTTGAGAAAGAAACAAGTCCTTGACTTTGGAGCTGGGGACTAGGGAGAGGTGCTGATAGTGTCTGAGATGGCATGAGAGATGACCTTCACATGAAGGAGAAAACAAAGATGACTGGGTGTAGCAGCTGCCAAGCTGCCAATGTATTAGTTGCATTGCTAATGAGATTTCTGATAACATCTGTATATGCATGATATGATCTGAACTGGGGGCAGAACATACCTGAGCATTAAAGTTCTCAGGTGGAAACAGTAGGATTGGAGACAAATGGGAGCAAAGAAGAGAGGATACCACATAGAAACGTGGTGTGTTCAAATACCTGTCTGACAGGAAAACCAGAAAAGCAGGCTGTCAACTACAGAGGTGATGGATCCAAGTACAGAATCACAAGAAAAGAAGTTCAAATACAGTTGATGTTTCTGGATAAAAAGAGACAGAATGAACTGCAGGCAAAGGGAACAATGAGGCATAAAGAACCTCAGCTGACATGCAGACAACGTGTCTGTAAGCAGAAATCCCTTTAAAGAGGCCTAGATAATGTGGCTACCAGATCACATAAAATCTCCTCCTGCATGAGAGCAATGGTCCTTCTAGCACAGTAATCTAACTGTAGTTAAATTTATGCTTGTTAGAGAGTGTTTGAGAGAGCCTGTTGGCTTTTTGAGGTCCCTTGTTTTCCTTGTTTTTTCGGAGGCGATATCCTTGACTACTTGCATTTGTGTCAGTTTAGGTGACTTCTGCCCTTGACTTAGTCCCCTCTTCTCCAGTAGTGTCTGTGGTACTGCCAGTGGCACCAAATTCCAGAATTTTATGTCTGATATTGAAAGAAGTATTTTATTTTATTTGTTTGACTTTCTAGGAAATCAGTTTCAAACAAGTCAAATAAAGTTTAAACTATGGCTTGCTGGTTGCAATTCTCTGACGTAAATCTGTATGAGAACAGCTACAGCTTGGGTGATAGCTTGACAGATTCATATAAACCTAGGTTAGTGATCGTCTGAAGGAAATTGTTTGTTATCTGTCTTTGGAGAGCTTTTAACATTGAAAAATGAGCTTGAAAATACTTCAGTTTGCATTACCTCTCTAGATTAACAGGCACAGTAGGGTTTGCATACATTGCATCCTTTTCAGGATCAACTATGATAACAATGAGGGACTGTTTTATTAATGGATGATTTTTAAATTATTTATTTTTGCTCAGTAATTACATGTGCATAGATGTTGTAAGCAAGATCTAAATGTTGCTATTTAGTATATGTAGACCAGCAAAAATAGCATAGTGATAGATAACTAAGTCAAAATATTTCAGGTTAGAAGGGTTTTGCTCTTTTCCAGTCTGTTTAGAAATAGTTGCATGCAACTTCAGCAGCTTTATAAGAAAATAAAATTGAAAATTGAGCAATACAGCTCTGAGGTAGAGGCAGCCACTATGAAGCTCTCTTAATGAACATGGAAATTCCTTAGCACTGATATTGTTTTCCAGAGAAAGGCTGGAAGAGAAGAAGACATTTGTAACATTAATAGAAAGTCAACAGCATTCTTTTCTGATGGAAGACAGGAAGGTGAGAGCCATACTTTTCAAAAGCTCATTGTCAGTGATTAAATCAGCAAACTGTTATTTTAAGATGTTATCTGAATGCAGAATTCTTGAGCTAGTATTGAGTATTTTTTTATATTAAATTTAGTTACTTTTTTTTTTCCTGGTCAATACAGATGATACATGGATGATACAGTAGAGTTATAAATTTGGAATACCATTAAAAAAGCAGCTGACTGAAGAACATCGTTGTAGTCTTTTGAGCAGTGGAAGAGTTAGACATCACGAGAAGAAGGTTCTTGAAAAGCCTTATGAGGAACTGAGTATAGCACATGATCAGTAAAATGTCATGTGAAGAAAGATAATACTGCTTGAGAGAAATCATATTCCAGCATAATCATTCCAGCATTTTCTGAGAGCCAGATTTTTCTTTTTTTCTTCTACTTCTTGTGTGTAATTTATTGCATAATACATAGGAAATGCTTTGTAAAAGTTGGACTGTTTTTGAGAATCTCATACAGGTTTTTCACCTGTAGCTTTGTAAGCAAAGTAAGGTTTTTGATTTGGTTTTGATTTTTAAGGGAGAAAGACTGCATCACTTTCTCTACAGTTCAGAAAACCAAGGGATTCAGAAACAGCTTATTCTGCCAAAAAGTTTGGGATGTTTTTTTTACAATTTCTCTGTCACCATAGACCATTCCAGTTTAGCATGGATGCTTAAATACTTAAAATGTTTTATTTGTAGGTAACTGAGTGGCTTAAAATATCTCAAATCAGTTTCTCTGAAGTGCTTCATGTTAAATGGAAATAAGTAAATTAATCTATTTAAAAAGTGACCAATATGCCAAAAACATTTAGCTAAAAATAATACATTATTTCACAAACATTGACTCAGATAAACTGCTAAGAAGTGAGCCTGTAAAGCTTTAAAAGGATTACAATTAGAAGAAAATTAAACATTTTGATGTAAATTTAGGAATCTATTCACATACTTAGAATGAAGTTGTTATGATACCACTGGTAAAATCAGACCTAAATATGTGTGTAAATTTTTAGGGGGAGAGGCCTTTCTGAGAGACTGTGATTTACACTGAGTATCCATACCACAAAGCTGACATCCCAGAAAATTGGATCTTAGTAATCTTTTAAGAGTCACGGATTGGGGAAGGTTTGTAGGGACTGGAAGAAAGCAAATATAATCACAATCGTCATGAAAGGTGAGAAGGAGAAGAAGGAGGATCTGGGGAGCTACAGGCTGGTCACCTTTACCTCAATCCCTGTGAAAGTGCTGGAGCAAGTCCTGTTGGAAACCATGATTAAACATGAAGGATAAGGAGTTTACTGGGAGTAGTCAGCACACATTTACACAATGTCAGTCAGGCTTGACCACCTTGACAGCCTTTTACGATTAGATGAATGCCTTAGACGACAGGGGTAGAAGAGTGGATGCTGGTTATCCTGTCTCTGGTGAGGTTTTACAAGCTGTTCCCAGCACGTCCTCATAGACAAAATGATGGAATGAGAAAGTAGATGGTGAAGTGGGTTGAAACTTGTCATAACTGCCAGACTAAACTCTGTTCAGCAGCATGAAGTCCAGCCCAGACTAAAGTCCAGTCACTAGTTTTGTGCCCCTGGGGTGGTCCTGGAGCCAGTACAGTTTAACCTCTTCATTAATAGTCTGGGTGGTTCATGCAGAGCGTACTCTCAACAAGATTGCTGATGCTAGAAAACTGGGAGAAGTGGGTGATACAGCAGAGGGTTGTGCTGCCATCCACATGGACCTCAGCAGGATGGAGAAATGGTCTGACAGGAGCCTCATGAAGTTCAACAAAGGGAAAGGCAATGTTACCCGCACAGAAAAAAATAGTCCCATGCACCTGTATAGACTGGAACTGATCATCTACAAAGCAGCTTCGTAGGAAAGGCCCTGGGATCCTGGTGGAATCCGAGCGAGCATGAGCCGGCAACTTCTCCTTGCAGCAAAGGTCACCAGCCTTCTAGGCTGTGCTAGGAAAAGTGCTGCCAGCAGGCAGGAGATGATCTCTCTCTGTGCAGCACTGGTGAGACACATCTGGAATGCTTCATCCAGTTCCGGGTTCCCCAGGACAAGAGAAACATGGAGATTCTCAAGTGAGTCAATCCAAGAGCCACAAAATACAGGCAATTGCAGTTAAGCATAAGATAAAGCTTTTTTTTCCCTGTGGGGATGGTCAAGCACTTTAGCGGGTTGTCCAGAAGCTTATGGAGCCTTTGTCCTTGGAGATAACTTGAAACTTGGATATGGCCCAGGGCAACCTGTCCCAGCTGAGTCTGCTCTGACCAGCAGACTGACTCAATGATCTCCAGCAGTGCCTTCCTACCTCAACCCTTTCATAGATAAATTGAAATAATAATTTAATGGAATTTACCTTTAAAGGATCCTGAAGGTAGCATAGGATACACAGTCATTTTTTCTGTGACTTTTTATAGAGGGTTTGGAAGGTTTATAGAGGGTAGTTATGTCTCGTGTTTTGGGTTTTTTTCATCCAGAAAAAGGATTCAGCATGGTTTTATTCTGTCATTGCTCTCTTTTGGAGTGTATACCATGCCATTTGAGGTAGCTAGGGAAGCAGTGCCTTGAGCTTGCTGGCACTGAACACTTCAGATCCATCTCATTATCTCTGGACAGTCACTTGATCACATTATGGAAGATCTGGCTATGAGCTTCAGTTGACTGTGAGCTGGCAGAGGCTTCACACAGACAGTGCTGGTTAGGCTGAAGAAACCAATCCAAGTAAATGATAACAATTCTCTGACAGCCTCTTTTTCTTTCCTCGCCCTTCAGTTTATATAACCTGTGAAATGAAGCACTTGAGGAGAATACAAATATCTGTATCGCTCATTTACCTTCTAAAGGTTCATTCCTATTTCACTTTTCATGTCAGCCTGTTCATTTAATTTCAGGTAAGAACTTTTGTCCTTTCTTCCATGCTCTTTCAGCATTGGAGAAGCTGCATCTAAAAATTGAAAAATTAGCCTCACTGAATATTTCAAAACACTTCTAAATTTTCTCCTTATTTATTGTACCTGTTGGTATATGTTTCGCTGTTTTTCCCCGAGTGCCTGTACCAGTCTTTTAAATGTTTTGTATGTGTCTGATAAGCTCCTTTTTTGAAGGTGCTATCATTTTGCCCTGTATGCAAAAATAAAATCAATCCCTGAGTACATTAACCTTGGTATTGTCTTAATGATAATGGCTAAATAAAAGGTCATTTCAAAAACACATCACAAGAAAAACAAGACTCATAGATTTTTTTTTTTTTCAGTGTTAGAGCAGGGCAAAAATACCTTTTACTGGCTTGGTGGTTTTCTGTCTTTTAGCGAGGTTTTCAGTGTTTTAAAATTATTTTGTTGTTAGATGCCTTGTTACACTTTCAATTTAAGGTAACATGGAGGTTTTTTTATTTAGCAAAAGGTGTAAGTAGTCTGATTCTGTATTCACTGCCTTGTCCTACGGGGACTGTGGCAAAGTCATTTTTGCTGAACATTAAATTTTACTGGATTTCAATTACAGATGAGTTTGACTTGGACATACTTATGTCCCTTCTATCCCCATATAATCATCCTTTTCTTACCTCTCCATAAAAAGCTACACAGACTCACATTTGAAAAATTGTCTTTGGTAATTGTTTGACGTAGAGTCATGACAAAATATTTTAGTAATTGGGAGTAGGAAGGGAGAGAGACAACCAAACAATTTTCCTGTGTTGAAAGGAGAGATTTTATGGTTAAATTATGAAGTCTTTGGTTGTGAGAATAGTTTCAGACTAATTTGAGTAAGAGTTCTGATACTGGTTTTGTAAGAGATGCTCGTGGTTGCTGGGAATCTTCTTGATGAGTTTCAGGAGGAGTTAAAAACATAGATGGATTTGTGTTCCTCAGAAGCAATTGAAACTTCTAAAATTAATTGCTACCCTTCATATTGTTTCCTTACCAGTGCAAGAAACACTTATGTGAAGCCAATATTATGGATAATTTCCAAATAAATTTCACAAATCTTTAAAAAAAGTTGAATGTATAACATATAGGTGATGCATGGCTTTTATATTTGTGTTATTTTGTGTATGGATCTTCTCCAAGAGTAAAAAGTAGTCATTGTAAGGAGAGAATTTAGAGAACTGATTACGTACATATGTAAGCAACTGCTGCATTATTCTGTCTAGCTTTATTTCATTAGCTATTTTGAAAAGTGATACTTTTTTATGGTAATATTCAGTAAGTCCTACTTCAAAATGCTTTCTTCTTCCTGCTAGTTGTCATTATTGGTATTATTAATGGTTTTATTAGAATAACTCTAAGCAGTCCTGATCTGAAGAGATTAATGATCTGCATTGCTTATTGATCTGGTATACTGCTTTTGAACTGTGAAATTGCTACAGGGACACTTTCTTATGTGTCAGTGGAAAGCACCGACTTCTGTTCTTCTGCTAAAGATAAATCAATATATATCAGACTGTGTGGTAGGAGGTAAAATAAAGATAACTTAGATTTAGGTGTATAGATTAGATCCTTGCATCCACAATTTCCTGTTTTTAATTTTATTAGTCTTATTATATTTTTTTAAGATGCTGAGAGCATCTGCAGGTCCAGCTGAGATGAGTTATCAGCAATACATCTTTGCTAACAATTGTGACTTAATACCAAAAGTACATTTGCCTTAAAAAGACCTGTTAGCCCATTGGTGTCCATAGGAACAGCTGGTTGTTAGTTGGATTGGAAAAAAAAAACCTACCAAAAAACCCCACCCAAACCAGTCAAGCTGGTGATATTTGAGTAGTGAAATAGGCATTTTTGTCCCCAAAGACTCAGAGATGCTTAGCACAACTGATTTTTATTTTTTTAAGAGGGATGTTGCATATGACAAAGAACTCGAAATGGCAGGGAGTGAATTTTAGTTGCCAGACTTTGGGCTTGTAAATGTTAACTCTCTTTGTTATGTGATTTCATAACACAGTCAGAGGGCTTCCTACTTCATTGGCCAGACCTTACCCTGGAATGAAACTCTGAGCATTCAACTGGATTGAGTATCTGATAATATTTTGCCCACCCACAGATAACTTGCCTTCTTTGGAGTCCCCTCTTTCAAGCTTAAAACCAAACCAATCTCTGAGGAGTACCATCTTCCTTTTCTTTACCTTTTTTGGAAGATTTAACCTTTTCATTAGTCATCATCACAGAGCCTACATAAAGACAGGATAAAGATAACTTATACAATCTCTAATTTTCTCATTGCAACTTTTAATAATATTATAGTATAATATTTGTAGTTAATATTACAAATATTATTTTTAAACTATTATTTTTGTAATGGTGACTATTATTTTATTAATAACACTTTTAATCCCATAGTGTATCCTAGTTTTTAGCAAAATGCCAGTGCTGAAAGAGTTAAGTATGCCTTAGTGTTAAAAAAAGTGCCTCACGTATTCATCTGACAGGAGCTATACAGTACTGGAGACATTTGAGACTCTTACACCACTGCCATAAAGTAGTGAAGGATGGAGTTTTAAGATATAATGTAGCTATTAAGTCTTTTCAGTATTGGAAAACTCAGTCTCTCCCATAAGAAAAGTGATGACCTGTGATCATAAACAGGTTGATTTAATGTGACCTGATTTCAGAAGTGTCTCCTTATTGCTTTAAGGATAGTAATTTGTCATTATATTTGACTTTTCAAAATCATTAACTGTAAGTCTCAATTATCCAAGTATTTAATTAATTCTCTAAGTGTGTATTCGGTGTTTTAATGTTCTCTTGAGTTCTTTTTGTAAACAGTATCAAGCAGAGGAGACTGTGCCTCTGATGCAAGTCAGGTAGCAAGGCCACTCAGCAGTCCTGCCTACAATTCATGTGAAACACGTCTCGTCAGACAAAGCATCTGCCTATTTGGAAGGTGGTTCGGTAGTCTTGCGAATCCAGAGTGCATTAAAGTCTAGACTCCGTCATTTTTTGAGGCTGTTGGGAAGGGTTAAATAACAAATCAGATATGCCTAAGATAGAGCAGAGGTAATGCTGAAGCAAGGATGCTGTTGCTGGTTTGTGCGTTGGGAAGAAAGCTGTAATAGCAGCAGCAGCAGCAGCAGCAATAACAACAGCAGCAGCGGCAGCAGCAGCGGCAGCAAGAGACCTTCAGGAAGCCGGGGTTGCAGTAGTCTGAGATATGAAGATCCTGTTACGTCCCTGTCTCTCCTAAGTTCAGAATGGTTCATACAAACCTTACGCCACGTGTAGTAAAGGATGCACAGAATATGGAATTTGCTTTGTAATAACTGGATGCTGAGGAAATAAAGACGTGCCTCTGGGTTTTTGTTGTTGGGGTTTTTTTCTGCCTTTCTTTTTAAATCATTGGAAACAGAAGAGATTGATTTACTCAGAGAAAGTAAGTTTCATCTGTCTTCATGATAATTTAAAGGGATAGTTTCGGAGCTGAAGGGTGACTGTTTTGCTACCTGTTCCCTTGCACCTGGGACTGAAAAGTGAAGAGAAATGGACAGTGTCTCAGAGGAGACAGGAATGACCGAAGCTCGGTGAAAGCACCCACTGATTGTTGTCTGCTGTCCTCTTCATGCAGTGCTGTGGGCTGGTGCACCGACGGCGAGTACGGGTTTCCTATGTAAGTTTTCATTTGTATTAGAATGATGCTGACTTGTGTGTTCCACTCCTAATATATTAGCTGGCATGGTATGACTGAGGCAGGTATTTTAATGCTTAGCTGAATGGCTGACCAGAGCGCTAAGTACCTGTGAAGTAAGTTTTTACAGCCCAAAGAGACAAGGATCTTTTTAACAGGTATGAGTCTTGCCATCTATTTTCTTGTAACTTGTTCATATTCTCAAGGATATGTTTTTTTTAAAAAATGACCTGTAGTATTAAAAGACTGGAATTCTGACCATTCTGTTTTTTTTTTTAATTGTGTATTTATTCTTGCTAGTAGCTCTGTGTAAGTGGAGTCATTAGAGAAGGACATCTCTACTTATCCATATATGATAACTGACAATGACTTAAAGTTATAAGCAATTCTGGACTGTGTACAAAAATTACTGGAAAGACCCTGAGGAAACATAAAAATAATCTTGTGGGGTAGTTCTTTTGAAAAAGAGCAGTAGTACCGTGGCAGAAGTATAGCCTGATATTTTGCATGGTGTATTTGCTTTCCAGAACAGGGTATTTCAATACTCAGGTATGATACGATTGCTCTGTCTTGCAAAATGGCTGTCTCCAATAAATTCCACAAGGAAGGCCAGCACCAAAGCTTAAGTATTAGTAATGAAAAAGATCAAATACTAGCTGAAATATGTCTGAATTATACTCAGCTGACATAATGACCCTCAAGTAATTAATTTATGTTTTAACATTCCTGTTCTATTCTTCTGTTCAGTTGTCAGATAGACATGATAAGAAACAGGAGGTTGCAATGATCAGGATAAGCTGCAAATTGAAATTGCCGAGTATTAGCAACAAGCAGCTTGTAGCTTGTTGCACGAGAAGAGAGCAAAGGTATCAGGAGGTACAGTTCTGTTGTCAGAATTACTGTGGGTTTCTCTGTGTCATAGAAAGGTCTTTTAGAGATGCTTAAAAATTGATCACAGAACAAGCAAGGTCATAAATAGGTACAATCTAAGTTAAAGTTCGTATGGGGGATTGATGGAGAGAATTGAATTGTTAAAAAAAACCCCTAAATCTCTCCTTCAGAACAAATTGCAGAGATGTAAACAACTGAAGATGTGTGTGGTCATAGTTGTTTTGCACAAAACTGATCTGATTTTGGGTGTATTTTATTCTCACTGGTGCAACAGTTGATCCTGTAAGAAGCAGGCAGAAGTACGGATCATCAGATGAGATAAAGGAAAGAACTTAAATAGTACTGTGTTTTGTATAAACTATGCAAAAAAACAATGCATAGTTACTTTTACCCATCAATTCAGTATAAAATCAGAACTTGGATATCTCTTATGCAGATACTTACTTGATAATATTCCCACAATTATACAGAAGTTGATATAAAAATTGAAAACACTTCCTGTCAGCTCTCCCATGCCAGTGGAATTTAGGGCATATGAAAATAATGTCCCCTTGAGATGCATCACCCACCCTTTCATATCTCCTTGTTACTGTTATTTAGCAGTAGCACCAGCCACTGTGACTAATATTATCTAGACAGAATCCCACAAACTCCATCGGGTTTTTTTGATGTCTGTGTGTAATGGAGAGAAAGGTGCTTAGTGAATGTTTTATAAAGTACTAAGCTTTGTACCTTTTTTATGTGAGGCTATTGTGCAAAGCTGACAGACCTTATGGTATTCTGAATATCTTACTAACTGTTTACAAAGAAGAAGGTTGCTAAGTCTTAGTTAGGACAAGTGAAATGAAGTTTGCCCTTGATCTTTTTGGTGTGAATGCTATTACGTGAAAGATGACCGTGTTCTTAAATAACTTAATTACAATGAAAATTCTCTGTTGTTTGAAACCTTGATTATCCAAACCTGTTATTATTAAATTTTTTTGGCACACCCAATGGCATTGGACTAATTGAGGTTGTACTGTGATTCTTTTGGGATGAAAGTACTGAAATTAAAGTGAGCCAAGATATGACCCTTTTTATTAACGTCTGACTCACTGGGGAAAAACATTAGACTTTTATTCTGGGTTATTAGTTTACAGTTCTGAAGTTCCTTATGAACTGTAGTTGTGAATGATCTGTCTTGGAAGTTTGGGGGTTTTTTTATTTTTTTGGGGGAGTTTAAGGTACTGTACTTTGTGTAACTGAAACGTATGAGCAAACCTAACTGGCTATTGTGTGCCAGCAATACAGCTCATTCTGGTCCGGGTCCTAAACAATGTGCAAATCTTAGGCATAATCAACTCCTTGGATGATGTTTTGGGTACCCTTAGTTACACAGGCTCCCATTGTTTTTTTGGAGGAGCAGGGTTGCTGTTAGAGACAATATTTACATTCATATATTGCTCCTTTCTGTGATTTCCTGCATGTTGGGCTGTCATGCACAGAGATGAGTCCTGCATCTGTGTGCTGGGATAAAACTGAAGGCCTGGGTGGGTTGTATCCTTCTTTACGTTCTCTCCAGGTTTTGCCGCTAATGAGTGGTGTGCAGACAACACAATGTTAACAAGATTAAATCTGGCTCGGGAGATCTTGCTTGGCTTGCCTGATCGTTGACTCTTCCTTCATCCTGGCACCATGTAATGCCTGAATCCACAAAATTTCCACTCTTCCTCATCTGAGGTTTCTTTGGATGGGTAATCAGGGTGATAGGGGCGTGGTGTGTCATTTAATGCGATGTGTTTAACATGGTGTGAAATAACCGGCAGCTTCTAGTGGTAGGAAGTGTCGTAAGGACGTTATGACTGCATGCTAATACTCAATTCAAGAAATAAAGACCCTCACACTGGAAATTTTCATGGCAAAGGTTGGAGATAATTCCAAGTAACGTCTACACCTTATTCCATCAGTCATGTCTGGGAGTTGGGGTCATGCCATTTGTCAAATAGGATCTATTTTGGAGTAGTATGGAGGAGCAGCTGAGTGAAGTCCTTCCAGTGAATAATGTCATCTCTTTCCGGAAGTGAAGTCTAAAACATTAGTACTAATTATGTATTGCCCAGAAATGTTTTCACAACTCTTACTGCCTACATGGTATGGAACATCTAAAAGCACTGGAGCCTAAAGACTGACCAGTTTATTTTGTTTCCAAACTTCAGTCCAGTCTATTCACTGTTGGTCCAGCCTTCAAGACAAGTTGCAATCTGATGGAAGTCACTCAGAAATCTTGTACTGTCTCCAGCTTGCTCTTCTCCCTGGAAGAGTCTGGAAGTGAAGGCTGTTTGGTCACAGAGTCCAAGATAATTCCAGACTCTGCATGTTTCTGAGCAGAACAATTCTGTCAACCACTTTGCCTGACTGTATGTGTGCTACCTTCTCTTACTGCTGCGAGTGATCTCATTTGCTGTGGTTCAACTTGCCAACCAAACTGGAAAAATTGTTTTTATGGCAACATAATAGGGGTTGACTGAACTTTTTAATCCATGGCAAGTGAAATCAAGGAAGAGGGTCTATGTAGTTTTTTGAAAGACTGTTTAAGTCAGTGTGCGTGCAAAGGACCAAATCCGTATCTGGAAGGCATCTGCTGGAGTATACAGACAGGTAATTCCAAGCCTTGAGCATCCCAATGTACTGCAGAGCCTCCTGGCTTCTCAGGATGCAGGTGTGTTTGCAGAGTACGTGTTCACTGCCATTTTTACAGCTCTGTAAACAAGGAATAGGTCAGTGTGGCCAGGGAGGACCAACATATGATAATCTGGATAGACAAGCCATGAGTTTGGAATCCATTGTACTTTAAATAATAGCTTAAAATCTTTAGCTGTCTGGATTTCCAAACACTGACTTTTATACTGATTTGTTTGAAAACTCATGTGGTTGACTTTTTGAATTTTTGTGGGCTTCTGTTTGGTTCTTTTGTAGAATTATCAAATTACATTTTTGCTTATGTGGAAGGACTATTCAGAATAAGTCTGAGCTGATGTTTAAAATATTTTTCTCAGATATATAACGAATTTGATAAAGCATCAAGATGATGTCTGGAAGGCAAATATTCATTACTCTGGCTCTAATAGTCTAACAAAGGACTATTATAATTTGATATAAAAAAGAAAAAGAACTTTAAAAATGCATTCCAAAACAATATAAAATTTATTTGAACATTATTAGTGAAATTTATGGTATGGCTTGTACTGTGTATTTTAGTTTAATGTAATTAAAGGACCTTGGTATGTTTGTTGACCTATGGTTTTGTTTCAAGATGCTTCTTTTCTAATGGTGGGGACTGTAATTGGAGAGCTTTCTGCCTGCAGCAGTGAGTGGGCTCCAGACATCAGGCTCTTTGTGCCTGTGTCTAGAGGATATTTCAGACGTCCCAAGGGAACGTTCTCTTTTTGGTGTTTTTAGATTTGTACTAGGGCTTTTTTTTTTTCTATTCCTTCTGAGACCGTAATCTTTTCTATCTGTCACTTAATAATGTTTCTCACCAGACCATTCTTTATTTTTTGTAGCAGATGCTGTCCTTTCCTTTGTTCCTTTTGCTTGCCACCTCCCTTTCTCTTCTCCATTGTTGATTTATACTTACTTTTTTTCTAGATAGAGCTACTTTTTTTTACTATTCTCCATCATGCTTTTCATTTTGACCTGCAGAATTCTTGCTTCACATTTGAAAACTTCTTTGCTTCTGTTGACGTTAGTCTCAGCCTAGGAAGGCCCCTGCCAGGGCTATTTCTGTGACCCCCTAATACTCCTGTTCCATTAACTCTAGTCTTGCATCTATCCCTCTTTTCTCCATTGCTGCTTTTTGTCAGTTTAGTGGAAGTCTGAGCTGTTCACAAGGACACAGGGAGAAGTTACAGGCTAAGGCAGTTGTGGATGAACTGTTGTTATCAGAATTTACATCCATGATTCTCTTCCTTGTGTATTGTTGACACAAAAGCACATGCTGAGGAAGAGGAAAGAAAGTATAAACAAGTTGTGGTTTACTGATGAAGACATTTAAAGGAATTCTTTTAGCATAAACACCTTATATTTACAGCTTAAGGGAACTGGCTGGAAAAGGGAAAAGTCCTTTAACTTTCTTGATTCCACTCAGTACTGGGTGCCTCAGCACTGTTAGGAAGGAACTCATAATCTATGGATTTGGGGGAATATTTTCTGTCTTTATGTTGTCTCTAGGAAGTCCTTTTGAATTTTTTCTAAACCCTGATTTTATGATTTTTTGTTTTGATAGTATGGGAAGAAGACAGTCAGTGAATAAAGTGAAATAAACCGATGTAGCAATACTTAAAGGGCAAGGGATTTGAACCAAGACTCTCGTAGTCATTGTGTACCAACCAAACCAGGACTGTCAGACTTTGCACTCCCAAAATTAAAAGTAATAAATCTCTCTTCCCTTATTCTGCTACAAGTGTCTAATAACCTGTATTCATTATGGTGGGGAGTAGCATTGATGTTAAACTCTCTTTTGATTGCAGCTCCAGTCCTTTCAAGTGAAACTTCACACAATTGTTCCAACTGTTTTTCTTTTCACATCATTAAGTGACCATAATTTTTTTTGGACTCTGTGGCTCCATTTAAAAGATTTCTTTCCATCTTTTAGCGTAGATTTTGGACTACAAAACCTCCGTTTTCTTGTCTCCCTTCTTTAAATTCTTTCTTCTTGCTGCATTTCCTAGGTGCAACCTTAGAATTTAATTAACTAGCAAAAGGGGTTTCTTTTGAAAAAGAATCTTACATTTAGGAGAATTAAATGGAATATTTGCAGCTCATTGTGCATTCTGAAGTAAAATTATATACAAATATGGCTGGTGGATAAAATACTGTGACAATATCTGCAATAAGGGCCTGATGTCATTCCTTTTTCATGCTGTGTATAATGTAACTGCTCGAGTAGAAGATCTAAAATACGTAAAATTTCAAGGCAGCAGCATCATCAAAATTTTAATTTTGTACTGAAGTAAAGAATTAGAGAACTCCATTTAAATTATTTTCCACTACCCTCATCTCTTAAGGCTGAGTTCATAATTCCTTTGGTAATTCTGTCACTATTTCACTGTTACTTAAATGGAGCATTATTTTGTTACTCCCTGCTAATTTGGATATATCAAAGTAGTGACATTATTTGCATTGTTTATGGCAAGAAGACCTCAGATGTGTGAAACCAGCTGGCTTCCTTTGTAAACTCCTCTTCCTCCATCAGTAGCACCCTTGAGTTGAATTTTATGCGTATTTTAATTTTAGAGTTTTCTGAAGCTGTGTTTAAGGAAGTTGTTCTTAAAAAGGCTTTGTGTTTTCTGAAACCTGTGATATATTACAGAAAATAAGTTGCAGAATTGCAACAAGCTGTATGCTTCAGTCACTGGATGGTCTATGATTAGTCTATTGGAGTTAATGAGTGGGAACTGGGATTTGTAACCTCTGTCTCCAAACCCGTCAGTGATTCATCCTGTGGCTGTGAACAAATCATATGGAAAGAGGCCTGGGGCACTTCCTTTCCGCAAAACTTGAGGAGAATCCTGCTGCACAAGTATGTGTGCAGAAGTATAACATTTTTAACAAAACTTGAGAGTATTTGTTAAAAAGAAACACTTAAAACTAGCTTAAGAGATTATTACAAGTACAATGTAACCCATTCATGCTTCATTTCTTTTCAGCTTTTTTTCCTCTGTCATTCCTCCCACTTCATACACAGTGAACTTTGCCATCCTCACTTGGTAAAATGTTTTTCTTCTTTGTTCTTAGTGTTTTATTGGTTTGGTTCTTTTTTCCCTTCCTGAATATATTTTTTTCCCTTCAGTAGTTGCTTTTTCTTTCTGCTCTTCTTGGGTACAATGTCTTTGAGTACAATACTTACTGACTTCAGTGGTGGAGGAAAAATTTAAGTATTCTTGGCAATTTTAATACATTTTCTGATGAGTTGGCATTCCATGACAATTTTATGAGACTGTGAAGTCATGATAAATTAACTGGCTGTCTTACAATACTAATTGAATCCCCTGCATTCTCTATGGAAGAATGCTGTGCTTAATGTCTTTCCTACTATCTTTATACTAAATCAAAGTTATAAAATTAGTAACTTAGTAATAGGGAAATGAGAGGAAAATAAAAGAACACTTCTAGGTTTGAAAAGAAAAGATAGATTCATGGAGTTCTGAACAGAGCAAGAGTGCTTCACTGAGCAGATGTTCTTCTGGGAAAATGTCTTGTAATTGTTCTGTTGTGATTAAACATCCCCTTCCACCAGGAATTTTGAAGGAATACAGAAAAACTGTCTGAGCAAAGTCCTGATAGAATTAAATCTGCTCAGAGATGTCAAGGGCAACAAGAAAAGCTTCTATAGGTATATTGATGATAAAAGAACAACAAGGGAAAATGTGGGACCTCTCCAGACAGAAACAGGAGTCCTGGGTACTTGGGACGTGAAGACTGAGGTGCTCAGTGGCTTTCTTGCTTCTGTCTTCATTGAAAAATTCTTCAGCCACACCAGCTAAGTCGCAGAAGGCAAAGGCAGAAACTGAGAAAATGTAGAACTGCCTACTGTAGCAGATGAGGTTTTAGACCATCTAAGGAACCTGAATGTGCACAAGTCCGTGGGACCTGAGGAAATGCATCTGTGGAACCTGAGGGAACTTACAGGTGAAGTAGCCAAGCCACTATCAATCATATGTGAGAAGTCGCGGCAGTCCAGGGAAGTTCCCACCAACTGGAAGAGGGGAAACATAGTTCTGAATGTTACGTAACATGGAAAATAAGGTTGTGATTGGTTACAGCCAGCATGGCTTTACTAAGGACAAATCACACCCGACAGATTTGGTGTCTTTCTACGACTTGATTACAGCATTGGTGGATGAGGCAAGTTGGTCAGAGCATGGTGCTAATAACACCAAGGTTGTGGGTTCAGTCCCTGTACAGGCCATTCACTTAGAGTTGGACTCAGTGATCCTTGTGGGTCCCTTCCAGCTCAGATTATTCTGTGAATCTACCTGCACTTGGGCAAAGCGTTTGACACTGACTGGCACAGCATCTTGATCTTTAAACTGGGGAGGCATGGATCTGTCACGTGGATCACTCAGCACACAAGGAATTGGCTAGATGGTTGGACTCAAAGAGTTGTGGTCAGTGGGTCAATGTCTAAATGGAGACCAGTGACGAGTGGAATTCCCAAGGGGTTGGTTTTGGGACTGGCACTGTTTAACATCTTTGTCAGCGATATGGACAGTGGGATGAAGATCTCCCTCAGCAAGCTGGCTGACATCAACAAGCTGTGTGGCGTACTCCACACACTGGAGGGAATGGATGACATCCATAGGCATCTTGTTCCACCTGAGAGGTGGGCCTGTGCCAGCCTCATGAATTGCAATAACACCAAGTACAAGGTCCTGCACCTGGATCAGGGCAATCCCAAGAACAGGTAAAGGCTGGGCAGAGAGTATTCTTAGTAGATTGGGAGCAGCCCTGAGGAGAAGGACTTGGTGTCCTTGGACCTGAGGAGAAGGTGTTGGTAAATGAGAAGCTCCACATGACCCAGTAATGTGCACTCACAGATCAGAAATCCTGAGTTGCATCATCAATAGAAGCAGATTGTTCTGATTGTAGATGTTAATAATTCTGATGCTTATATTTTCTGTCCAGTTAACCAAGCATGCGGTACAAACTTCTGTAAGAAACAGATTATTAATGGAGCTATTAGCAGGGCCTTTATACTGAGTTGTGCTGCATTAGTAGTTTATGCTTATTCTTTATTTAAAAATAGCTAGTCATCAGGGATGAGTAGTTTTTACACACTCTTCCTCTAGATGGAACCACTCTGCTGCTTCACTTGGATGAAATACTATTTGTTTAACAGCTGAAGAATCTGTTGCAGTGTGTATTTGCAGTTATGCATCTATGTTCACATGTGCACGTGTGGCTCGGAGCAATCTGTGTGGCATTAGGGTGTGATGCAAGAGAAGGAATGCTCCTGGGGTTTGTGTTGCTCCTGGAAATAAGTAATTTGGAGGTAGTGTTTGCACGCTTTGATCTGTTACAGAGTAGTGAAAATTACTATCTTTATGGGAATAATGACCTATTTATTCTAGAGCTGGTGAAATGCTTCATCTTGTCCATGGACTCTGTAAAATCTATTTCAGAGTTTATAACCAGACTGCTAGCAAGAACACTCACTATCTTCACATTTTATAATCTTTTCTGCTTATGGGGTTGTGCACAGAACTTGGTTGACTATAGCAGATGTTGATACCTCTATTTTCAGTAGAAGCATCTTGCTTCATTTATTGCTTTTCTATTTCCATTTGTTAGTTTCAGAAACTATCCCAGTCAAAATATCTTTCTTCTTCTTTATTAACACTTTTCCCATGTTTTCAGATAGTGGTTTTTTTTTAATAAGTTGTGAATACAGCTTTTCTAAGGTTCCTCTGCTTTTACCTGACTTAAAAATATTCTGTTTACCTCTTGTTTTCCCAGATGTTAATGTGAGCTATATGTATTACATAAATACTCTTCATATTCTTTTCATTGAATCATGAGCCACAGATTTTACTTACACTGGGTACTTTACTGTTTCTAAGAGCAGCACTCTTTCTTAAGGCCTGTGTCACTGCAGACCATGCAAAAGGTTCAGAAGATAGACTAGCTGGATTAATTTTCTGCTTAATCAGAATCCGACATTGTGAAAGGTTGTCCAAAGGAGAAGGAAGAAAAACGTCGTAATACAGTTAATTTAATGGTTTTTAGTCTTCATTTTCTCCTGGAATACTGAAAGTGTGCTGAAAATGCATGACCCTACACCAAACCAGCATCAGTAAACACGTATAAGGTGCTGGTTCTTGCTCCCCAGCAGATAAGGAAAGAAAGGCTTAGTCATGCAACTCTTTAAGAACTTATCAGCAAAACTCTAATTGAGAGGTTAGAAATCAGATTAATTTAGATCATGTTTGTATGGAATAATAATAAGCTACTTGAACTGAAAGAATTAGAGACATCATAAAGAGAAATTTAGAGAGGATGTGAAAGAGAAGAAGTCAGCAGACCTGGAGGACGTTTGCCATGTGTATAGAAAAATTAGGTGGAGAGGAGTCACACTCATGGCCCCTTCTTCAGTGGAGGAAATGGTTACAACTGCCCACATGTCATTAAAGGTATATCTTTAATTTCATTAAAGATACGTTTGCATGTGTCTGCAACCACAGTACCGTAATTCAAGTAAAACAGACGGCTGAACTTTTGCAAATTTTAATGAAACTGTATTGCCTAATGATTGCTGGTAATCATCAAAGTATTATCATGTTTATCTTTTGAATTGTCACCATGCCATCAGTTATTAAATCTGTTTGCATTTTAGTAAAAGTCAGTCTCTACAAGGACTAACATGTTTGTGTAGGTTGCATATAAATACAGCCTATACCTTAGGAGGGGACAACAGGTGCAACACATCACCCAAGGGCAGGAGAAATGAGAGAAATGTTATCCTGACTGAGGCAAAGAAGTGTGCATTAAACCAGGCAAGCACATGAAATGATACCTTGTCTAAGAAGGAAATATTTGCATCTCTGAGGAAACAGAACAGGATTTGTTTTGAGAGGAAGAATAACCACAGGAGGAAATAAATGTAAGTCTCAGTGACAAACGTTGAGGGAGAATTCAATGATCAGGTTAATTATAAAATGCTAAGTGCTTCACCAAAAAGAGATACTCAGTGAGGGTTGCACCCTGAGGGTTAAGATATGCAGAAAGATGGAAAATGGAATAGAAACACAGGAAAGTCTGTGGAAAGGAAAGATTCAGCTTCCTTACCTTTGTCTTCATAAAAAATTTAACTGTTGACTGCTTTGGAAGTTTTAAGGAAATATTTTTTCTTTTTGTTTTAATCTTAAATGGGCTTGTGGCAAGGGTTGGAAAGCTCCTGGGTAACAACATACCTCATCCAAGCCTATTGTGAGTCAAACAATTCATTCACTCTATCTTTCAAGAAATATTCTGTTTGTCCAACATGTGTCCGGGGTGACCAATGGTAATAAGGTTTGCCCTGGAAAAGGGTGTCCTAGGGTCACATGAGTCTCTGTGTCCCAGTCGCTGGTGGGGGAACCGAGACAGCAGTTTTTAAATGGGTCTCCAGTGAGCTTGCCAAAAAACATTTTAAGACTGTTTCCCTTGTTATGATCTATGATGATACATCTTCCCATCCGTATGGAGTAGGATTGCTGAAAAATTAAAAAGATTTAACAAACAAACAACAACCAAACCACTCCCCCCCCATCATACACACACACACACAAAAAACCCAAATCCAAAATTAATTAATAAGGCTTCTTGGGAGAGCTGGAGAATTGCACAGTGAATCTGTCTGAAATGCAGTGACCTGGCTCAGCCTTGGCATTGCCAAGCTCCTGCTAGCTGCAGAATTCCTGCAGGGGACCCTTCCTCCAGGTGTGCATTTGAAAATGTGATGTTTATGCCAAATATTTTCCTTTTATTTTATACTTATTTTTGAAATTGCTTTGGATTCAAAGAGGTAAGACATCGTGTCATCATGTTTTTATGCCAGCACTGTTACTTACAGTTAAGGAGTTGACCCCAGTCTTAGTTATGTTTCTAAGCTGGATAAAGTGATCCTTGTAAATTTTGAAGAAAAATGCCAAAGTACTGTAGACTGAAACAAACCTACACATGAACTGAAATAAGTTTTTCCTCAAAGAGAAAAATAAAAAGGAGACAGAACAGAGACGATAAAAACTCTTTCCAGAAATAGTGATACTTACCTGTGGTACAGGCAGAGATCACAGAGGTGGTGTTTGTTTGGTGAACTCTTTGCAGTCACTCATAGGAGAGCTCTGCCTGGATTCAAAGGAAATATCTCTGCCTGCTTGTGCAAAGCTTGCTCACAGTACCAGTTGTTTCTGTGAGGCTGTGTCTCAGGAACACTGAACAGAAAGACTTCCTGTACTCTTAGAGAAATGGCATGATTATAGGCAGAAAAAATTCTTTGTTTTTTTAGATACTGTAAAATTGCAAAAGGATTTATGGGGTAGTTGTTTGGCATTAGGGAAGTCATATATGTTCTAGAAAAAAATAAATGTATTCAGAGTACATGGATGGTAGATGAGACAGAAAAGGGCTTTATGACTACTACAGTGAAAATAGTAAACTTTGTTCAAGAGCAGTTCAACCAGCTGTAAAAGTCAGTGAGACCCAAAGCAATTTGCTGATTGAATGATGATCACATGTACATGTGCCTGTGGGTTCTGTTTAGTTTCTGTACTTTCATGCTGTAAATTTAAAGCATGCTAAAAAGGGACAAATTAGACCACGAAATAAAACCTGTAGTGTCAGTAATTTCTTTAGAGCTTGTATTTTTTTTTGTGTGTGTGACAAGTCTCTGGGGTGCTCTCCATATACAAAGGTGTTTGAATCACAAATTGAAAGTAACTTCTCTGTCACTTTGCTATCACATAAAATGTGGATTTCTGCCCTAAAAGTGGGAAAATTATTTTTTAATTTTTTAAAAAATAAATTATTGCAATCTGGTTCCTTGATTTAATATAGCAAATTACATTGACAATTCATAATATAACAATTTATTTTGCCTAGAGTATTTGTGGATGCCCCATCCCTGGTAGTGTTCAAGGCCAGGTTGGATGGAGCTCTGAGCAACCTGATCTATTGAATGGCATACTGCCCATGGCAGGGGGCTTGGAATTGGAAAATCTTTTGAAGTCCTTTCCAAACCAAACAATTCTATGATTCCATGAATATAAGTGACTAAGTTATTGAGGTAAATGCAAAACTCTTGCTGTGATTTCAATAGGTGGTTAACATTTTCAGTTTGAACTTCGGAACTCAGCGTACTTCCCAAACTGAGTGGTGCAGTGTGGTATCGTTATCATAACTCTACAGACCAGTTTGTCCAAGCTGCGGGGCCGACCAGTGACGGTGAACATTAGGGCCAAGGAAAATTTATTATAAGAAATTCCTTCTTTCTGGACTGGGGAATTGTTTACATCTCCCAGTTAGAACTGGATGAGAAAATAAAATGTGTCTCACAACTCAGAAGGGTAAAGTCTGTTGCCCACGGCAAGTAAATTGGATGAATTTAAGGCCTATTTGATGGACTTGTAATGGAGTCTTGCCAAGGCAAGATGCAAACTCCAGGAAACTGGAGAAGGTATGACCAGGACTATATTCAGCCACCAAGGGTGGTTCTCCTGTTTTGGTTTCAGCTTTTCGAGTCAGGATGTCTTTGCCAGCCCAGCACCAAGAATATATGGGAACATGTGGGCTGCTGCTGTGTTAGGTAAACCTGTTCTCCAAATGCTCTAAAGTCTCAGAGATCAGTGGAAATACCTGGCTTCACACATTTTGTGAAAATGAAGTTTCAAGACTTTGCCAGTGGCTGAAATTTGCTGTGAAGGAAGACAAACTAGAGACCCCAGGAGACCCCATTGCTCCTGTGGCCACTGCTTCCCTCCTCCTGCATCTTTCTGCCTCCTTCTACCTCCTGCCTGCCTCTTCCTGCTTCCTTCTGCCTCCTCCTGCTTCCTTCTGAAAGGAGGAGGAGGAGGCTGGAGCGATGTTGCCTCTTCACCAGCTTAAGTTGAAGATAGATTGCAGCCTCAGTGTTACATATTGTGAATCACGTTGTGATAAAGATGTTTCTGTCAGGTTATGAGCTTTATAAGAATCTCTCCCATTTTTCCCTCACATGAACTCTTCTGGGTTTGCAGAGTGGTCTGTCCCACTGGCTCCTCTGAGCTCAGGAGGCCACTCTCTGGCACTACTGACAACAGGACACTCCTGTTAACAGGCACCATAAATTGCTGCCCACCATTCTGTCATGTGCTGGTTGCTTTCATCCCTCAATGCCCGAGATGTGCTCCTGAGCTTGCTCTGCTGCTGGAACATTTAATTTGGTGCATGAAGTATGATGTAATTTGTGGCCTTTTTCCAGTACACTACTCTTGATTATATTGGATTGTGTTGGGCAGCCCAGGAGGATAATCTGTGTATATAATACATAAATATTACCTGGCCATGATGAACTTTATTTAATTACCTTTTCTTTGTCCCCTCTCCTGCCTTTTCTCCCCAGAATGTCTCTTTGACTTTAACTGCAAGGGTACTCTGAGCCGGAGCCAAGTGTTTTCCCTTGATCTGTCCTGGACTGGCTGCTCCCACCACTCTTGCTGTCTTCCCTGCATGTAGATGCTTGCTGTCTTCCCTGCATGAGATGATCCACCATATCATTTTGTCTGTAGCAAATATAAATAGGCATGACAAAAGAGAGATTTTAAAAAGTCTGAATAAGACAGAATATTTCTTGATGCATGATCTTCAAGTCAAATATTGTAATCTTTTCTTTTAATGGTGTTTTTGAGAGTATTTTTGTTTTGAAATCTGCAGTATGTTGCTCGTCCCTGAGGAATGATGTGACATACTAGGACAGACTCTGATTTGAAGTGGCTTTTCACTGACGATTTCATTGATTAAAAGACAACATTGTGTGAGTTTAAAATCAAACTGTCTCTCTGAAAGGCTTTCACAGTTGTAGTAGTGATTTTGAATATCACTCTTCTAACCTCCATTGTTTTTAGCAATTTGGGCTTGAAATGCTTGATGATGTTGTCCAACAGCAACATGTAATAAACTGTTATTGCTATAGTCTAGGGTATTTGGCTTTTCAATCCATGACATTTTTCAATTGATGGCCACAGGAAAACAGTATCATCTGATGGTGTATTTAATTAGGGTTGGAAGTAAAGAGAAAGTTAAAATAATTTTTTTTTCCCCAAGCACTGCTATACTTTTCATAGCTTAGCTTGTGTGTGTACCATGTTTTTGTTGTTTTGTTGCATAAAATACTGCAAATGAGTCAGTTCCTTTTTTTATTTTTGTCTCTTTGTGTATTCTGAAGGAACTGTTTGAGTGGGCATAAGACAAAGAACAGAAAAATAGAAAATATTCAAGTCATGTCAGTAACTCATAGTAAAGGATATTACACAGCTATTCAAATAAGTGCATTAAAAAGCATTTAATGTAAATATATTTGGATGAGAGATGCACATGAATGGGTTGGGTAGTAAGTTCAATAGTGTACTTGCTGTACTTTTGATTTTCTTATATAAGAATTATACAAAACTTTTCAAATATAGAAACAATTATTACATTTTTAAAAAGAGATATACCAGAGCTCCTTTTGCTCACCAAGGCTTGAGGAATTTTGTTTCATAGAAGCATTCTTTGAATTAATATACTACTTCAGGAATTGACACCTTTCTTAATATTTAGTACATCTTCTTTTACAAAAGGGTTTCATTTGCCTTGCCATTGATTACTGATATTTTCTTTTTATTATTTTTTCTTAGCGATTTTGAATATAACTTAATGTGTGACACTCACCAACTCTTGAATTTCAGTTCTTTGAATATTTTTAGTAATTCCATTATTATTTATATACAATGAACTGAAATACCACTGAAATACTACATTTACATATTCTTGAAGTTTTCCTTTGCCATGAGCATGTAATTAATTTTCTACTTATAAATATCAAATGTGAATTTTTCATTTACCTCTAAAGCATGATGCAGAAGCCAGTAAAAATCAGATACTTTTTGTTTTTCTTTTCTTGTGGTGAACCACTTTTTTATACTTTCCTGCATTATTATGAAACTTTTTTTTTTTGGTGCTGCTGAATAGGACAGATATGGAAAGAAGTTTTTATCCTACCAACCTTAGAAGCTAACTACAGAAACAGATACTGTAGGTTATTAATATCCATAGAATTTCTTCCTATTCTGAGAAACATCATCTCTGAGTCAGCTGCAGTATCTCAGATAATGTACTTTGAAAATATGAATGATGATTTTAAACTATGACAAATGGTGAAGAACCATTTTTGAATCAAACTTTGAGTTATCTGAATTTTGGTTGGTTTTACAGCTTTGCAGTTGGGGGCTCTTTGTAAATCCATCCTGTTTTCTTCCCTCTCTGCTGGGCTGTGGCAGCTGGGCAGCAGCCTTCTTGCTGCCTGACTCCTCCATTCATCCCATGCACACTGACTCTGAATTGTGCAACTTGGAGGTTTTGTACAACCATGGCCTATATTCCAGACGATTTTTATTTTGAATGAGACTAGAGAAAATAAGCTGATCCTTTGAGAAACACTAGCTACAAGTAGGATTTGGAATAGGCTGTTGGGATCTGCCTTGAGCAAGGGGTTGGTCTGCGGCTGTCCTTTGTTTGGCTGGTGGTGATATGATAGCACTGCTGGCTGGGACTCGGGAGGGATGGGAGGCTAGGAGTCAGAGGACTTGGAGGGGAGCTCAGCAGCTGGGCTGTGCAGTCACGAGTCACCTGGTGGCAGGGAGGGATGACCACTGAGATGCAGAGCTGTCGGGGACAGCAGCAGGAGGGCACGGTGTCTAAGCTGCAGTACCTTTCCACTATCAGTAAGCAGACCATGTGTCTCATCCTCTCTGAGGCCTGGCCGTTTCTCTGTGTAAAGAATAGTAATTATGGTTTGGCAGCCCATGTCACGGTGTGTTATGTATGCAAAGGCTTTTCTTGAATGATCTTCATTAAGCAGTGCATACCTATGATGTTCATCTAATTGCTTCACAAACTTTAATGAGCAAATTTGAAGCATTTTTTTGCAAGGTCACAGTCTTATTTCTGTTTTGTATCTAGAGAGAAGACACATTAATTCCAGCATCTGCTTATTCTGAAGAGCCAAAATGAATGATTCGGGTAACATGCGTCTGTCTCAGCCACAGCTCTGAACTGAGGACAGTGGTTGTGAAGCTCGTTGCAATCCAAATCAATGCATACATTCATATGGTTTCTTTTCTGGTGGTGATGGTGCTGGAACTTCTAATAAAACCTATAAAAAAAGGAAAATCTTGCATAAGAAAGCATTGAGATTAGGAAGTCAGTTGTTTGAAAGCTAAAACACCCTAGAATTCTGTGTATATGCTGCAATGTGGTATTTAAAGACCAAAAGCCAAATTCTCTTTTTCCTAAGATGTATTCTTCACTGGATGGCTGATATTCAAGGGAAAAAAAAATCAATTTTATCAATGTGAGACATCACTTTGTTTCTGAAGGCAGAGCTAACTAAGTAAATGTAGGGCAGGAAGAGACGGGATAGTTTTATGAATAAAATGGAAATAGATTTGGTGCTTATTTGACTTTTGGCAAAGCTGAACATTTTGCTTAAATCAGAAATTCTGTTAATAGTCTAAGTGTCTTGTGTACCACCATTTGGGAATACCCAGCTTAAAACAGGCCTGTGATCTCAAAATTGAAGTGATGAAGATTTGTTAGCAGAACTGCTGAGTATGCAATACAGGGAAAGTCCACAAGTGTGCTCTAAATACAGAAAGCATTACAGAATGTTAAATTCTTGAAAGGATCAGACCAGAATCCTCTCAGACTAGATTCCTCATTAACTTATGGACTCATCTGGAATTTATATTCCAGCTATCAAATGAGAATAACAGCAGCAGCTTCCCTCACAAGCATCTTCTGAAAACATGCTCATTAAAGACAGAAAAACTATCGGATGTTGCAGTGACTGTACAAAAAGTGCCACATCAGAAAGGAGAGGATGCACGGTGCAGAATATTTCTGTCATTTTAGGTTTATTGTTCAGCATTGTTCCTCTTATGAGGACCTTCTGTTTTCTACAATGAGATTTGTGTCCTCTGGAATTAAAGACTGCACCATAGGTCCTACTTATAACAGGGTTAATTTCTGGACTTTCTAGTCTTGTTAGCATTTAAATTTTCAACCTTTGTTGTCTTTTATTTCATTATATTTTAGCAGTAGGATTTTTTTAATGTATGCCATTGGCACTTATTTAGCTGCTTAAAGTAAAAGTCAGTATTTCAAAATCCTTCTGCATGAGGGAATAAATTTAGTTCATTTTATTTGAGCATGTCTGGCAAGCCATTAGCAGCTGCTGCTCTAAAATTCTGTGAACTGAGTTAATATTAAGAAGGAGAAAGCTCAAATGCCAGCTGTTTTTCAGCTTGTATGTATAGGACCAAGTGTATATTTATTGTCACAGTATATAGGGACAGATCTGATCTAATCCATTCTACACCAGTGACGGTACTTAGGATACCTCTGTGTTCGATGATAATGTAACAGACTCTAGACTTATATTCTTTAACTTTCAGAACAGAATAAAGTAATTTCTCTGTGAAATATTTTCTTTAATATGTCTAGACATGGTATATTTGAAACAGAACTGTTTCTAATAACTGCTTAACATCTCATTGAGAATTTCTCACTGCATAAAGTTTCCACACTGCTGGATTTATATCATACACCTTTGTATTCCACCCGTCCGACTACTAGAATTTGAATCTCAGTGCACTTAGTGAAGGCAATCATCCACTCTTTTATTTTAGTCCCAATCATTTAAAATTACAGATATTGCTTCAGTTCCATGAGACTGAGTAGACTTATGAAAAAAAGGGGGATCTGATTAAAAACTGTGTGCATATAAACCTTCTTTCTAGTATATGCAACACAGAGTGCACCAGACTTAGCTTCTCATTACCTACAATGTGGACTACAGAAAGCAGAAGACTGTAAATATTTAGAAATCAGAAAGTAATTTCCAGTGGGAAATACACACAGTTTATCTGTGCCAGTTGCATAAGCAGTTTCTAGAGTTTCTTTTAACAAAATAAGAAGTTTAGGTTGCCACCTTGGAAAAGACCTTAATATTATTTTAATATCCACAAACAAATCATGGACCATCCACAAATTGAATTCTTGGAATCATAAACCCATTGCATTTATGCAAATACGTTAAATAATCAGTGTAAAGTGACAGATGATGCTTGAAGCATAATCTAGGTCTGTATCATGAGTAGATAATAATATTAAGTTCTTATTTAGAAGTCCTAGAAAATGGTATGTTGTAATGCAAACTGTATCTGTCTGTCACATTGAGAGTATCTGTCAGCTGGACTTAATTTTGTACATTTTTTTTAAATTGCTTTTTATCAGATTGCTCCCTTGTTCTGTTTCACCATCTTCTATTTTGTGTTTTGTTTTCTTATTTTCAAGATAAAATATCACCATTTTGGGATGGTATTGTACCTTTTTACCTAATAGCTCATATTTGTATTTGAATTAATATATATATATATTTGAATATGGTTCAGGCAGGTCACCTTCCTTGTACATTTAATGATATGCTTTGGAAAAAGCACGTTTGAATTAAATGCTCTTGGTGAGTTGTGTAGATACTGTCAGTAGGATTTGCAGATGTTCTCCCAGGGAAGGAGGATGCTTCTCACAAGTTCGGTGCTCAGGTGCCGTGTAGGTGTGCTCGGACTGGATTCGTATCTGGGCAGTAGCAAGCAGGTACACAGAGCACTTTAGGTACGTAGTGCCACTCTTTGATATACTATGCTTTCTGGTGAATCCATGAGACTCCAACAAGCTCTTCCATCTGGAAATGGTCTGAAATTCTCCCCTCTAAATTCATGCAGCTACTGAAAATAGGATCCCTTTTCTCTTGTTTTTAAAGACACTGCAGTCTGGCTTGTTTTCACTGCACTGTTTCTCTTATAATGGACTGCTCCAAATGCTCTCATACTGTGCAGTGAAGCATAAGTATTTTGCAAATGGTACTGGCCCGCGTGCTGAGTGAGGAAGCAGAGGTCTTCCTGTATAATCCGATTTCAATCAACTCACTCTAATCACTACTGATAGTTGCAAAATTTAGCCTGGATCTGCTCTGGTAATCTAGATTGACAGGAGGTAAAAGTAAAAGGACAGAAGGGCAGAGGAACAAAGAGAAACGAGCAGGAACAGTGATTTTCTGCCTTTTCTTGCCGTTCTGGGACGCACGTCCGTGCCGGCGGTGAGCCCAGTGCTGCAGGAGGGTGCTGCGAGAACAGGTGCCCTCTGTGGGGCTGGAGTGGCAGCCGCCACGCCATGGGCATGGACAGTGCAACAGGTACCTGCCCGAGCTGTTGGCATGCATTATTTATTGACATCGAGATCCTAATTCTCTTTATTACTCTAAAGATCCTGGGGTCGTGAAATATTCAGGCAGAGCAGCAGTTAAACAGTGCAGCCAGCAACTGTGTGTGTCTTTGACATCCTCTGAAGGCGAGTGGCTTCCAGTGCTGGGCTTCATTCTCCTACGAGCTCAATGCTTGGCTGGATAACTGGACTCTGCATTTTCTCACTGGGCAGGTGAAGTGTCTGTGGGAGTAAGACCCTTTGACTTCTGGTTTTAACTTTTCTAAGAGAAGAGCTCTTCTTTGGATTTCATGGATATACAGAAATACAGGCAGCTGCTGCTGAAGACAGGTATATCTCAGTTTGAGTGGATTGTACATCAGGAAGAAAAATGACTTTTTTTATTGTTACCTGACCACATGCTCAGCGTGCCTGTGTCAGCCAGGCTAAGGAACTCTACACCCTAGGGTAACCACAGCACCTGGACTACCTCTCCATCTGACTTTCCATGCTGGTGGGGCTGTTGTTGGTCGTTTCAGCCTTGCATGTTGCCATGCTAAAAACACCCAAGGCTAAAAATGTGTCCTGGGTAAGTACAGAAGCATGAACAAAGTTTCTATAATTAGGGATTTTTCAGGTGTATATGAATATGCTTTTCTCTATATATGTGGAAGTATAAAATTAGACAGACTGAGGTGTAAGGTAGATTAAAAGATTATAAGTCATTAAGATCATTATTATTTAAAATATTTCTAAGAATTAAGAAAAAAAGACATTATTTTGAACACTGGTAATTTGAAGGAACTGTACTAGGAGATATTACGACAGACTTTCAACTTACTTGTTTATTATATTTACTTTCCATCTATGCTAGTAAAGGGTTTGTACTACATACTTTTACGTCAATTGAAAAATCTTTGTGGCTTTTAGGATACAGACTTAAGGCTTGAAGAGTAAAGTTTAAAGATTTTGAGGGGATTAATGAATAACTGTAGTTTAATTTCTATTTTTTTATACTTCAGTGGTTTGATACTATAGGTGTTCTTCTATGTAGTATGATTCACATCTTCAAACACTATTTAAAAAGTCCCAGGAGTTGTTTCGGTACGTTGTAATAAGTTGTGATACATAGTGGGATGAAAGAATCCACGTTCAGTGTCTTTTCTGTGCACTTTCTTCTTTTTAAGTAAGAAAATACATTTTTATTTTGTCCTTATCCATTATTTCTGCATCAGAAACTAGGATTCCTGTTGGAGAATAAAGTAAGCCATGAAATATAATTCCTGACTAAGTAACAGTGCCCTTTGCTAACCCCCCTCATGGATGATTATACAACTCTACCAGCGCACAGCCTGCTCTACCGAATAAGCACAGTATCATCAAATCCCAGTTCCGCGCGGAGTCCTGGAAATGCTGGCAACTGCTCAGTAGATAGCTTTAGGGCTTCTTCAGTGACCTCACTGAGTCCCAAATACTGCCCCAAGTGTTCCTCATAACTGCATTACCTTGTCTACAGTGCCGGGGTTGTTCAGGAGTAAAGGATGTCACTGCCAGCTCTGAGGTTCAGATACCTTCCCTTCCCTTCCCTGCTGTGAAAATGCATTAAGTTTCAGATTACTTAGAAATTTAAGTGTCTTCATGAAGCAGGCTGTGGTAGGAGCCTAGTTGAGAGATGTTTGTATCCCCCAATTTATGTACTGAGGGATAAACTGCTCACATACACAGTGTCTCTTCTTGGAAGTAGAAATCTCATATGTCTGCAGCTATGATGGGTTCCAAGTTTGGCTATTTAAATATAAGGTATATGTATGTATTCAAATACCTATTTCTGGTGATTATGTTGGAGAATGCTGAAATACTTACTCTTACCAATAGTTTTGCATTGTGGAATAGTCACCAGGGATAAAATAAGTAAGTCCTTTCTTGCTCTCCATCCTTTCATTACCAATTTGCATAAAAAAAGGAAAGATACATGCTGTCATGAAAATGGTTAATTTTGGTAATCGTTTCAACTGAATGATTGATACAGAGTTTATCTATCATAGCATGGCCCTACATTGCGGACATTAATGACCTTTAATTGTTTCATTAAATCCATAGTTGCACATATGAGATGTATAAACTATAAACTGATTTGAAAATACCAGTGCAAAAATGACAACTTACATGATTGCAACTGTGAGCTATACAAAGAAACAGATGCTGCATCCAAACCATTGTAGCATCTGAGATTACTTCTACTTCATGTACTATTTTTTCCTTTTAATAAAAACCACAAATAAAATTTCTGCAAAAACTATCTGTAAGGACTTCTGACTTCATTTTTAATTAAGTGTATTCTATTAGTAGTTTACAATTGTAACTGGATGGTTTGTTGAGCAAAATGAAGAAATTAATAGCTATAAAAGGATGGAGATAGTTTTATCTAAGTCTTGCATTCATCTCTTTCCCTTTGATTTTCTTGGGGGGGGTGTGTGTTTAATCACTTCATCTGTCTGGCAATATAATATAAAAGTTATTCACTATTAAGTGATGGAAGGTGTCACTTCCTTAGTAAGCATAATTTGTGGCCAGTACTTTAATTGAGAAAAAGAATACCTATTGCTCTGAGGATGCTTAAATAAGAATAGTGATTTTTTTTTTTAATGCTTTAATGTTTTGAAAATCTGACATGCCCTACAGTGAAGTACAAGGGCACCTTAAAGAATCAGATACCTGCTCAAAGTATCACTTGGTTTAAATCCCAACAAGTGAAGATTAACTTGAACTCCTCAAAAATCTGGATTTTGACTCTGGAAGTTTTACCTGTCTGAGGATTTGATTTTGACCTATGTGAATATGCAATGAAAATACGAGGGTCCCAGGCTGAATCACAAAGATAAAAGTGCATGAGAAATATTTTTGCTGTAATCTAGCAAGGTGCTTTGACTTCTTCTGAAATTTCAATTTAATTTTTACCTGCTTAAAACTTAAGATTTTGGCCACTTTTTGGCAACTACTTTGCTGAATCACAGTGTTTTCTAAATCTTTGCTGTTCTGTAATTGAAGTTGGCATTTGATCCTTGTATCTTTAGCATATAATGTTCTTAAGGACAGAAACCACGCTATGCTGGTGTATTTTTTTTACAAAAAACCTGCTGCCTGCATAAGTTATAGCTCCTCCTCAAGGCTTCAAGGTGTCTACCTGAGTGCCTTCCCCTGTGGAAAAGAAAACCCAAACCTACTACAGTCCTTAAAAACTAGGCAGCTTCTATGACTTTCGCTAACGTTTTGCACCAGTGTGTCTGACAGAGTGCTGCAAGGACCCTCACCTCAGAAATTGCAGGCTTAGAAGTTAATATCTGATGTCTTTCAAGGGCTGAGTCGTCGTCAAATTTTTAGTGGGTTGTTTCTTTCCCAGAAGTGCTTCAGATACCATTTGATAGATCTCCATGTCTTCGATAATGGTTCTGTGAATATCAGCCTTGGTTTTGTGCTTGTGATCGTGAGGAGAGCTGTGGTCACTGCTACGTGTGGTGTCTGGCTTTTTAAAGGCACTAAATGGTCTTCTAGGAGCTGTGGGGACTTTAGTTTTAAATTAGGTAGAGAATATTTTGACTTTTCTCTCTCTAATGGCTTTTGGTGCTGCCACATGTGAATATTTTAGAAAATTACTGGGAAGAACTGAGGCTGACCTAGACAAGATGACTGTAAAATCTGTTTGTCATCTAGTGCCTTGGGGTTTTTTATATTTGATTTGCAAAATGAATTCATTTAATTATCCCTAATGGAATAATTTTGTTAAATTGACTCCTATTGACACAAATTTAATTTTCATTGTCTAATATAAGCAATTTGTTTGTTTGTTACTTTATGTAACAAAGCTACCTTTGAGCTCTGTGACAACTGTGGGTAGGACCTATACCTGTGGAAAAGGCAGCAGGTTACAATAAATGTAGCTATGGGACGTGGCATATTTCTTTAAACTATGTTTTTGACCTAAGCAGCAGATGGCTGTGAGAATTGAAAATACAGGAACCTGGAAATTTGAAATACCATAGCATCTTCAAAATATGATTCTATGCATGTTAATAAAAGATGTCTCCTCCATAGTTTCTGTAAACTACTTGGCTAGTCTGTTGTACCAGTATATTAGAGGAGTAAGCACCTTCCAGTGTTCTGTAAAAGACATTTAATTGTGCATCTGATGTAATTTTCAAGGGCAGCATAATTTTAGTGTTCTAACTACAGCCATTTTTACCTATCCAAGCGTCCTCTGGCCTTTGGAACCATACGAGCCCTGCTGGAGGGCCGCAAACCTTGACTTTGTGCCAAGGCAACCTACTGAGCAGAAAGGTCATTGAGCCACAAATACCCAAAATAAATTCTAGCTCTTTAGCTGAAAGCTGTAGAGCTGCCTGCCATGCTCTGCTGTCAGTAATTAATTTGTGGTATCCACTGCAAAAAAAGAGCAAAGTCTGTGGTGCTCTTTGGTAGAATAACTCTTCTTCCCTGAAACACAGGTTTGGGGTGGGTAGGAAGTTTGCTGCATTGTTGTTACTGTAAGTAGGATGCTTATGAGTGCACGCAGAGTATGTTTCTGCTTTTATTAATATTTAAATTGAGTTGTCAGTGTTGGTATTAAAGAGGCAAATCTTCTTGATTGCACAGTATCTTTTATTTCTGTCTTCTTACTTAATAACACTCTGTTGAACACCTTGTATCACTCCGATTCAAAGGAGTGGAGTTTACAGAGCAGGAAGACTGACTTTTATGTAATTAATGGAATTGTAATCCCTGATGAATTCCCTCAGCTAATAAAATGTATTGATATTTCTATCTCACTTTATTACTCAAGAAGTAATATGATACATGGGGTGTTATAATGGTACAGGAAGTGAATGAAGAAAGAAGAAAAATAGAATGTAAATAGTAAAATATGCTTGAAATATCACATAACAGGAAAAAATAGTGTTATGTAGTCAAATAAAAAGGGAGAGCAGGGGATAAAATTCTAAGGGAGAAGAGATAAATAAAAAGACAAAGTAGAGCTTTGAATCTTAAGATATGAAATATTATTAGAAAGGAAGGATTAAACAAATACAGAAGTACAAAGAGAGGGGGATGTGTCTACATTAAGAGCTCTATTTTTGTACACTTGGGATCAGCTTGAAAATAGGAAATAAAACAAGTAGTTTGAAGGACAAGACAGTGGAAAAAGCTTGAAAATAATAGGGAAGTTATCTGAGGATGATTTCATGTTTACCCTGAAACATGAAAGATAATGGTAATACAAATGAAATTTTATGTGCTTCTAACAGAGGACAAAAGGTTCCCTCGGATGAGTTCTCTTCACTTGAGGTTCTTGAGGCACATGGATGAGAGGAAAACTTGGAGAGAAGTACCTGCTGTTCACAGGCATTCTATTACTATTACTCTGCTGTGGGTTAGTATCGATCCTGTGAAGGGACTGCAGAAGTGCATGAAGTCAGGAAATATTGAAGGTGCACATGTCACCTCTGTGAAACAGTAATGAGACTATAACTCATTTCGTAGCACTGTTTTAAAATGTTATTGAAGGAGGGTAAGCTAGGGTTTGATGGAAGGTCTATGGAGAGAGCTCCTGACTGCAACAGTATCTCTGTGGGCTTAAAGGTGTATCCAACCAACAATTGCAGGAGTATATGGCATAAAAGACAATTGATTTCTCAACTCTGGCTTGTGTGGAAGACTTTCATCCTTTGATAAATCATGGCTCTTGGCATTTAAAGAGTAACACAGTTGAAACAGCTGTAGATGCTTTTTGTCTGAAGTGTGCCATTATTGGTGAAAAACAGAAAAAAAAATATCCTGTATGTTACATTGCTTATGAAGTTGTGTTTCTTTTCAGTAAATTGGTGGGTTGCTGTTTTGGTTCTGTCTTGTCCTGGTCTAGTGTGTGCTAATACGATACAATACTCACTCTGTCAACTAATCATTGACTGAAATGACATTGTAATTTGCTTTCTTTCTGGTTGTTCTCAAGTCCTTAATTTCTAGTGGAGACAGCTCTCAGCATTCCTGAGTAATAGAGAAAGCTTCCTTAGCAAACTTCTGATGACACGTTTGGCTCTCTCTGCTGGCAGCACAGGTTTTTTTCTATTAATAGAGGCAGGTCTGGGTTGTCTCCATCCTTCAGAGGCAAACCTTTTGTGAAAGCTCCTGCGGCTGCTGGATTGTCTTCCTTTGGTTGCATGGGGCTCTAGTGGTGTCCTGCAGAAAGTTCAGGGGATTCAAAGCACTAGAAAAGAAAAGGCAAAAAGCTTAGCTACATATTATCCTTTCCTCTGTTTCTCCTTGTACTTATTTATCTGTATAATTCCCACTGATTTTGGTTGGAGCTGCATTCATAATCTGATTAGCAGAAAGGTCATCAGGGCATGCAGAACTTTAAGTAGTCTGCTGTAAGCTAGAGGACTTGCTTCCCTTGACATTTCTGAAAGTTTTCCCTTGAATCAGGGACCCAGGATCCTGCCCCATCCCCAGAGCAGCCGGGCTGTGCCAGCGCGTGGAGCTGCGTGCATGGCAGTTTCTGCGGGAAGTTGTGGCCTGTGCGCACAAGGCTGGGATTGCACTCAGGTGTCTCATCCAGCAGAGTCACTGCCAGTCTGGGCTGGATGGGGGGGATGCATCCTATCGATAACACTGCTTGACTGAGCCTGCGTGATCTCTGATATTAAGCAGTCAAGTCTGAAAAATAAATTAGTGGTGCATTCCAGATTGGAATCTATCATTAATTTTAGCAGTTCTGTACAGTGTGCTGATGTCGTGACTACCAGGCAGCAGTTATAAAGAGTCTTGAGGGTGATTTGTGTTAAAGGTAGAAAGTTGTTGTTGACTGACTTCGTACAGTAAGGAGAAGTTAACTTCCCCAGAGCACTTTTTTGTTAGTACTGTGTAACAGCATGCACAAGCATTTACCACAGATGTCTAATTGCTTCTTCTAATTTCTATGGACTTTTTGTAACCTCACAGATATAATGGGGAGGGCAAGAGGAATATGTTTCCCACTTTTTAAGATGTAAAAGTTAGGGTGGGGTTTTTTCCTACTATCACGAGTTAATAAAGAAGCAGGAGTTAACAGTTGACCCAGTCACAACTGATTTGAGCTGCCTTGAAGCGTCTTGAAATTTTTAGAAACTTTCAGTTTTTCTGGTACAGAGGAGAGTGCTGGAAAAAATACAAACCTTAGTTTGAAAGTAATGTTGTCTGAGATGAAATAGAAGGTGAAATTACAGATGCATCTGTGGACAAAAGGAAATTTTGCCTGTTTTTGTCAGCAATACTTGTACTGGCCTTGGACATTAAAATCTGAATACAGGAATGCCAGCTGTATACCCCAGTGGTTTAATTATTTCTACTGTCATTTCATTTTTAGTTTTCTAAGGTTTTTGCCCCTACTAAAATTTGAGGTGCTTGCAATATAAATTTGTAATTTTCCTATATTTGAATTGCAAAGATTAAAACTGACTGGGGTTGCAATTTATGCCAAATTGTGACATATATCTTGCATTTCTAGAGGCATAAATGAGCTCAGAGTGAATAAAGTGTAAATGGTTTATTTTTCCAGTGATGCATGACAAATTTAAACATGTAACTGCATAAGCATTTATGAATTCTTTGCTCAAAACATTAGTGCATTAATTGAAAAATTATTCTTAAAATTATGGTAGCCAAGGGAAACAGAAAGATAATCAAAAGAATGGATATGGACATTTAGGACTGAGAACATACTGCAACCTAGGAATTCTCTGTAAAAAACTGAGGAAGATGGAGAAGTTTTAATCCTTTTGTATTTGCTTAATGTTAGAGCTGATAGGGATTTTTTTTTTTTTTAATGCTGTATGTTAAGGCTGTGTAATTTTCTGTTTGAATTCATCCTGCTCCCTTTCAAAAATACTTGTCCTCAGCACAGTTGCTACGTTTCGTCTGGGATTCTGCTTGTGTATAGATCTTGTAATGTCCTGTGGTTATTGTATCCCATGAAGTTATACTGTTCTTCAGGTAACGTGCTGTGCTGAATGAAAATTATGCATACAATGGAAAAGGCTCACGAGAAATGTTCAAGAAATGTGCCCATATTTTAGTCGTAAGGTTTATGGATACAGTTGATCAGAATTTCATGGAAATTTAGTCATTATATGCTCAAAGTATTCTGTATCTGTTTGCTTCTTGCTGTGTATACTTACTCATAGGAGAATATTTTTATCTAATCATTAACTATTTTATACTGAATTCATAGGGGATATTGATTACATTGAAAGTCTTCTTAAGTTCTGTTTTTACAAGGCGGCCTGTTCTTGAAGTAAACTACAATTTCCCATGTGGAAATTGTTTTTGAGTGTTTAGAAGCAATTTGAATGTAATACTGTGCAGAAAACTAAACCAAATAAACCATGCATTTTTATTATTTATTATGGTAGAAAGGGCTGTGATAAAAATCACCACAATAAAAAAAAACCAGCAGCACAGTTAACATAGTTTCTCTGGATGATCATCAGCTGTCAGTAAGCTGTGTCAGTAAGATGTCTTCTTTAGAATAAAAGTAGCATCAACACTTGTTAACACAAAATATAACAGTTGTTTACTAGACTAGATAAATCTGGGCAAAGATATGCAGAGGTGTGTCACACATGGGGAAAAAAAAAGTACAATAAAAAGTTTCTTATGTGGAAGTGTATGCTTTGGTCCCAAGATACACATTGGCACTGAAAATCTCTCTTTTCTATTGTACATGATTTATAAATGCTTTCTGTCACACGTGAAAACATCGTGGAAATGAGAGAAGAAATTCAAAGGACTTTAGGGAGTGAAGATAATTTGACCTGAAAAACAGGAAGGAAGTAAATAGAGCTGTAAAAGCTCTAGATTTCAAGAATTTAAAAGTCCAGACCTCTCCCTAGAGCCTGTCAGTGAGGCCTGCTCGGCAGAGGCTTAAGGGATGGCCTTTATATCTGACTTCCCAATCTGCTTCCTAATGTCTTTCAATTCATGATGGCTTTGGTAAATAAGTATCTGTGTAAAGGGTATTGAATTCTTGCCCTATTTCCAGGCTGAATGCTGTTTCCACATTTCAACCTGTCTTTGGCTTTTCTTCTTGGAAAATCCCACTCTGTGAGATTTCTCCCGTGTAATAGAACCTGGTTCTTGAATGGAAAATATTTGTAGTCAATTTATTAAGTAAATTAAATTTGATAAACTTCAACAGACACTTTGACACTTTTTTTCTGTATTAAAATCTTGTTGTCTTCAGAATTTTTAGAAAACAGTAGGAATTTCTTTGCAAACAACACCTCAGGTTTTTAGTATTCAGCATTCCAAACCAGTACCATATTCTTCGTGTGGGAATTACCTTATTGCAGGGCTCATATCTGTTTAATACTTGCAGGTTTTACTGTCTTGTGGTCTTTTTCTTCCATTGGATTAACTGCTGTGGCAAAGAGTAACTTGTACTTTTTGATATGACTTCTATTGAGTCTTCCAGTAGTTTTGAGGTTGTATTGTCTGATTTCCCTCTATATCTACACCATGTTGAATAAAGAAGGGAGCTGGACCCGTTCAGCCTTGAGAAGAGACAATTGAGAGGAGATGTTATCTCTCTCAGTACCTGAAGGGAGGGTGCCAAGAGGATGGACCAGGCTCTTCTTGGGGATGCCAAGCAATAGGACAAGAGACAGGGGGCAGAAATTGTTGCACAGGAAGTTCTACCTGAATTATGGAGAAGAACTTTTTTACCATGAGGATGACTGAGCACTGGAACAAGTTGACCAGAGACAGAGTGCAGTCTCACTCACTGGAGGTATTCAAGGACCATCTGGATACAATCCTGTGCCATGTGCTCTGGGATGGCCCTCCTTGAGCAGGGAGGTTGGATCAGATGACCCACTGTGGTCCCTTCCAACCTTACCTGTGTGCTTCTACGGGAGACATAAAACACTGCTTAGTGTACTGGGTACTCCTATTGTGAATGAGAGTAATATTTTTGTTAAGTAACATTAAATGTCACTTCTTAAAATAAGACTAGTAAATAATTTGAGATAGATGTATTCAAAGAACATAATCTTAAGACTGAGAGGAAGCTCTCATTAAAAAAAAGGGCGTATACCTATGTTGGGTTGTTTGAGTGCACTAATATGCAAGATATTATTTCACAGATTTGTTCATAGCTTCACTTCTGAATGTGATTTCATGTTGTTAAACTCCAAGTACCAATTGTTCTTACACTTTCTTTATCTGAAAAGGGCCATTCAGATGTCCTTGAAGTTAAAAGTTCCTCCCTAAAGATGCAGGAATGTCTAAAGGCATCAGAAAAAACCAGAATGAAATCCCAAAAGCACAAAGGGAACAGGGAAAACAAAGTACTGTTATCCCAGCTGCTGATACCTACTCCTTTATTTATTTCATTTTGGAAGGCATGAATCAGATACGACGTCTTCTGAGAAACTGTTTACTCTTTATAAACCATCATCTCAATCTAGTCCTAGAGCTCCTCTTGCCTGTTGGTGAAATGGGATGTTGCTGGAATGCCTCATCATAATTATTGCCTTTATTAGTGGTAAGGAGTTAGAACAACAGTTAATATGGTCTGCTGTGATTCAGACGATGAGTATGAAGCAGAAGCACCATTGTGTAACACTCTAATTCAAGAACTTGTTTTTTCTTCTCACAAAAACCTTGATTTGCAGACTTTGAAGTTGCTCATATACCATACCCCATTTCTCACAGAGCACACAATTAAATTTTTGTTTCTGTTTCATTTATCAGTTCGAAAAGAGTGCAGGACTTCCTTGTAATTTTTATCATACTTTCTATTGTACAGAACTGAGATTGTATTTAATGTCTTGATCTCTTTCTAAACACTGACAAAACAGGAATTTGTAAGTACTTGGTGTGAATACATGCATGGAATACTGTGCTTGGAAGACATTAGTGTCATGATATTCTTTTGAGTCATTAACAATTGATAGAGAATACAGCTAATGAGGCAAAATATAACTATAGAATAGATATTAATTTCCTTTTAAAAGATCATATTTTTAGGAGCAGATTTTTTGTAGGAAGAAGAAACATCATCACCCATTGCCAGTTATAGCAGATTTTTAATTCAGCAACTGATAAATTGTATTCTTTCATGGAAAACAATCAAAATATCTATTTTGAACTGTTAAAAAGTTTTAATGTAGTATGAATATATTATTGATGTAGTACTATGGTCTATTAATAGTTTCACTTAGGTAGCTTTAATTTTAAAAGTTTTGACAAATTTTTGTTGGTTTATTATAATTGTAAAATGCTTCTGAATCACAGAAACTTGCATTAGGAAATTTTTCCCATTGTAAACAGAAATTAAACAAGCTGTGTGCCAGCTATTTCATCACTGACAATTGGGCCCTTGCAAGGTCACTTACAAAAGCTCATAAACTTAATTGAGTTCTCCTATAAGCTTTGATATGAAGAGTAAGTAGAGAAGTGTTGGATTGCCAGATATTTTGAAGTGTTCCCAGTACTTTGGCCAACAAAGCAGCAGGAGAGGGGACAGGGCAGAACGGGGATGTGCTCTTCAGTTCCTGGCAAAATGACACAGTGGTAGAGCAAAATCTATTAAATGACTTTCCAACTTTGTTCTGAACAAACTGTACTCTCAAGTATCATTTCAAATGTTGTCAGCTCTGTCAAATGCTTAATATTGTCCTGTAAGGTTAAGTAATTATCTCTGAATGCTTGTTTGAAGTCAGCAGATCTGTTCTGATGTAACCTCTGTGTGCTGTGTAACTGCGAGACAATGCTAGGTATGGTTATACTATATTTGTGATGAGTAAAATAGCATCAGTCACACATCATCTTTCTCCACTGTCACCAGATCAGACATTTCAGTCTTTTCACCTGCATTAGGGATGACAGGGGGTGTGGGCTGCACGACAAGGAATGTGGGCTGTGCTGTAACGGATGTATTATTGGCCTGTTCTCCTCTATCAGAAAATCTCATGTTATCAGTCAATCACCTCTGTACACTGTTGCATTGGAAGTCTTTTAAATGAATAAAACTGATGTCTCACCTTCCAAAAGAAGTGGGAAGTTTATTTTATATCAGCAAGTCTAGTGATCCAGCAGCAGCCCCCAAGGCTGCAGTGCCTGGGCCTGTGAAGTGAGTGGTGTGACCGGGCACTGCTGCTCTGTGGGGTTTTGAAGGGATCCATGTGGAGTGTTCAGCTGCTGTGCATGACTGGAGCAGGGTGGCTGTGAGGAGGAAAATCTCTGAAGCAAAGCCAGTCCCTGTTAATAGCCTAGCACTGTTTAACACAGCACTCTGATTTCTAAGCTGTGAGTGGAAGGACCCAGGTTTGAGTTGCTTGATAAGCGCCCCCAAACACCATCAGTCACTGCATCAATCTGCCAATTCTTATTATCCCTTCTTTCCTCCTAAGTTCTTCCCCTTTCCCACCCTGATTCTCATCCAAAAAACAGCTGTCTCCTAATCATTTTTTTTCCCAGTTTGTCCTGATTTCGGTATGTCTGGCAGCATTGCCCAGGTAATACGTCCTTACACCACCCTATTGATAGGGTGTCACACATACACCCTACATAGGGTGCTACATAGGGTNCATAGGGCTACCTGCACACTGTGTGCACACATGTGCAGGTTTGGTGGGGGAGGGAGGAAAAGGGTTCATGTGCTGATGGTTAAATGAGGCACTGGTACCTCTCTAAACCTGAACTGCTCCTGGGATGGCAACATGCTAAGGGATCAGATCCCAATAAGGATGCAGGTTTTAATTTCAACTGTTTTTGCGGGTGATTTAAGCACTCATGAAGAGAAATGGCTTTTGAATTGCAGCCTTTCCTGTAAATTTCCCTTACGCTCTTGGTAAATTGGAAATAGATTATTTTAAGAGATGTTTTGAAAGTGACCTCTTCCAAGGGACAAAGTTTCTGGTTTATTTTTCAAAGTACCTCCTTTGAAATGTGTTTATGACTAAAATAAATCTTAAAATTGTGCACATTGCCTTCTTTAGAAAAAAAAATTAAAAAATCACTTAAGTGGAAATCTAAACTCCAGTTGGTTTACTGGAGTAATTTCTGCATATTTATGACTGGAATGGCACCAGAGTAGCTCATGATTGTAAATTAAGGACTTCTTTTCACTTACAGCCAATGCTTTTTAGATACTCCTTTGTATCTTTTCTGTAAGTTTATTGTTGCTAGGGGAAATACTTTGAATCCTATGAGAAATGTGGTATGTTCCCACACTAATGGAAACTACTGTATTTTTGTACTATAAGGTTTTCAAGGAAAAGGAACTCCTCGTGCTGCAAGTTACATCACAAGTAACGAACACATTGGCTCTGGGAAATTATGTTCTCCTTGTGATGGTGTAAATTCTCTGTGGTAAATACAGCACTTTTAAGGAAAAGGAATTAAAAAACTCTTTAGCAGCAACTCAGGCATTTCAGATTAGTTAATTATAATATTGTGTGATGGTCTTTGAACTTAAGGTTGGGAGCATTCACAACTTCTCTGGGAAACTTGTTCCAGTGTCTCATCAATCTCACAGTGAAGACTTTCTTCCTAATGTCTGATGTTAATCTCCCCTCCTGCAGTTTAAAAGCATTCCCCTTGTCCTGTGAGCGCATGTTCTTGTAAAAAATTCCTCTCCAGCTTTCCTGTCAGCTGCCTTTAGATGGCTGCCCTGAGGTCTGCTTGGAGCCTTCTCTTCTCCAGGCTGAACAGCTGCAACTCTCTGTTTGTCTCCGTATGGTTGGTGCTCTCTGGTCATCTTTGTGGCCTCCTCTGGACTCCATCCGACAGGTCCATGTCCCTATGCTGGGTACCCCAGAGCTGGATGCAGCGCTCCAGGTGGGGTCTCACCAGAGCAGAGCAGAGGGGCAGAATCCCCTCCCTCAGCATGCTGCTCACACTGCTTTTCATGCAGCCCACAATTGGCTTTCTGTGCTGCAGGTGCACTGTGTCAGCTCATCTTGAACTTCTCATCCACCAACAACCCCAAGTCCTACTCCTCAGGGTTGCTCCCTGTCCATTTTCTGCCTAGTCTGTACCTTTGCTTGCAATTGCCCTGACCCAGGTGCATTTATCATTAACATGAGACTTAATGGAACTGTTAAAACTGTAGTTTAGGTTGAAATTTTCAAGACTTGCCAGACTGTAATTTGTAAAAATACGTAGATAATTCCTCAAGTCCATAATTAACTACTTAATACATACATTCTGATAGGATTTTTCTTGTGTGAATGTGCCTCCCAAAAAAGGAGCAGGTTGAAGAAAGCTATTCATAACAATTGGGCTTCCAAAGCGTATGGTTCCTGTTATTTCTGATATCAGCCATGGCTTGCATCAAGCTACACAAAAAGTAGCCTAGTTAGATGTCCACTTCTTGAGTGGCTGTAATGTGCAAATTGACAGAGAATATGAAATCCAAAGAGAAAAAATTTCTCCCTAAGGATGCCAAGTAGTCAGTGTGTTAAAGATGAGAAGAAGTAGAGTTTTATACCTCACTGATGCAGAGGACTGTTTGCTGACTGGTAAGTGCAGGATTCCAAATGTAATGTTTCTGAACGTAAGAGAGAAAATTATCTACTTGTTGGACGGGGACAAACTGGGTTCTCAATTAAAAGTGTGCCCAGGCTGTTCTCTACGTAAGACAGGAGAAAAGGATTTTAGCAAAAAAAATAAACTTTTTGAAAATCTGAAGGTGGAACTAGCTGTGAAAACCTATCTTCACTTCCAGCAGAAAACCACTTAGAAAGGAAAAAGGATTGCAGGGTAAAAACATCAAAAAATAAAGTTGAATTTCAAAATAATTCTGCAATAACAGTAATTATTGACAGGAAACATTATACATTATTTGCTATTTATTTTAAAGCCATCATCAATTTCTACTTGTACATTCATTTCCAGAGGCACTGTGAGGCTACTGAGAAACACAGGTTTGTGTCACAATTTACTTAAAGAATGCATTCACTAAGCGCTGTAGAATAGACAGACCAGTGTAATATTTTGTGCTCAAAGTCTTCAGTTGCTTGCAGCAATTCATGATACGTTTGCAAGTCTGTGCTTAGGGTTATATATCTTATTCTTGCATTAATATATTGTTTATCCTCTGAAGTGTGACTGTCTATCTGTTGCACAAAATGTAACTGTGGCTTCATCCAGACCCTCCTGAAAGGACTGGGGGTCACATTTTTCAGGTTATTTGTGGCACTTTCATCCCTTGCAAGTCATGTTGTGGCACGTTCCTTAACAGTGCTGAACTTACTGGTCCAGTATTACTGTAGAACTGGTTGGTTCTCTGAGAGCTAAATGGGTGCAACTCCTCAGCACTGTTACTGCCAAACCCTGCTTTCTGTTTCTGAGGTTTTTAATTTTTAATTTGCATGTCTAAGAATTGCTTCACCTGTTTACAGCTCTAAATTAGGACTGTCAAATGCTTTTGTTTTCATAGAACAGGGAAAATGCTGCTTATTTATGGGAATTTATCATGGCATACAAGGAGGGGTTTGGGACCATTTACTGCATCCCTCAATTTTCCCCAGAGGATCTCCCCAGGCAGTCAGCCTCTCCCAGGGTTCTCAGGTTCCGGGGGGAAAATTCGTCCTTCATGGTGGCAAATCTGTGGTCAGACTGGGGAATCAGAACTTCAAATCCTGTAATTTTGAAGATTTTTTACTGATTACCATGGGTCCCCTGATGTGGGCACTCGTGACAAGGTGTTAGTAAAGATCAGCCATCTGTTGAACTTGACTTTTCCTTGGTCAGACATAACCTCCATAACCTCCTCAGGTGCTGAGGAGCACTTGAGGTTCATCCATTGGTGAACGTGAACTGGGGACACTGTGGAATGAGAGGAGGGGCATGAGAAATACCTTCAGTGAGACCTGTTTCTGGCGTTCTTCAGACATAAAGTCAGCATATTAAAAAGAGCTGTATTTTTAGCCAGGATTGCTTCCTAGCAACAGACCATGTACTGTACTGTGGGCTTAAAAAGTATTAAATAATTTTAGCTTTCCTACTTTAACCTCGGTGGATTACACTAATGCCTCTAGGCTCTTTTCCTGTGCTATGCTATCTGCCTTCCGGTACAGCAAACTACTGTCAAGGCCAGGCTGCTCTTAACTCAAATGCTGTGAAACTTTTTTTAGCAAAAGGATGGTAACATAATTTCTGCTACCTTCCTTCTTTCTAAGTTCTAAATAAGTAAATAATTAGAAGCTCAAGAGATTGCTATCCAAAAGCTGCCCTGATTTATAAGTATAAAAAGTATGAAAGTTCACAAGTTAAAAAAAAGATACTCTTTATATTTCTGTTAAGATTATTTGAAATTTTAAAAATTAATATTAACTAATTTCCTTCTAGTTCTAAATATTTAAGACTTATTACTCAATGATTTTCACTTTATGATTCAATTTTGACTTTTATATTCACAGTACAGTATTTTTTGTAGAACTTACTGCAAAAGTAGTTTTGATTTTCAACTGTGACCAATGTGCATATCCTGCTGAAGGCAAATAATTAACCTGTCTGCTTGATCAGCTTATTGTCTAAATAAAGCCTGTATTGTTTAAAGAGGATACTTTGACTAAAGTATTTAAATGGTCTAGACCTGAGAGTGCAAGAAGGCAAAGGTCATGCAAGTCATTTTCTTCCATACCCTCCCACCTTCTAAATGTTGGCTAAGTCTGAAGAAAATCATCTCCTCAGACAGCAAACCTGCCTTTCCATTGGCACGGTGTGGTCACCTAGACTAAAGCAAAATTTATTTTTATGCACATTTTAAATAGCTAGAAATGCTTATAGAAAGAAGCAAATAATAAACCTTCACCAGATTCCAGCCAGTGACTACTCCTTGTAGACTACAAAAATACTTTAAATTTAACCACAGAATAGATTAATCAAAGTATTTTAAGGTACTTTAATTTACTGTAAAGTCCCAAAAGCATTCTGAAAATATTTTAATTTTATTTTAAAAATTTGAAATATTTGTATCTTCTCTAAGTATACAAATGGTGGATATTTGAAATATTGAGTTCTCAAAACACTTAAAATATTCTTCACCATTTAAAAGAAAGATTGATTTATCTCTTGTACCTGTATTTATGTCCCATTCAGCACTGAAGTCATTAGAGTACAAATCTCCTGTGATTTGGGAATTTTATATTCTTTTCTTATTTTTTTGTCGTGTTTTCTTTTCTAGTGTGTTCTTGATAGGTCTAGGCTAAGTGGTTTTCCAGTGTTTCTGGAAGTGATAACCTTTTTCTTTACCCTGTTAGGCTTCACATTTAAAATGTGAAGTAAAAGTCTTTGGGCCAATTTTGTTGTTATTTATGCATGGGTAAAGCAAATCACAGCTGTCAAGTTTTGTGCATGCCATGGAAGATGTTTATGCAAATCGCTGAATAAGTCATTATACATGCTTAATGCAATTTTGCATATAATAATAACAACCTTCCATTTGAAAAACAAAAATGCTGATGAAAAAAATTACTATTCACTGTGGTTGGACAAGTCTTTTATTATGTACAGGGTAAGCATAATGGTAAACATACTGCCCTGGTGCCGTGTCTGAGTTCTTGCCTGGTAGGAATAAAAAGGTTATTTCTGTCTTGTTTCTTTGCTTCAGGTGCTTTTCTGTTTGATTACCAGTTAATATTAACTGTGATGAGTATGCAGTATGGAAGTTGGAACTTAAAACTCAGGAATCTGACAGATGGGAGATATGTTTAACCGTTACTGAGATGCAAAGGGAAGTCATCAATGAATTCATGACACTCTTCATTACCCAGACCCAAATATCTGTGAGGTTCTGAAGGAGGGGTTGTACTTGTTGTACAAACATACACTGTGAATTTGGGCGTTTCTAAAATCAAGTCCTGAATCAGACATCAATTCTTAAAATATTAATTTTTTAATTCAAAACTATTAATTTTGTATTTTTGTATTTCAGTAAAAGTAAATAGAAAAAAAATTGTGGATTTCTAGTGTTGTACAGGACATTACATACACTCCCAAGACATTGATTTGGCCCCTGCTCCCAAAAAGGAATGATTCAAGAAGCTCTAACTAGAAGTGATGGAACATGACTTTCATCACTTCTTTCCTGCACCAGACAAGGTGCTTGAAATTGGCTGATTTTCCCTGCTCTTCATATAGCTACGTTTTCATTATTTTTATTCCATTAATTTTTTTATGTATTTGGGTCTCACTATTTCCCGTGTTTTGTTGCAGTAGGCTGCTCCTGTTTGTGCATTCTCTGAAGCTGTCAGGTGACGTCAGGTAAGGGAGCAGTGCAGAGATACTCTGTGATCTCAGCAGCATCCTAGCTTGGGTTTGTCTCGGGAGTAAATACTTCTTTCCCGTAAGAAGTTTTGGAGTGTAGTAGGAAGGAGCTTCCAGGGTCGAAATGCTAGGCTTGGCCTCTACCCTTGCCAGATCCTTTCCCGAATCTGGTGCTTCCCATCCTTCATGAGCATGTGATATTTTGGCATGGGCCTGCATTAGCTGTTTGGCAAGCTGGATGTGGATCTGGTCAGAATGGCCTGAGGTGCCAGTAACTCCTCAGTGTAGTCAAGGGCGTGGCTGGAAATGTGGCCAAGTGCAATGTTGTGGTTTCCCTTTCCATGTTCAGTGCTCATTACTCTGAGTGCCCAGCTCCGGGTAAGCGTGTCCAAATGCAGTCAGCACTGCGTGCCATGGTGGGAGATTGTGTAGGTCTGTGCTCTGACCTTGGCCATGAATTATCCTTTCTTCAGGGTTGAGATAATTTGATCTAAAAATGCTGTATAGTAAATATTAGGATTATGCTAACCTTAAAACATTCCAGTGTCTTTTTATATTGTGCCAGGAAGATTTCAGCCCTTACAAAAACTATAGTTTGGAATGTCATTTAATGCCTATTTTGTATTGAGCATCCTATTTTCTCTTTTACATATAGTTTGACATGAGAAAAGATGAAATCACTGAATATATTTCAGAGCAAAAAGTCATGCTGAAATTGACTGTCCATGTTGATATGGCAATGCGCTGCAGAGCACTGAGCTGAAAACAGTTTTGGAAAGTATAAGGTTGTATTTTTCAGGCTCTGAATTTCCAGAGAGAGAGAGATGTTTCAATTGCATTTTTATATATACTTGAAAAACCTAAACAATACTTCCTGCCTGGTGTTGAGGCTGCCCAGGGTGGCTGTGGCTGTGGCAGGGAGTCTCTGGGGCCTCTCAGTGGTCTGTGCTGGGAGGTGCAGAATCAGCTCCTTAAGCTGCTCTTCTCTTCTACCTCCTATAAAATCCTGCCATACAGTGAGTTTACGTTGCTGTCATCAGGTCATGTTTTTATCTTTCCAAATTTTGTATTGTCCCAGATTCAGGATGAATGTTGAGAGATTTTATTAGAGAGTGAGAGAATGTGTCATTTGAATTTTCCTTAGTAAATCTGAATAGATTAGTCTGAATTGTACACATAAGAAAAAGATATTAAAGTAGTAGTACTAAAATTCAAGGATGAAACATCATCCTGAGTTCCTCTGAAAAGCAGCCTTGCCAGTGCTAGCAAAATGACCTTCTTGGAGTCCATTTCCTTCTCTGCTCTGGAGAATTTTTGTGTTCTTTTGCACACAACTTTTGCTTACCTGTCCCCTTTCCAAGGATTTTGGTGAGCTTCAGAAATATTTATAGCTGTCTACAGTGTTTTATGGTGTAACTTCAGTTGCCAGTTGATGGTACAGGAAAAAGCGCGAAGTCCCCAAGTCTTTTACAGATAGTTGGTCTAATATATGATGTGGTGAGGGGCATGCCAAAAGTTTTTCAATGTTTCTGTGTTAGGTTTGAAATTTAGTGTTCTTTTGTGGTTCATGGTTTATAAAACTGTATTCTAGCGGAACTTAGAAAATTATTTTGCTATTGAATGCAATTTATTTACTGAGATAACGTTAAAAAATGGTGTATGCTGATTATGTAACAATAAATACCCATCAGAATCTGTTTTGTTGCACATATGGCTAAGTATGTGTTCTAATATCTGTTAAGATATCTGTCAGAATTGAAGAAAACTGCGTATTTAAATATTTGGTTGACTTGATAGTCTTAGTTTTCTTACTAAAATTGTCTTTAAGGAAGTGTGGTGGAGTATAGAGCGCTATGGAGCAGATACGAATTTCCTTATGCTGCTGCACTGTGGGGTTTTTTAAAGGTTTTTATGTTTCTGCTTTGAAAAGAAAAAGAAAAAAAAAGAGAAAAATAAAGAAAGATTTAAAAACCAGCAGTCTCATGACTGGCAGAGTTAAAAGTTACTTTTACCAATGTCATGGTTTAACCCCAGCCAGCAGCCAAGCCCCACTCACTCCCCCACTGGAGAGATCGGGGAAAGAATTGGAAGAGTAAAATGAAGAGAACTCGTTGGTTGAGATAAAAGCAGTTTAATAGGGAAGGGAAAAGCAAAAGCGACATAGACAAGCAAAGCAGAACAAAGAATTCAGTCACTGCTTCCCGTGGGCAGGCAGGTGTTCAGCCATCCCCGGGAGAGCAGGGCCCCATCACGTGTCGCAGTTACTTGGGAAGACAAACGCCATCATTCCAAACGTCCCTCCATTCCTCCTTCTGCCCCAAACTTTATATCCTGAGCGTGATGCCATAGGGTCTGGAATATCCCTGTGGTCACTCTGGGTCACCTGTCCCAGCTGTGTCTCCTCCCAGCCTCCCATGCAGCCCCAGCTCCATTGCCTTTGTGGCAGTACGAAAAGCAGGAAAGGCCTTGGCTCTGTGTAAGCCCTGCTCAGCAACAACACAAACATCTCTCTGTTCTCAACCCTGTGTTCAGCACAAATCCAAAACACAGCCCCGTACCAGCCACTGTGGAGAAAATCAACTCTACCCCAGCTGAAACCAGACAACCAAGGATATTAAATTTGAGTGTTTTAAACAAGATAATAGAAATCAGGTGAAGAAATTGTGTGGAATTTAAGCTGTAAAAAAATTTGCAGTCTTTAAATGGTACCCTGATGCTCTGAAGAGGGGTTGAAAATGAAAAGCTGTGTCACTCGTATCTTATGTGATGAAGACATGAATATCCTGAAAAGTATAGGTGTATTTATCTGCACTGTAGGGAGTTCCTAGCTTCAGTATCAGGTAAAGTAGTGTCTTCTCTCAGCCTTGCTGAGCTGTCCATTTTTCAGAGCTGTGCAGAAACAGAAAGTGCTGCTGGGCGAGCTCTTCCTCACCTGCATAGGCAGCTGGACATGAAGCTGATAAAGCCAGGCTGCCAAAGAGTACAAAACCCTGGACTTGGTACAGAAGCTGGCCCTGTTTAATCCCTGCATGGCATAAATGGGAAAAAAGAGTACTTCTCCCCAGAAACAGCACCAGTGCAGATTGCCCTTTTTGCCACGTAGATTATAGTGTCAGCACAGCAAGGACCTGAACCTGTAAATATTTAGAAAAATTCTTTCCATTTAGAGAAGTCCAATTTGTTTGCAGGATCTAGTTTTATTTACATCTTAGTTTTCTATGGTAAACCCTCACTCTTAAATCCGGGGTTATAGGTAGTGAGCTGTAAGTGCAGCTCAGGCAAGGAGGTGCAAAATGGCCTCTGCAGCTGTCAGCCTTGGGACAAATGATGCAACCAAATCTAAACTCTCCCCAGTTCTGCTCCAGCAGCCTCTGGGATAGTCAGCCCATCACTTTTCCTTATGTTCCTCTGCCCTCACAGGCCCTTTCTCTGGGAGCCAGGAGCTAAATACTGTGAAAACAGCTGCTCTGTTCTTGCTGCTCTGCTCTTGCTGCTCCAGTGTCTCATTTTAAACACAGTCCTAAGACATGAAGCAAACGGGCTTGTTATTTTTATCTTACTTGTTAAATGATTCTCTGGCTCTCTGTTACTGTCTTTCTAACTGTTCTGCTTGTGTTTTCTAATTTGTAATTTGTGAGGGACCTTGTATACGTACAGTAAATGAGGGGTGATGCTGCCCTTGCAAAGACTCAGTAATTTCAAAATGAGCGTCCCAGTCTACAGGCAATAATACTTGTAGTTGCTTCTGATTTCTTTCTAAAAAAGATTTCATTGTTACCATTTCTATGTTGTAATACAAGTACAGTCAAGTGGAAAAGACTCAGAAATTAAATCGTAGCAGTGGGCAAACTGATTCGGTGGCATTGAAATGTCATTTCTAGAATTATCCGGCTTACTGGGGAGTGTTTCAAGGAATAACCTTCTGGTGTGGCAGACTACAGTGGGGGGATTAGATGGGGTTTTTACAGCGGGCCAAATTCTGCCGGTGTTAATTAGGATTGAGTGAGCATAAGTGAGGACAAGAACTGTCCCAGCGATTGCCATTTTACTTTTTAAATCTCTGTGGCATATATATTTTCATTTCCATGTTACATTATTTATTTCCAGGTAGAAGTAGGCTCATACCCTTTTGACTTAAAAAAAGAAAATAAAAGATAATCGTGTGTTAACAAAAGCATTCTACAAAGTCCCAGTGTTTTCTTTGTTTTCTGAAATTTAGGATATGTTTGGGACCCTGTTTCCAAGAGAAATATATCTGAATTTAATTTTGTCAAAGAAACTGGGCAATATTACCCCTTGAGCAGGACCTAGAGTTTTGAAGGTTTATGAAAACATCCTTAGAACATAATTGAATGCTATTTACATGGGATTTTCCAAAAAGGCAGGGAGGCTCCTAAGGAAGCCACAAAGTGAAGAATAGGTGCTGAGCCTGCAAGGCAGTTTGCTGGATCCCAAAAACCTCCCTGCTTCTGCAGGGGCATAGAAAGAGAGAAAGAAGTTGAGGGTGGAAAGTTTTGGATTTGACTTCCAAAACCTGTAAGCAGAAGAACATGGGAAGTTAAGATGGACAAGCTTTACCTGAAAATGTTATCATGATGCTTTGCCTGCTTCCTGAATTGCTGTTTAACAGTGTCAGAATGAAATTGCTCAAAGACACAGCTTTAACTTCGAGTCAATCTGAGTGTAGAATAGGATACGCAGCCCACTGCTTCAAGAGACTAGAAGAAAATTGAGCTGATTAAATAGCATTTATACTGTTATTTTCAATAATGTTCTTTTACTGGAACTCTTTGCTATTTTTAAGAAAATCAGATCAAAAGTTCAAGTGCTACGAGGTGATATAATTGTAATAAGCTTCTGTCATAGTGAAGGGAACTTTTGGAACTGTGGCTGAAACGATGACTGTGACTGAATTAATGGTGTTCTGTAGGAGCTACCAAACAGCTTACTGAAAGGAAAATCTAGGGCAAAGAGGAGGTACTTGTATTTAAATCATTTTATGAGGAAGTAAAACAATATGTGAGCTGTATTTAGGTCCCTTCATTTTAACCTGGGAGAAAAATGCTGGTGTGTTGGTGGTGAGGAGTGAGGAGGGAAAACGTACCTGGCTGCTGATCATTTGGGGGGAAGGAATGTTTCCTTGTCTGCCTTCTGCAGGACATCTGGCAAACTGCTAATTTCATGATAATTTCCTGAAGTTCATTGTGCAATGATTAGGCCAGTTTTTAAAGACTTCATAATTCCGTTATGTAATTGTTTGGTTTGCTAGTATGTGGTTGAATGTGGCCAGGTTTAAAAAGCAGAAGCTATTGATTCTAAAATCAAGCAGGTTTTGTGTTGGTTTTGCAATTTGAAACAGAGAAATTCAAGATTTTAAATTAAATATTTTATATATTTCATATTAATGATAATTATTAGTAATATAATATAGAATAGCAAGCATATTAACTGAATACTAATACAATTTACTGGAAAAAATCTGACAAGACTTGAAGCCCTGTAATTTGTGAATACAAATTTTTTCTGCAGTTTTGATACACATATACTTTACTTCATGAACCAAGGCTTAAGCCTTACACAGTAGCTCATTACTTGAGTTCTATCTATTTCCTTATTTAGACAACTGGCACTGGAAAAATGTTTACTGACTGCCTATGTTTACTCTGTTAATGGTTTTCATACTCTGTAAGTAATTCAGGAATTTTAATATTGTTTTTCATAAGGATTCCCCTTTTATTTATACCTGCCTTCATAGATTTTAGGTACTTTCTTTGCTACTGTAGAGAAATCAGAACCTTTAAAATCAGTCCTGTGATTAACTGATAAGGTTAGATAATAAAAGAGGAGAATACACTAGAAATCACTAACTTTTTGCCAGCCGGCCATGCACCTCGGCTCGTCAAGAAAGGTGCTGGCATCTGTTTGTTTGTGTTAAGAGGGGATGGCGTTTATGTCTGGTGTTAAATCCTTGATTGACGCAAACTGCCTAAATCTCCTTAGGAAGAAGCAATCAGTGAGAGGCAGGCTGGGCGGGTGGGCAGCGCGCTCCTCTCGTGGGCACAGTGATGCCAGGACGAACCCCTGCCTGCTGTCTGCTCTGCTGAGGGAGAGGGTGGGGACTGCAGCCAGACCCTCCCTTTGTGCCCCTGAGCCTGGCCTCGGCCACAGGAGTGGATGGGGTGGGCAAGGGACTGAGCTCTGGGTCAAAATGATTGCTTGAAATGTGAGTGCGCTTGAATTTCTTCTCACAGCAAGATAAGGAGTAAATTGTAAAAATAATAGCTGTAAGGAAACGTTGATTTTTCTGCTTGCTATGGGAATTTCCCTCAGTGGCCCATGTTGTTGGTTTGGGGATTTTTTATGAAGAGAATCCCAGCATTCTGCTTCCTTTATGTGACCTCGCCTTTCCAAGAAGGGGGGAAATTGAAATGATTCTGCTTACTAGCAAGAATGCCTTTCTATCTCAGTGTAAACCAAAATAAAACTGGCAGTTTTGCAGCCTTTTACATGACCTGTTTCATGACAGTGCTGGGCTCGGTGGTGGCAAACTGATACCAGAGTCTTTCCTTTCTCTCGTGCACTGTTTCTCACATAGACTGATGAGGAAGCGTATCAGGAGAGGAGAAATAAATGGCAAAGGTGAGAGAGGGGCTCTGAACTCTCCATCAAAAGGTATCTGTCACAAAATGTCCTGTAAAGCAGCTTTAAACCAAAAATACTAGAGATGTAGCACCTTCCAAATGACCTGACTTTTCCACGTATCTGAATTATTTATATTCTTCATTACAAATTCATTTTTTTCAGGGCTGATCTAATAGATTTACAACAGAAATAATTTTTGCAAGTGATGGATCTTTATTTAGCTCTACTGGATTTCATAAGGAAAAAAGAATCAATAATTTTTTTCTGAGGAAACTGTATTTCCTTACAGTTCTCAGGTAAGGTTCAGATCTTTAAAACAGAAGTTATGCTACTGTTTGATTAAATTATTATTTTCGGGGTGTTTTAAGAAAATAGGATTTAGATCAGGGGGCTACTTGTAGGTTTTTTGTTTGTTTTTTCTAGGAGCACCAATATAGGAGAACAATAGAATAAGTTGAGCTCCAATGGCTTAAAAGAAGGAAGGAAAATCATATTGGTTAGAAAAAAAAGTCAAAATATGGTGAGAGCAACAAACAACATAGAAGTAGAAGGGAACAATAATACAGAAAAAATTAAACCAGAATTGAAGGTGAGCTTTTAAGTCAGCATGAGTGACAGCTGGCTGAATAAAAAGGTGGATGAAAAAAGACTGATGCAGAAGTTACCATTTAAAACAGAAGTAATCAGAACAATCAAATCCTTAAAAATTCATCTGATTTATAGATACTCCATTAAGGTGCTGTAGTTGGCCTTTAACTATTTTGAGATGTACTGAAGTGGTAATTGAGAATATTGGTTTAATATCTTTAACTCAGGATTCATTGTTGTCAGACACCACAAAACTCTTCTGTTTTTCTGTGTTGCCAACAACATTTGCACAGAACACGGAAGACAACACAGTCTGATAAAGAGTGCTTCATCTCTGACTTCCGTGTGCTATTAATGAAACAAATACGTAACAATTGGGAATTCAGTCTACAAATTTGTTTTAGTTTCTAATATTTTAAGGAAGAGGTGCAAAAGATTAATTCCATGTTTCTTTACCATCCAGGAGCTAGCAAAGGGGTGTCCCTCCTCCGTCTCTGAGTCTCAGCTGCGGGGTGGGCAGAGGATGTTGGGTGGGCAGAGCACCACTGAACAAGCTGCAGCCATGCATCAGATTCAAAATCGCTCCTGTAGTAAAATACGCTCTTTTAGAAAATACTTGCATTTGGTTAATACTCTTTTCGTCCTTAATTCTCCCCCCTTCTTTTATTTCTGTTATGTAAGAAGCCTAATTGTTTTTATATTTCACTTTATTTCTTTTCACCTCTCTGCATCATGAGCTAATCCCAAAATATCTGTTATGTACCAGAAATAGCAAATGGGAGTTTTGTGTTCTGTTTTGTTTCGGTGTTGTGTTTTTATTTCCCTTTTCTAGAAGCTTCTTTCTGCAGCCTCTTGTCTAAATGCTGCCCAGCAATCCTGTGTATTCCCCGGATCTGGGACACAAAATCATTCCCTTAATTCCTGTCTCTGATTACTTTCTGACTCTTACCACTGTCTGGAGCTGAAGCACACAGATTTCGTATGTTTGATTTGCTGTGCAACTGAAATATTTTATCGGCCAAGAATAAAAAAAAAAAAAATCCCCCACACCCAGACCTCTTCACTGCAGCTGTACGGGAGTGGGCACAGTCTTGGGGAGCCATGAAGTTTGAAATTCTCTGCAGATGATCCAAAGTGAACATGTGCTTTAATCTGTATTTTGTTATACTGATTTGAATATTTCCTGTGTCTAAAAGTTAATGAAATTTTGTGTGGAAAGGCGATGAGAAGGGAAGCAGGGGGGGAAGGGAGGGGGCCTGTATCAGGGAAAATTTGTCTTAAAGAGGTTTATAGAAATAAACCCATTTGCAGAAAGATAAATATGTATTTTTCTTAATGGATGTTATCAGCAAACGTAAACCTGTGTGTAAAATGCCTGGAAATGTGGTAAAATCTGTGTGTAAAATGCCAAGATGTGTATATAACTCAGATCTTAAACAAACACCAACTCCATTAAACCAACGAGGCATGTAAATGACTGTGCTGCATCCAATACAATTTTGTTTCATTTTTTAAATTTCCTTTCACATACATTATCAAATCTTTATGGAAATAATTAACTAAGAAGTGAAAAAGTAAGAAGGTTCAGGACAGAAATAAGCTGATAGTAGCTGTGCTCAAATTTGACAGAAATTCTCAAAGCCTTTAAGAGAGGTGAGATGCTCCATGGGCAGCTGATGGCCTGGCCCTGCCAGCTGGGGGAATGAGAGTCTGTCTTTTAAAATAAAACTCTAGACGAGCAGGTGAGGATATAAAATAGAAATAATTGAGTTGGCTTAGAAACTATGGTGAAACAATCACCTGAAGGCATTTTAAAATACATTAGTGGCCATAACTGGGGTGTGGCTTTGCCTGTAGGAGTTACTGAAGCTGTCTAGCACTAAGACTGTTTCCATAAGTGGGAGCTGACGAGCATCAGAAGTTTCCTGGCAAAGGAGCACAACTCTGTAGAGCTGTCAGAACAATCCCTATTGTGCCTTTGGCCAGGACTAGCTCGCAGACTTCCAGGCAGCTCTTTGGTGTCACTTGTTAGACAGCACAGGCCAGGTGGTAATTCTGTGGGACAGTTTGGATTCAACCATCCCCTTTTGAAGGGGAGGAGAGTTAGTTTAATACTATGGACTTGGCAACTCCAAGCCAGTTGGCTTTGGTTAAGGAGAATGGTCCTGGCATGTCAGTGCGTTAGACTCCACTAAGGGGAGCCAGGAGTACTGTCCCATGAGAGCAGCCACCAGTTTATCTTCTGGGGCCCTGCAGTGATTGCCCTGCTAACTGTGAGGAGTGGACCAGGAGCCCAGTGATCCAGGAGGAAAAGTCATGATCTTTCTCCAGCCCTTTGAGGTACCTCCATGTTTATTAAGAACCATTTCCATTTCTGCCCTTTTATCAAAGATGGCATTTGCATTGCCAAGACTACATTTTAGCAATCATTTGTAAGTAATTTTGTGCTTGATAACTCACATAGCAGTAGATGCTTTGAAAAATAATTTTCTTTTTTAGCTGAACAGCTGAAGTGCAGTCAGTGGTATTGCACTGTTAAGACTCTTTGGTCTCCATATTCTACTTTTGAAAAATAGTACTTTCACAAATATGTTCCATGTTGAAAATGAAACTTTTCAAAACAAAATACTGGCATTAGCTATGCAGTGAATTTAAACAGGAAGTGCAGTGTCTACTGCAGCTTCTGGTTATGGGCAAAATGAGGTTTAAAAGTAGAGTATGTCACGTCCTTGACTCATGGAGAATATTAAGGAAATAATCATGGGAAAAATGGACTGAATTATATTAGGGAGGAAAACAAAACAACACTTATCAGCTGAAGTCTCTATTTGCAGAGATAATGTAACTTCCTGGGTGGTTCCTGCTGTCTTGGGCTGTCCCTCAGCTGCCTAGTTCATGGTCGAAAGCACTGTTTAATGCTGTGGGGAAAACTCCTTCCTATAACCTGGCACTTGACAGTAGAAACATCTGTACTGACCTATGTAGTTTAGTGAAAATGCAGAGCAGTTCCTTGTGTGTTTTTTTCTCCTGTGTACAGTAATATAAAGGGAGTGGTTGCACTTAGTACCCCACATTTGGGTTTGATGTTTCTGGGAAATTTGTGAGCTCACACAAGAGTTTGCATTTTATTTTACCAGAGGGAAAGCTAAGTGCTTGATCACAAGAACAGAACCAGAGTTAAAAGAGAAAAACATAAAAGGAATGAAAAGGAAACTTTAAGTATATTTAACACCAACCTCCTTCCCTGGAAGATTTTGCAGAGGGATCTCTAAGCCCTGAAGGGGGCTTAGGGGCAGCTTAGCACCACGACGCTTCCTGGGAATTATGTTTTATATCAGCCTTTAAGCTAACTTTGAAAGTTGGAGAACTTGGTGTGTATCTCCTTTTCTTCTGTTTCTTTCTCTCATCTATTAATTTAGCACTTGACATAAAACGTACTGTACCAAAGTAGATCAAAGATTATTTATTTGTTTGCAATATTAGCCAGTAGCAGAAATAGAGAGAAATACAAGCACGAAGCAAGTGTGCAGTGATACCCTTCCACATAACATTTTATTGTCCATGAACACTGGCACAAAAACTGCAGCTGTGGTACTATTCCTAAGCTCTATTTAATGCGTGTTCACTGTCTCTCAATGGAATTGTTTTCCAAGAATGTGTTTTGTCCACTCACTTTTTGGGTCCAGTTCTGTCATTTCCTGGGTATGTTACTTACTCAACAGCAACATGGTTTCTGAATTTACACGGCAGATGGTTGTGATGGCTTAAGTTTTTTCTTGACAATTGATCTTTAGATCAAAATGCAAGAGGAGGGGATGCTCCTGCCTTAAAGGGTTTGCCTACATTTAAATTCTGTTCTACTTATTAATTATCACTTTGCTTCTACTTTAAAAAAGCTTTCTTCTTTTTTGTTGTCATGTGAGTGAACGACAAATCTTCTTCATGTCTAATAAGCTTCCTTACAAGAGGTTCTCGTCTTCTTGTGAGTTGCTTGGAGGTGAGGCACCGGTGCTGGGAGCAGGAGGCTTTCTCTTACACACCAACCTTTGGTGCTACAGGCAACAAGATATTTGCATGCTCCAGATTCAAATACTGAGGTGATACTAAGTCCCCTTTTTCCTGAATTCTGCCTGCTTAAAGTCTTATCTGAAAAGTGGGAGAAAGGTTCCCTTCATTTTACGGTCCTTCTTATTGTGGAGATAAAATTTCGAAGCTATAGGTGATGCTCATGATGAGCTTCTCAGAAAATAAAAAACACAAGTTAATAACACAGGCTTCAGAATGATACGGGAAGTCTGGGGTGCAAATACTCAGGGGAACAAAGAGCACAAAAATATATATAAAGTAGTAGATCAGTAAACATTCATGTGTCTGAGTGCTGAAAAATGTAGGAGCTCCCTGGAAATGAGAATATGATTATGTAGGTGAGGACAAGGGAATTCAATTAACGTTGACTAAATGCTTAATTGCTTTATTTTGCAGTCTAGTCTTCTGTCAAAGTAGGTTATGTGTGTAATATATTGTAGTTTGAGCTTGGTATGACCGTGGTTTTTATTATTCTTTCCCTGCTTAAAACAAAAAAATCCAAACTACAGTGTTTGTTATTATTAAAAAGAGTAAGTTAGCATTCTTTTTGCTTGTTAGAATTGTTTTCTTGAGCCTATTTACATGTCTTAATTGGCAAGTAATTGCTTTCCTAATCCAGATAAGTAGTGTTGAACTGTGAATTGCAAAATCTGATTGCCTTTTAGATTCATGGGTGGAGGCTGCTGTTTGCAAAGGATCACTGAAAATTCAGCCTTATCAGCCTAATAAACTATGATTTCTATCAGCACAGATAGATAATCTCAGATATTTGTAGGCTGTAGTATTCTGTGATAAATGGTTCTCCAATGGAGAACATGAAATAAATAGTGTGAATAATCCACTCCTATCCCATTGATAGGAGTTGGGAAAATAATTTTAAAATTACATATTTTTAGTCCTTATAATGAACTGTTGTACTGACCTATTTTTGATATAATCTTAGAGGCTGTAATCTGAAGACTGTTCTCTGATTCCCTGTAAATCAGTGCACCTTACTGAGTAGTAGTTCTGACTTATCCATTTATTTCAGCAAGATTTTTTTCTATAGTAGTAATAATGAATTCTTTGCAAGGATTTAGTGATAATCCTGTTAACATTTTATTGTTTGTGCAATTACAAGGATGGATACAGATATCCTTGTGTGGTGTTTTTTTGTCAGTAGGAAAAAAAGCAACTTAACAAGAATTTGTAATTGTTCTTAACTGGAGAAAAATTATGCTTCAGGAGAAAGTAGATTATAACAGTTCATCGTACTTCTGCATTACTTACAGCTTAATGGGCTGTTGTGTGGGGAGTTTTTACTATTTGATACCAGTCCCTTCCAAACTTCACTGAGGAGTTGCTGATAGACAAATACGCATTCGCTCACATATTAACAGTTGCTTCTTGTGGGCCCTGCAGTGGTGCAGTGTGTCTTTTTTACTTTAATATTAGATTGCTTTCCTGGCTCCTGAGTAAGACCACAGATCGATCTGGAATTTTCACAGAATATCTAATACTTTTATACTTTTCATAAAAATAAAGTAGGAGAAGAGTACTGACCCTGGGTCTTCTACTTTCCGTAGTTCCAGCTGTGGCAATACTGGCCTGCTGTGCTTTTTATCCCCTGTGCAGATATGGATATTAATATCCAAAGCACCAAAGTTAAAAAAATGGCTGCACTGGAATACATTGGGGCTGTATGTCATATGAAATTACAGTATTTATTTCATTATTTTCTTGGAGAATATGTATTAGCTGTTCCAAAGTACAGGTGTCTGTTAAACAAAAGCCAATTTATACACACAGAAATTGTGTCTGCTGGAATTTGCATAGTTGAAATGGGCCCCAGATGTTGCAGTTATGTAAGGGCCTAACCTAAAGCCAACCAAAGAGAGCCTTGTGGGCTTCAGATCGTGCCAATAAGAACATTTTAGGAAGAATTAACATCAAAGGAGACTGCAGTAAGCTAACATTGTCTGTAACTATTATAAGTACAGAATCAAAATATATGGATGGAGTGGTGTGCCTTTTTCACTGTGGATGGAATTACATTTGTACTTCAGTGGGGAAAAATGTGACATGAATTATCTTTAACAAAAAAAACCCCTTTCATTTAAATGTTAAGCCCAACTGTATGTATCTCAAAAGCCATAATTTTTTCTGTTTGCTTAAATATTTATGTGGGAGTGGTTAATTAGTAATATTTTTAATGTGAGATACTTTTGAAGTAGATCTCTTTTCTGCTTTGAAACTGCTACAGGATTACATTGCATAGCTATTGCTATGCATCGCAAAATAGAAATTAAACTCACAAAGGGATTTGTGCCCTTGGTGGGTTATTTTGTAAGGTTTTGCAGTGGTGGAATTGCCCCACCATTGCAAGTATCCTTTCCCCTGCTTTTGTTTTCTTTTGTCCATTTCATCTTAATGACCTGAAAAAAAACCCACAAAACAAACAAGTAGTTTCCTACTAAGCCAGGTGTGTCACTGTCCTCCTAGAGGGATATGACAAGTGCTGGGATGGTAGAGGGGAAGGAAGCGCCTGCCAGTGGTACCAGGGATGGGGGCAGGAGTGGAGAGGACCAAGAGCCCTGCTCCCATCGGTAGTGTGAATTTATTTAAACCTTTAGTTTAGCTGGTTTATGTGGTGTTTGCATTTTATTCCTGCAAATTTCCTAACACATCTCTCAGTGCCATCTTAAAATTTCATCTAGTGCTGAAGCTCCTTCTCTGCAGAAATTAAAATCAAACTGTAGATACTCTGTGAATCCTGCTTGCCTAACCAACACTGACCTGTGAAGTGCTTTTGTGCACTGATTCTACTTGGTGAATCTTGCAGTAAGGTAAGTGTCATGAAAAAATGGGAGTGTGTTTAGACCGGTGGAATCCCTCATTTTCCACTAAACTGATTTTTGCAAAGCAGGGTGTACTTGAACTCCAGATGATCAGCATCCGTGAAGGTGTAACAATTCACTCTCAGATGTAGCTGATGGTCTCAGGAGCAACAATTTGCAAGACAATTGCTTCAAGTTAGCTGGTCAAAAATTAGGAAAATCAAGGTACAATTCTTGGTAAGCCAGGCAGTTGTGCTTTTCAGCTGTAAAACACAGCTGTGAACATCTTTGTTCCTGTAGGTTTCCAACCAAGTCGGATTGCTCTTATTAAAAAACACTCACCAAACTCTTCCCTGTCTGTTATAACCAGTAACTCTGCTGGTTTGAGTACTCACCTGTTTCAAACCTTAACACCTATTTTACAATATTCACGGGTTACAGAATTTTCTTCTTTATTCGGTGACAATTTTTTCATCTGCAGCCCTGTTCCACTTATAGAAAATAGTTGACTTTTCATTGGCCACAGAAAGAAAAACAAGATATTGACTTTCAATCTGGTACTGAACAAACTTCTCCTTAGAGGCAGGAGACCCTGTTTGTGTCCTTTACTTGAACTGGGCAGAGTGTACTGGGAAAGTGATCAGTGAGTGTTCCTAAAGCTCAGCCCCCACTGTGTTGGAATCCAGAATGCAGAGAATATCTCTCTGCCTGTTTTGAAGGATTCTACCCCCCTGGACAACACTGTCTTTGACCTTCTCCTCTTTGACCTTCGCCCATGGAGAAAATTACCTACCCTGTGGGAAGAGTTGGAATCTACACTGGTGTGAACTAGATGATAGAATGTTATGTAAGATTATCACAAGGTGAAAATTTAGGGTCTTTGGGCTTGTTAATATAGTAAATAGATAAAAGTAAGAAACTTCAAAATGGAGGACTGTTGTTGTTCTTTAGGCTTCTTGTTCCTTCTTCTATTCCTCCATATTCTGCAGTAGAAGTAGTTTAAGATAATTGGTTGGAAAATTCCGCAGTTCCGGTGAGCGTGACAAAGTGATTTATTGAACATTGGTGGAAAAGTGAAAATATCTTTCATTTTACGTTTTAATTGAATAATTTACCTTTAAAAAGACTGTCTAATCTTGATAGTGTGGACTTCTTCCTGCATTCTCTGCCTGGCTAGCTCAGTCGGCAGAGCAAGTGACTCCCTTTCTCTGATAAGACTTAATAAACAACTATCTGAAAGCAGAGGTTTGAAGAAGTCTCCGTTCATCTCCTGAATTCCTGGCAAAGACGCTAAACCTCTCCCCCATCAGGGGAGACATTAATTAAGGCACGGAATGTGTCACCACTGTGCTGGGTGTTTTCTGTCTTTGACTGGAAGTACCACCCAGTTGCTGTCCCAGCATCTCACCTGGCACCTGCTGTGTCAGTCAGTGTGCACAACAGCAAGAAGACTGGTCCTTTGGTACAGCTCTGAGAGGGAAAGGACGAACCTGAGAAACCTTCATGAACTTTGACATGTGCTGGCGAGCTGAGTGCTCTCCTACTGACCCGGCTTGGGTGGGTTTGTGTGTTTTCTGTGGACAGGCTGTTGCAATGATTTAAAAACCTGTGTCTGGTCTGTTTGCTTCTGAATTGTTGCCTCTGTGTGAGCTTTGACTAATTTATTATCTCTCTTCTCAACAAAAATTTTTAGACGTCAAAATTCATATATATCAACTTCGCGTAGGCATATACAGTGTTCTGCTGTCTTGTTGTGATAAATAAATGAAGGATTTTAATACCTTGATGTCTTTTGGAAAGACTTTGAGTCTGCTAGAAGGGGAAAGCAAACTCTTCTGAAGCTGACTCTGGCCAGGCGAGAAGAGCTGATAACATTTGTCACTTACAGGAAGGGCAAAGGGATAAATATTCACCTTCAACTAGGAAAAGGGAACAGCTTGGGTTGTAGTTAACTCAACCTGAGCTCTTTTTATGGGCTACTTGAATACCTAGAGGGCCAACTGAGGCAGCTCAGAAACAAGAAGTTATGTTTTGAGAAATTGTGTAAGACTGATGAGATACTTGATGGCTGAATAAAAGCAAATGTGATATCTGAGGTAACTGGAGAAAAACAAATGCATTATCTGCCTTTGAAGTGGGAAGGAAAGGCAAAACTGAAAAATTTTCCAGTATATATATATATATATGTATTAGATATGCAGATTTACAAGTTGCTATGCATTACCTGTTCATGCATATACCCATCAGCAAATGTCAGATAACATAATTCATAATGAGGCAGAATTACAGTAAATTGCCTTAATTTGTTTGCCATATGCTAAAAGCATGCCCACATGTCCACACATGGATCAGCTGATGCACAATAACTTGGTGATGAGAAATATTACTCATATGTCTTAAGGTTTTAGCACTTCTGAGTTACTGACTGTGTGATCTCTTAACAACTCATTTTTGATCTGGTTTACCAACAAGAACTTGTATAGACTGACATCCATCTTGCTTCGTTACACAAAAAGACAAAACCAAAGCAACTTAAAACATTTACAAGCAAGCTTCTAGTAGTATGTTACTGAGTATTTAGTTAATCAGTACTTCTGTTTTCTCATGTACTTAGTGTCATTTATTGTCCAAACATAGTAAAGTTTCATAAATTTGTGTTTAAAATTAATTGAGACTTCTGATGAAATCACAGTGTAAATACAGAGTACTAAGATTTAAAGTTAAGGCAACTTCTCCATTAGAACTATAGAGGATTGAAGAACGAATTAAAATATTAATATCTGAATTAATTGTGTTCCTGTTCTCTTGGTAAAGATGTGTTTTTCTGTGAGGGGTTAAAGGTCTTTGTTTGTCAGGTTACACAGCAGATACCTTTCAGCAGATCTGGTACTTCTTAGGTGATGATTCACCCTCTTGGGCAAAAAAGGGCGAAGTCATCTAGCACTTACTGTGTACTAGTTCCATGCTGTTTGCTGCTCAGAAGTTTAAAAAAAAAAAAAATTAAAAAGGAAAAAAAGGAAGAAAAAGAGGTGTTTCTATTCTATGACTGGAAGATTTAGGGAGCTTTTGAAACTATGATTGGTACCGGCAAACTTTTCTATTGCTGTTTCTGCATTTTAAATTATCTCATTACTGTGTTTTCTACTACAAAGTTCTTTTGTTTCAATATTGTGATACAAAATTTGCCATGATGACAGCGTGGTCTTGCAAGCTTAGTTTCAGTATTCTGTAAAATCTGCTGAAGGGCAGAAAATAAGCCTCTGGAACGAGAGCTGCTCTGTCCTAATTGCGATATTCCAGCTGGGACTGTGACTGTGTATTCTTCAGAATAGTTCTGATTTGCCCCAAGGTATTTGTGTCCCACAGCATGTGTTAAACTTTTTGAGGATAACGACTTTGCTAAAAAGCTTGCTCAGTAATTTTACTGTTAACCCTCCAACATTGTTAATACAGTATTGCGTCAGATATTGCTGTATTTCTCACAGCCTTCTAAAATTGTATTCGCTGAAGTTTACTGTTTGCTTCCTTGGAAACCAGTAGTTGTTTCAACATTTTGAGTTTAATACCCATCTTAGAAGTGCGTTATGGAAGTCAAAATAAGTTATGCAAGAGGTTGTCAATGATCTGTGTATTTTTCTCTGCTCACTCTATTTCAGGTAGATAGAAATATCTATTTAATGAGAAATAAACTTATTTAATTCTCTTTTGGCATCCAAAGTGGACCTAACATGAATACTGAATTCAGAAACAGTGGTAAAATTTTTAAGAATCCTGCATTCCCATAGTGCCCTTAAAAAAAATACATATATATATATAAATCAGAAAAACCACTGCAAAAAAACAACCACCTGATCAGGTATTAACCAAAAGTCACTTCTTGTTTCAGTGAGATAGAATGGTTAACAGTATGGTATGCAGATAATATAAATAAGAAATTACATTTTAACAGGATAACTTTATATTGATCAATCTTGGTACACCTTAAAAGTGGCTGTGTGAAAACATGTGTAGGAACCAGTTCATATAAATGGAAGCCACTCTGAAGTCTTTGTTTAAAAGGAAAACAAAAAATCTGGTTTAGTACTTATTGTGAGACGTGTAGGTATGGTCTGCCCTTCCCTCTCCAAGTACCGTCGACTTTACTGAGTCTACACACAAAGTCAGTATTGAGAGCTTGGCCTTTGAAAACAGACAATATTTACAGCTCTCATGGACCAGAGGCTGGACTTTGTGGGGCTTTGCTTGCCTCGCATGCCTGTTAAAGACCAGTCTTGAGGCATATGCAGAGGAGAAGGTTGCCCAGCTCACTGAGCAGCTGGAGCCAAAACAATGTTTGTCCTTGTTGCTACTCCGGGGAGTCACTGCCTCGGCATTCATTATCTCAGTGGTAACAGAGGGGGAAAGTGGCTTCTCTGGAGCTCTTTATCTGCCCCTATCATTCCTTGCCTGTTGCTGCCTGTTCCTTTCTCCTCTTTACTACACCTCTAGAAGCATTGGACTGGTGCAAACATGTATCTTTCGACCTTAATTACATCTAACCTATGCTTTTATTTTAAGCCAGTTGACCTTAATCTTGCAAATCTTAAACTCATTAGGGCCAATAATATTATGCGTGTAGGTTTTCCTGATTATTTCAGTCAACTGGCTAATATATAGAAGTATTGCCATGATGAAATGTCTAGTGAGAGTTTTTTTAGGATGGTAGTTTATATAAAAATCATTATTAAGGTTCATTTATATGTATCTTCTACCATAACAGGTCTTCTGCTTTAGATATAGTCAAGCAGAATTTTCCTTTTACACAGAAAATTTCCAACTTAAATTGATATTTACAGCTTGAAATTCCAGCACAATATCTCTGTGGGTGGGGGAGAACAAAAAAAGATCTGTATCCAGAAGCATCCATGAATCGATTATGTGGTGTTTATGCTCAGAGGCCTCTCCTGTTTCTGGCTGCACAGCAGTTGTGTGTTACCAGGGGGCCATGCATGTCGCAAGCCATACTTCTGAGATTAATAAAGTGTGATGTTACTCCAGCAAATGTGCAGTCTTCATCCTTACAGCAGCTGACGTCACCGTGAGCACAGAGCCCTCCCACTCCTCCTTGGTAATTGATGGTGACGGGCTCTCTGCTGAGCTGTCCCTAACACAGGGACTGAATCAGATCAACAGCTGAGAGAAACCGCCAGCAAACAGTCTTGCTCCGTGTAGACAAAAGCTGGGCCCTGTAACCCCGGCCTTAGAAGTACAGGTATTTCCAATCATGGCCAGTGCGGGCTGATTCGCTGAAGTTTTCGCTGGTGCGCTGCTTTGCGTCGGAGGTTTTGCTCCTGTGAGAAGCCTTGCTGCTGCTGGAAGGGCTGGCCTGCTTGGAGTGAGGCTGGCATGCTTGACAGACGCCTGATGTCTCCTCAAACTAAGCACATTGCTCCTGGGGTAAGCATATGTGGAAGGAGTGCCGGCCAGATGCTCGGGGAGCCCTTTAATTGTACAATGTAGAGGCTGGCTTGCAAGTGAACTTAATTACAGTTAAAATGTTTCACTTTGATCTCATTTAGCCAAGCTGAAATGTTGTGGAGAAATGTGCCAGCCTTTTCGTGGAGGTCCAAACTATACTTTTGAGCTTCCCTTTTTGAAACATAGTAACTGGACTTACAGTTTGGAAAAACTGTAAAAAAATGAGTTGAGGGGGAGGGAAAGCAGGTGGCTGCTGCCGAGGGCTTCTGTCTCTAACCCTATTAAAGTAGTTAGAAGTGGCTTGCTGTTTGTTCCGTGATTTTGGGGATTGTGCTAAATTGTTTTCTTCTCAATATGAAAGCAATGGGACTCTCTGCTGGCAGTAGCTTGAAGTACATTCTCTCTACGGACACAAACATTGTACTCTCTGTTGTTTTTGTTTGGGTTAGGTTGTAACACATCCCTGAATTTTGGTTTAGCAGCATTTGACCAGCTATGTGTATCCTGGGGCCAGGGACTTTTAGTAGCAGACATCCCACTACAGCTGTGCTGTGAAATAAAATTTAAATAGATGACAAATATTATTTTTAAAGTTCTAATGGATGTGCTTTTTCTTTTTACACTGTATAAAATAAAGAATGGAGATTAAAATAAAATTAACATAAACATAAATTTAACCTGAAAGTTTGACTTAAGCTTGCTTCTTTCTATAATGTTTATGAGAGATTTGAATAAAGTTGCAGTAAAGGAACAGTACCTTAACTATGACAGTAGCTTTTCAGAGTTTTTCTGAGAGAACTCAGGGGCATTGTCTTGTATAACAGCTGCTCCACAGTTTTTTTCTAGAAGGAAATCAGATTTGGATTGCTGCTGTTCCTGGGTTATTTAGGGATCTCCACACAGAAAACTGATTAGTTATTGCTAATATCCATTCTGTTCTCCTCTTATGGACAACTTTTCTTTGTGAACAACTTCTTCTTACTCCAATTAGACTATTGCTCTTAGGTTTGTGGGGGAAGTAATGCAACAGTGGGTCTTACAGGAAGTGTGCCATGAAGCAGAAAAGGGTACAACTACTATATACAATCCCACTGGACTTATTTTCAGCATGGATGTTCAGGATAGTAGAAATCAGCTACTAATAGAATCACAGAACCATTTAGCTTGGAAAAGACCCTTACAGTCATCAAGTTCAACCATAGCTGTATCTGCCTTTAGTCTTTTCTTATCTAATTAATATAGTAAAAAGCTTAAGTCTTTATGTTTTAATTTATATACAAGCAATTATTAGGAGTTCTGATGAATAATGTGTTTTGGGGTTCTCTGACAGTCCCAATATAATTATAAGTAGGGAGAAACTGGAACATAGCTTTTTTGGTGGGGGAAAAGTTGTTGTAAAATGAAAAAAAAAAAAAATCAAATTGGAAAATACTGTTTTCCTAAAGAGGAGCGATCTGATGTTGAAACTTAGCAGAACTAATGTACATGTTTCCATGCAGCATTTTCATCCTTCTGTCTACTGGTTGTCAAATATTGTCCTCAAGGAGAAGCTGTGTTTATCTGGTCTATTGAGGAAAATGAAGCTTTTCCCTCATATCACATCACGAAGAAGTCCAAGTTCTATTTTAGCGTGATAATAGAGGCCCTGTTAGATGGAGGAAGAAGTTGTTGTTTGACAGGGTAAAGGGATCACAGGGAGTGGTGCTGTTGATGTACAGCCCTTGTGAACTGAGGAGCAGCAGAAGATAGGTGAAGTGAAACACAGATAGAAAGGAATAAAAGGGATTCAGCCATGTACATGGATTTCTCAACATTTGGTCAACCCTCCTTTCAAAGTGATAGTTGATGACTATTCTGTTCATGTTTTCTCAGTTTTTATTCTATTCTCCAGATATGTCATGAGGGGAAGACTATGCAGCTTTGCTAATGTGAATTTTGGCTGTAGTCATTTCTTGTTCAGAAGCATTTTACAAGCAGCTGTGCTTGCAAATTAGCATTTTTTTAGCACTACTAGTCCTCAGACATCATCTAATTGAAAAAATTAATTGTTTAAATATCTAGGAGGAAAGTAATCGGAAAGATTAAAGAAGAGATGCAGCATGAGAATTTTAATATTGTTGGCATGAATAATGAAGTAAATTTATTATTGATGACAGTCCTTGAATGGCAGTTGTTGCATCAAAAGTGGATTCAAATTGTATAATTGACCAGAACTGCAGGTACCTGTTTTATGGGTACGTTTTTCTAAATTGCCAGATTTCAGGATGTCCCCTGGAACAAGTTGACCCCTGATGTATTCAGGTTAATTAAAATGTTACAGGAGGATGGAATGAAAGAATAATTACTGCATAACCACTGATACGTTTTCACCACCAACACAGTCATTGTAACATAGAAGTTCTGAAGTATGGAAACTTCAGTAACTGCCAGAAAGTGTAAGGACATTTTGTCCTTTCCACACCCTCTATGCAGAGAAGTGGCACCCTGCCTTTTTCCAATTTACCCAGATTTACCTGAATTTGTGTTTTTAGCATCAGTGAAATACGTATTTGCTGCTGATATTTTTTATTCCATTTTCAAATAGCAGTGAACAAGCCTAGGAATTCATAAACTTGAAAGGGCAAATTCTGCTATTTGCTTCCCAGGATCCCTGGTGTGGAGCTGCCACAAAAAAAAAGGCTGTAAAAGGACAGGAGGTAAGGTGCCTTGAAACTTCAATTGCATTCAGATATCCATTTTATAGGCTATTAAACCACTGCCGTGCTTTATTTCAATATTTGTACTTTTTTTTTCCTATGGGCCAAAATACAGAAGATGTCAGAATTTTGAAAATAGATTGTCTAATTGCATATGAATATATAAATTTTTGCAATATTTTAATTACTGATCCCTAAAGTTCTTTGTCATAAGTACAGTATTTCTTTACAATTTTTTTTTGCACCATTGGTGCTGCATGTACACAGCCCAAAAGCCTGTGGTTTACTGTACTTGTAACTGCTTAATAACAGCAACCAGTGTTCTGTGACAACGATGATTTGAAAATTTTCTGACTGACAGCTTAAATGTTTACATTGCTGCTCATGGCATCAGCTTATATTTAAACAAGCTGCTGAGTATTAAAGCGTACAGACAGTCTTTGTATAACAGCTCTGATTTTTTAGGTGTATTTCCTAAGACAAGATTTATGCAATCCTACTTTCCATCTGTTAGTTGTGCTTCTCAGAAACTTCAGTGGCTGATTTAAACCAGTCTTGCAGAGGTCTCAGAAGTACTGAGTGATTATAGCAGAACTTCTTGGGGGCTGGAGGAGCTGTTGAAGCCATTTCCTCAGCATGCCAGTGTGGGAGATGTAGGGCACTCTCTGGCCTCCTCTGGCATCCAGAAGGCAGCATCCATCCAGCTAAGGAGCACAGCTTTAACTCTGCAACAGCTCAAACAAACGCTCTGTCTTGTTCAGCTCATGGAAAGGGAAGTTTGGGGAGGGGAGGGGAGGGGAGCTGAGGGTACAGAGCATGTGGTGTGTAGGGAAAATGAGAGAGAGCTGAAGGTATTGTGGAGGTGTGTGTGGGAACCCAAGCTTCATTACTTCTGCTGTCACTAAACAACTTTTTTTTTCTTCAGCTCATTTATGATACGTTGCATTTTGCAGTATTTTACTGGGTATAAACATCTATTTTTTTTCTGAATGTTTTGCGGCTGCAGATCTCAGGTCGATGATTTATAATACTCATCACCTAAAAATCATTAGCTGGCTAGTTCATAGTATTGGTAGAATATTAGTATCAGAAGAAAATATAATTTTAAAGCTCTGCTAGTAATTCTAGATATAAAAGCTAAATTTCACTTTGAGTAAGCTCATGCTGACCAAAGGATTCCTGTAGAAAGACTGGATTACAGATGCAGTAATTGTTATTTGGTGTCTTCTTGGTTTGACAAAGTCCTCAGTCAAGAATGCATTATCATTTCTGTGCAATTCCCAAAGCCTTATAAGTACACAGTTCAGCAGCTCTCTTCATCAGGATAGAGTTTCCTCATCAGGATAGAGTTTCCTTGAAAACCTCTGTGACCAAAACATGCTTGGGCTTTACAATTTCCTCTCTTATTAAAAGCCTTACAATGGGAGGTGGACAAAAAGACCTTTGAAGGTCCCTTCCAAAACAAAATATTCTATGATTCTGTGAATTTGCTTATTTGTTTAAGCAACATTAAGTGACTGATATTGGTTTGAAGGGTTCTGGTTGGTTTTCTTCGTGTCACATTTGCATAAACTTTATCATTCTTGTAAAATGATAAAGTAGTTTCTATGAGCTAACAATGAAACAAGTATTTTCAAACCACAGTATTATTTGAAAGTCATCTCTTCAATATTTGCTCGCTAGAAACTTTTAATGAAAATACATATGAGGCATTGGAAAAAGTAACGTTGAAGTTTTAAATACTGCTTTTCTGCAATATTTCCAGTTTGTCTTGGAAACAGGGTCACTTTGGTGTGTAAGAAACAGGTTAACACTTGATTATGTAATAGTCTGAATAGCTCATGCTATGGTGGAATGCTGGAAAATGTGCTTTCAAATTAAGCACTGATAACTTCCTGCAAAATTCAGAGTAAATCAGTGAGTTCCCAGGACATCATGATATTTTCTGGCTGAATGTTATCTGTCACGAAAATGGGATCAGGTTCTATCACTGTGATTTTGCATGGATGTCCCAGTTTCACTAGAACTTGTGTAGACATAAACAAAGCAACAAGCATCATAACGGCAGAAGCATTTAGGAGAAGTTTAAGGTGTAAAAATTAAACTGGAGAGAATAATTTCCTTCTTAAATTTTAAAAGCAACTTTCTGCATTGATGCTGGTTTAGTGTAAATCCATTATTCTGTTCATGTCACAGACAACACAATATACAACTTAGGTTCAGTTTTATGAGTTTAGGAGAGGAGAAATTCTTGCCTCTTGGAATTCAAAATATTGTCTTTTTATAGGTTGCTACCATATTAAGATCACCAATTATGGATTTGATTAGAATTTTTATATTATTGACTTTTTGCAACATGTTAAATCAAATGTCTAGCAAATTTTTTGTACTTAGGAGGAGTTTCTCAGTGACTTAAGAAATCCTCATCCAGTGCACATTAGTGCATTGATTTGAACCTGTAAAAGGTAATGGGGAATGACTTGTGAAACACAGGAACAGGTTCACCTTTAAAACTCTAACCAGGGTGTAGAAAATGGCTGAATGCCTTTCCTGGAGTGTGAGAGTCCTGCAGTCTCGGACAGAAGGAGAGCCCCACACAGAAATGCAGTTTGAGATATGCTCTTTGCTTTGATGCACGAGCCTTCAGTGCTGTCAGCTTTGGGGGAACCAGGCTGTTCAGAGCATTCTTTTTACGAACACCAATCAGAAATTGTGGCAAGAGGGAGGGGAAAAAATGTGCAAAACAGAAAAATGCAATTGAAAAATCACATTTTTACATTTTACAGTTATATCTAGATTATAACTGAGAAAAAAAAAAAAAGTCATTTTGATGTAGAAGAGGAAAGACCTTTGCACCTTCTTACTCTCTGCCAAGTATTCACCTTCTTACTCTCTGCTAACAAGATCCTGTTAATTTGAGTGGACAAGGAAGATTGACTGAAAGTACCTTACCTTCATGATGCATCACATCAGGGCAGTTCTGAACGTGTTGTAACACGTTGCATTAATTCTCTGTAAGGGGCAACTCACTGCACTTATTTAATCCCTTGCATTGCAAACTGCTGTCTCTGCTTAGCTGACATGCTGGTTCCTCTGGCCGTGTTTCCACTGCAACACACTGAGAGTTCCTAGCCAGGTTACACATCTGCCTCCCTGCTCATTAAACTGAAGTACATTTCTGTTGTGCCGGGGCGACACCCAGCCTCATAGGTGAGAGAGCCCTTACAGCAGCACATATGCTGCCTAAATTCCACTTAATTCTTATTTTGAGCTCTGAAGTGGGTCCCAAGAGATACATGGTCCTTTCTGCAGAGACAAGTTTTTTCCAGCTTTCACATTTCACCAGAACTCATTTCACTGGAGCTTGTTAAATTGCACAAGTTAGTCCATCAAAAATTAAACATATTAAGGCCAGATTTTAGGATTGCAAAAATCTGTGACCACCAGAAATATTAGAGGTTTCAAAAACAGTAAAAATGAGAAATGGGAACTGAGATTTGAAGAATCGATGAGGCCAAAGAAACCACGTTTGGTGATAATCAGTAATTTAAATTGATGGAATTGTGGAGTGATGCCTCGTGCCAAAAATGCATAAACAAAGGCAAAGTGAGGCAAATAACTCCTGTGGCCTGCTGTTGTGGCTCTCCTGGTTAGATGCATTTTATTTTCTGGAATGAGAACAGAATTTGGAAGTATCACTAGCTCAAGCACTTCTATAAATGCGATTTTGAGATATGGTTGTTCATTTTGAAAACCAAACCCATTTTAAAGGCACAGGGGCTCAGACTGTTCCTCCGTGAGCTATCAGTTACTAAGTTAATGTCCTGAGTATGGAATTGCATGGCAATTGTCCCAGAGGACAACCTGTAAGTGGATCATAGCTTTCAGGATGTGTATGTGGCCAGAGGGTAATATTCCTAGTAGTCTGGAGTAGCTCCTGTGCACAGCTACGAGCAAAAGTTAGTCCTCAGTCTCCAGGTCTGGGCAATCAGCATCTGGCCATGATGGAGCTGCCCGTGGCACTTGAAACATTTCAGTGCCCCCCGAGGCAGAGTGCTGAGTGTGAGAGGTGAAAGCCTTTCACTGAGATTGATACCCCCTGTTTATTTAATGTTGCATTCACGTAGCGGTAACCCTACAGAGTTAAATCAGTAACTTTTCAGTGGAAAGATGTATTTTTTAAGGAAAAATAGCCAGCACAAGCTGTTTTTAAAGTGTTCCGTAAGTTTTATATGTTCTACTTCAAGATATTAAGCACAAAGCTCTGTGAAGGTTGTTTCTGTTATTGATATTCTTGTGCTCGTAAGTATATTCATTTCCCTTTTTGCAATTAATAAATATAGCAAAGTGAACATTATCTCCTTTTTAATACTCAGGGTTTTACTTCTTTTAAATATGGTTGTTGAATCCATTTTTTCTTCCAACCACTTAAAATTCTGACAGAATTTACAGCTGTTTCAGAAGTGTTTAGCAACACATTCAGCTGCAGGTGACTTCTGTGACTATCCTAGACCAGCAAAAACATGTTGAGCACTCGAATTGTTCTTTCCGTCTCTGTCCCTGTTCTCTGTGTTTCACTGCAGCAAGGCTTTAAGAAAACAATGTTCCACATGACTCTACATCACATGTAAAAAATAAAAATAAAAAATCTTGCCCACACACCGGAACAGTCACCTATGGGCAGATTTTCCAACTTTATAGCATTTATAGCACCTCTCCAATATCTCAGTGATGCAGAGGATTCATAACACAACAGGTATTTGTATTACGTATCTGTAATACAAATACTTTCAAACACTCATTGTGAGTTGGGTTAAATGCTTTAACATCTGACTGCAGGGAGAACAGCAGCTTGTTATTTCTGTGACACTGTGAGAACATACTCACATTATCTCTCAGTGCAGCAGGAGATAGCATGTGCCCCTAATGTATGTATGTTTACAAGTTGAGAAGTTAAGTCTGCTGTTAATGTTATCGCTGCTGTATCCTGAAATAGAAAAGTGCAGGCAGATTGGATTGTGTTAGAGAATGGTAACCATAATAACCAATAACAATCTGCAAATGATAAGCAGCTTTAATGTTTAAAAATAAAATTTATATAGCATTCCAGTACTTCCATGGGCATACTTTCAGATTTTATTTTATTATTCATGCATTTTGGGTTTGGTTTTGAGATTTAAGATGTGACATTAATCTTTAGGAAGTGTTTCATTATTGCATCTTGAATTAGTTGGTTTATTATATACCTAAATTAAATCTCACAGAATGAAATTTTACTTAACAACCCTCTTTCAGATGTACACCATCTGTAAGGGAGAATTACAAGCATCCTACATGATGTACGGAATTTTGTGGAAGGAGATGGACTTTGATTTTATGGTTGGATGTAAAATGGATACATTCCGAAAAGAAATACAAAGTCTTCTGGAAATGAATGCAGAGCATCTTGATAATTTGGAATCTGCACCATGTTCAGGGACGCTGCCCAACACGTCTGCTGATATGAAAATTACACAAACACAAAACCCTGTAGGTGCTAAAAAGCTAGAAGCAGAGAAATTCTTCAGCCTTTTCTCAATATTCTGTGAGAAGACTGTCTTTCCTATGTAAACTATTTTAAACAAAGTCACAGTTTTATAAACTTCTTGCACTCGCAGCTGTTTTGCAAGATTGTTATGGCTTTGACTTTGAAAATATTATGGAATAGGTATCTTAGGACTTGGCCAATCCTCTCAAGGGGTGGATGGCTGAGGAACCAATTACCTATTGCCACTCAACACGCTTTTTGCGATCTATCCTATATAGTAGTCAGAAAATTATTAAAGAAGAAGCTTCAGCTTCCACTGTTCATGAGCCTGGACTCTGTGTCGTTTTCTTTATGTGCCTCGGACGTAACAGCGACAAAACCCCCCCTTTTAACTTTCCCCAAACCATGCTATTTTGTTTGAGGGATGCTTTTAAAAGAAAGGAAGGTATCATTCAAGAGAAGGAAAAGGTCCAAATTGTGTCCTGGCCCTGCCATCCCCCTCCTTGCCTACTCCCAGCACACAAATAGGGGTGTTTAGCAGGAGTCTGGGAAGCTCCAGCTGAATTACTTAACCTGTCACGAGCAACGTGGTGCTATGAGCAAGCTCGTAACTCTTCTGGGTTAACATGTTCTCAGTCTTCCTTGCTGAGGCAGTCCTATAATTTTTGTAAAACCCTTGGATGTGTCTTAGAACATGGAGTCCTGATTCAGTTATTTTTAACTGCTGAGACACTGCAGTTACCACCACAAGGAGAAGAAATGGAAAAGACACATTCTTCTAAATGTGCTGATGTCCAGAGGACCAAGGCAGCCTGGGCTTCAGATCCATGCTGTAGCTCTTTCAGGGCAGTAACACTCCTGAAAAATTAAGTCTATGCTGCTGAAAGTGTCTTGCCCACAGTTAGAGTGACCACTATGGGAGAAAATCAATGGGAGAGCTCAAATTCATAGGAAAAACGAAAAAAGTAATTGCTAATCATCATTTTCACATATAAGTAACCTTATTAAGAAATTAGTCAGTGCTGGTGTGGGATGGGATGGGATGGGATGGGATGGGATGGGATGGGATGGGATGGGATGGGATGGGATGGGATGGGATGGGATGGGATGGGATGGGATGGTTTGAATGGAGGGTAATTGAAGTGAAATAGCTCTTGCTCTGTCATCCCATACATGAGAGGGAACAAGTTATTCAGAGTTCTTTGCCAGAAGTTCCTTTAAAATGAAACATTCACATTTACAAGAGACAATTCTTGTTGCTAGCTGTGTAAAGGAGTTACAAGCTGTTGACATTCTTCACTGGGATTTGAATTTGAATCTGAAGCAGTTAAGAGAGAGTCAATTGCTTTCCATTAGAGTTTCTGAAGAAAAAAAAGTTGTTACTGTTGGATACAAGTTGAAAGATTCTTGTTTATCAAGAAAGGTCTGTTTAGTCTATTAACCTTGACAACCATGTCAGCATTTTTTTCTGTTTGTTTTCCCAAAGGCACTGTGTTGAAGTACTATGATATACAAAGCTATTTATAGTGTAGACAGTTCATAGCTATGCTTAAAAGACATGGGTCAGGGTTTAAATACCAGGGTTAAATGCTATTCTCTTTGACAATCTGAAAAGTCATCATGCTTAATCCTTGAAAATTAAAATGGAGAGATGGAATCCCTAAAATATCAATGTGAATCAGACTTTTTAAAAATTAATTTTATAGGGTTTCACAGAGTGGTTAAGATAAAAAGAAACCTCTAGAGCTATTCCAGTTACCTGCTCAGAGCAAGGCCACCTAGAGCTGGTTACCCATGACCATGTTCAGATGGCTTTTGAATATCTCCAAGGATTGAGACTCCACCACCTCCCTGGGTAGTCTGTGCCAGTGCTCTCTCACCCTCATGGTAAAATAAAAATATACAACAAAACAAACCCTATCACCACTTATATTTCAGTTAATACTCATTGGTTTTTGTCTTTTCATTAGGAGTCACTGAGAAGAGTCTGACTCTGTCTTCTTTACTCCCCTGCCACCAGATACTATACATCAATAGATTTTTATGAAAGGAACAAAATTTGGGGAAGTAATCAGGGAAAACAAAATCCACATATATTGACACACCTGTGTTTGTACCTGTTTGCCTCTGTTAACACATGATTAATATTGCTGTTGCTGTCTTGGCTTCTACAGATGAGCAAGAGCTGCTTTTAAAGTGCTTGCATGCAGTAGAAAGCTGAATAAGTGACTTATTTTATCCTTATTATTTACTTCATCATTTCAGACTGTAGTCTTGACTCTCACAGTCACAGTACTTTATTTTTCTTCAGTCTGAATGCTGGTTCTCAAGGCCCAGTCTTCATCAAGTCATGTTTGTGTAGCTCTCTGTCACATATCTGCAAGAACATGTCCTACTGGAAAGTGCCAGTGGGGGAGAGGAGCAATTCTACCCTTAGCTTTGTTTCCACCTTCCATTTTTAAAACCTGTTTCTGTGGTTTTGACACTTTCTGCCTTTATCCCAGTTCCATTAATATCTCAAAAATAGGATAGCAACTTTGTCCCTTGCTGAAGTCTCCAACTTCCAGGTTTTCCAATGGCCCGTATTTGCTTGATCAGCCAGTTCTGCCCAGGCATCCCATCTCAGCATTTTTTCCCTGGTCCACACCATTCCATTCCTCCCTGGTTGCCTCCTAGCTTTAGGCCAGTCAGGTAGCCAGCTGTCTCTATGAAGGTCTTGTCAAATCCTATTTTTCTCCCTGCCTACCATGAACAGTTTTCTTGCATAACCTTAATTCCTGTCTTCTGGCCTAGTTTCTAGACTCTGCTCGCTGTGGGTCACACTGCTTCCATCCATCCTTGTTCTGCACTCTGGTTTTCTGCTTTTCCCATCCCACCACCTCTCCAGCCCCCATCGTTCACAGATTCCTTTTTCCAACCTCTCCACTCCCTCCTCCCACTTCCCCCTCTCCTCCACTCCACTGCTCACTCTTTCTGTGTGGATCATGGCATTCTGTCTGCAAGGGTCAGCACTGGTGAGACACTACCCATCCTCTTCTGGCCAGTCCCTTGCCACACTAAACTACTGGGGGAAGGATGTGCAGCAAAAACCCAGTGCTGTCACTTAGCTGGGAGTGGAGCACAGGTCATCCAGCAGTGCTTTGCTAAATTTAAACACCCTCAACAGGGGTGGCATTTTTGCAGACTTTTAACTCTTGAACCATAAAAGCTCTGTGCACATTTGCTTTGTGGAACCCTAAGACAGACTTTGGTACCTGTCATGATGTTTCAATTGAAGAGAGCAATGAGCAATTCAGCTTATTTACTGTCCAAGCTGCCAGACTCTGGCTGCTTGTACTGTCTGTAGTGAGAATTACTTGCGACATGAAAGTCATTTATGGTGACAGTCTGAATAATGCCCTAAGTCTCTGTTGAGTATATGTGAACTGCAATCCTCCCTGATTTCATATTCATTCCTAAAGTACAGGAGCTGATGAAATGATTTTTAAAAAAAATTAAATTATCATAATTTTTAATTCATAGACAGCAATATGTTTTCCTTATTTTTGATGTTACGAGTACTTGCAACATTCCTGTTGGGTTTTTTTTTCTCCCAATGTACTTGTGAGAGCCATAACCAAAAGGGAGCAATCAAGCTACGGCACCCAAATTCTAATGGCTTGCAAGAGCTGTATCAGACAAGCAAAGTAATGCGTGATGACACTGGCTTTGCCTAGTATTGACAGGTGTGGTTTCACACTAAAAACACTGTGCAGGAAAGCTTGGGCAACTACATAAAAGCTAGTAAGTGTGTGCGACTACACTTGTTCAGCATCAATAGGAGCAACCAACTTGGACAAGTGATTATTGCATTCCAGTAGAGGTGTCTGATGCCTGTTAGCCTCCATGCAGGAATGGTGCATGTTTTATTTACTCTCTGGGAACACACTATTATGATATTATTCATTTGAAGCATAATTTGCGATTGATATAATGTGAAGCGACGAGTTCAGCTGACAGATTAAACTAATGCTATTTTGTAAACATATGGTTGGAAATAAAATTAATGTCTTCTGATTTCTAATTTGCCCTTTTCAACCATTTTCTTGGGTTTAACTCTGCTTGTAGATACATACAAGAACTTAAAAAATCCAGACTCATGAGTCACATCACATATAGTCAACAGAGGACTAAAGGTCTGTTTTGACAGAGAAATCAAATTGAGAGAAGAATATCCTACTAACTCACGCAAAGAAACTGAGGTAGTCAAGACAAGATCTACTTAAAATAAGCAGGGGATCATGCAGGGGAAGGAACAGGGAAGATATTTACAATGTTTTTGAGCTGCTTCATTTGCTGCTTTTGTTAGGAAAGAGGTCTTGTTCTCTTTCTTCCGTGAAGAAACTGAGTAGCACAAACTGGTTTTCAATGCTGTATGTGTTCATGGTATCATGTCATGAGATGTGTATATTATATTAACCTGATTATAGATAAAAATGGGCAAGCATACACCCACACATTTCCTCCTTAAGACGTTATGTATTCCATATTTTTTCTTAGTGCATATATAGAGTTCTGGTTATAGGGTATAGGTGCTAGCAGCAGTATGAACTGTAAGGAATTGAGAGGACTGAGCTGAGAAGGGATGGGTTTCATAGCGCTGTTTGAAAGCAGTTTTGGTTGGTGTTACTGGATGCTGACTGATGGCCTCTTCCTCAGTTGTAAAGAACAGCCTTTCCCAAAGGGCACTATTTCTGCATGCCTGGTTTACTTTATGCTGTGTTCCTAAACCATCTTTAATGGGATCTATTTTTAAGCCCCATTTTGATATTAGTTTGGGAATGCAGTTGGTGAATTAGTCTCTGAAGTCTTTTAGTGGTTTTATCCTGCTCTTTGGCTTCTTTTACTCCTTCTTGCCTGCTCTGCCTGGACTAGAAGTTGGCCAGGAGCGAGGCGGGTCCTTGGGTTCTTCTCTCCCGGTGCTGTACTGTGTGCTGGATCCGCTTCCCGTGCACTGAAGGTAGCGGGTGTAACTTTTCAGTTACCTGAGTGCCATTGTGCTACAGAGATAAAGTTACACCGTGTTTACAGAGCAGTCTGGGGCTAATCAGTGGCAGGAAGCAATGAAGTGAGTGAAACATAGTAAAGGGAAACTATTCTGGGCTGTTTGTTTGCTTGTTTGTTTTTCAGAAGATATTTTTCTTTTTTTTTTTTTTTTTTTAAGAGATAGATAGTGATATAGCTCCATGGGTTTCTGCAGCACTGTCAGAGCAGCGAGGGGTACATGCGAACCGAGCTCCCCACGCCTCACCCAGTGCTGCCGACTCGCCCGGCCGCAGCAGCTGCCCCCTCCGCTGCCCCCTCCGCTGCCCCCGCGCTGCTCCCGGGCTCTCCCGTCCCGGCCGCGGGCCCCACTCGCGCGTTCCCGGCCGCGCGTTTCCCCGCACATAATTTGGGCGGCGTCGCGCCAGGCGGGGCAGGACCGGAACGCGGCGCTGCCGCCCCCCGCTG